>BSBK01000771.1:1940000-2540000 GCA_027943335.1 Chamaecyparis obtusa | reverse complement strand
TTGTCCTGACAGACTTAGAATGCAAGCTTCCCTTGCTGAAGTAAATAATTCAAATGTATGTTCAGAAAAATGCCTTCTCTAAATGGAATTCAAGATACCTTATGATTAAGAGGGAGTTCACTATTGAAGGTGAAACACTTATGAGGTAAACTTGTTACGATTATTGATTATTATGTTAAAATTTTATTTTATAATTATGGGCCCTGTGTAAATCATAAGGAAGTGACGACTTCCAAATGATTTATCACTTGTATTTGTTAAAATTATTGGAAGGTGACGATCTTGCAATAATTTTTCTTTTGTAATAAATATATCTTGCTTGTGGATAGAATCGCCGATAGAGGCAATCCATACAGGAGCTTGTGGATAGAATCGCCGATAGAGGCAATCCACTTTGAAGCTCATGAGTTGTGGATAGAATCGCCGATAGAGGCAATCCGCACAGGAGCTTGTGGATAGAATCGCCGATAGAGGCAATCCACACCTTAGCTCATGAGTTGTGGATAGAATCGCCGATGGAGGCAATCCGCACAGGAGCTTGTGGATCGAATCGCCGATGGAGGCAATCCACCTGGGAACTGTGGATAGAATCGCTGATAGAGGCAATCCACCTGGGAACTAACCCTCACAGTTTATGAACTTATTGTGAGCTGCATTTTATCTTCCCTAGCTAAGAGGGAGTGTTGATGTTTATAGCTTCGATAAGATAAAATGATCATAATATTATATGCAATATATTAATATATATAATGATGGACATTATTATTATATTAATATACGTACTTATAATATTAGAGTAAATAGACATAATTAATGTTCAACCTTACTAATAACATTTGATATGATTTATTTAATACCGATTATATCGGTTTATGAACACTGCATTATAAACATCAAATATCGATAGGTATCGGTTTAATGGAAGCATATATTACTATCAACCTAACTGATATCAGTCATCCGTATTATTCTCTACATTGACAGTATTAACTATCGTGTTTACTGCAGCATTGTTTATGTGAAATGATACGTATGAAACAATATGTAACAACATCATTATTATGGAATGATACGTATGAAACAATATGTATGTAACAATACTATGTTATTATCATAATGAAATGATACGAAACTATCAGTGAGTATTATTTGGACAGTCACGATAAGTGACTATATATATTGAAATCTACTACATATATCCAGTTTATATCTTATACTTTGATCTCAAATTATTTAACACTAGGAACATTACAACTTCTAGGAGAATGAACTTTGCAGCCAAGGAAGAAGCAAATTGAAAATAATATTACAGCCACCCAATGGTTTGACTGTGCTAGGAAACTCTATGAACAAGAAGGTGGAGTGGACTAGCTACCCTTGGTCAACAATACTACAAATCTTTTCACTGTGTAGGATATAGAGATGGGTATTAAGAAGTTGGGTGTGGGCAAAGCAAAAGACCTAGTTGACCTTCAAGCAAAGTATCTCAAGTGGGGTGTGAAAACCCTTGCACCACACATTACATAAATCTTCAACAATATCAGCCAAGAGGGGTTTCCTAAAGATTGGACAATCAGCCTTGCAATACCACTTTTTAAGAGTGTTGATGTCAACAATCCCTCCAACTACATGACAATAATGATCAATCCTCTCTTTGCAAAACTTTTTGGTAGCATGATAGAAACTAAGATTAGCAAATGGGTGGAAGAAAACCAGACACGTGCAAAAGGGCAAGTTGGTTTTAGGCCAAGGCGCTCGACGGTTGATCACTGTGTCACTCTGAGGCACATTATCGAAAAAGGAGGAGGTTTTTTGTTGTGTTGACTTTAAAAAGGCTTTTGACACTGCCCCTAGGGACAACTTTTGGCTTAGGATGAAAGAATTGGGGATTCCTATGCATCTCAGAGCCGCTGTTCATAGGATGTATGAAGAGGTGAAAGTCAAAATCAAAACCTCAGCTGACATTTCAAAATGTTTTAGGAGTGATATCAGGGTCAAATAAGGTTGTCCTTTATCTCCTACTTTGTTTGGCTTATATATCGATAAATTTGAAGAGTGGTTAAACATGTAAAATGGTGAGGGTATCTAGTTGGGTGAATTTGTAATAAAGTTGCTCCTCTATGTAGACGATCTCATTTTGATTGCAAAATCTACCTGTGGTTTGCAAGAACATTTATTTTCTCTTGAGTGATTTTGCAGAATGGTGGGGATGCAGGTCAATATCAGCAAGACTAAAGTTATGGTTTTCTCTAATAATAAAAAACAACATCAACATGAGTTTTATTTTGGTGGCATCGTTCTTGAGGAAGTTGCAGAATATAAATATCTTGGCATTGATTTCAACAAAAATCTAAGCTGGGCAGGCTGCAGAAATAAAAGGACATTAGGTGGATGGAAGACATTTTATGCTCTTCAAAATAGGTGTCATGAAGTGGAGGTTTGGGATTGGAAAACTATTCAAACCTTGTTTGGTCTTCTTGTGCTGCCGGTTGTTGTTTATGGGTGTGAATTATGGGCTAGCAACACTTCAATAGCACGATAGAAGCAAATCGAGGGAATCCAAAAGCGTTTGATGACAAGCAAATTTAAAATCAAAAGCACAATCCCATATGATATCATGTTGAGTGAAATGGGGGCTGCCCCTATCGAGGCACTTTCTATGGTTCGCCTCATAAGCTATCTAAAAAGAATCAAAAAAATGGAAGGAGATAGATGGTCTAACGTTGTCTTTAATGATACATTATGTAAACGAAAAAAGACGTGGATGCAACAAAACATCGAGTGGATGAGTAAATGGAATATACAATTCAATATGTGCCTCACAAATAATAAAGAAATAAAAGTCTTTGTTATGGAGAAATTTTACAAGACAAATTGGGGAAATGGGATCGGAAGGAAGAAAAAATATTATATCAATGAGTTCAACTTCGCATGTGATCAACTCCAAAAAGTGTACATAGGAGCCAACATTTTTTGGAGAGCTAAAATTCTTATTGCTTAGCTAAGAACCAACTCTCATCAACTCCGTTGTGAGACTTGACGTTGGAAGAGGCCAAAGGAGGCTTGGGAAGAGGGAATTTGCATGTTTTCAACTCTGAGAAAGTGGAAACCAAACATCACTTTATTTTAGAATGTGAAGCCTACAAGGACAACATGGATAATTTTGTGGATACTATATCTGATAGTTCTTGGCATAACCTATTCAGCAAGGAGTACATTGAGAAGTTAGGTGGGCTCATCATCAACTTGCACAAGAAACGAATCAAGTTACTGAAGCCGGCTTAAGTTTCCTTGCTGTCCCATAGGCTATGTTTAGCCTTGTGGACGTTAAAATTTTATTTTTATCTTATCCCATCCAACCTAGTTCCTATTAATTGCTTGTCACTAGGACTTTGGTAGTAGTGCAATGTTCAGACATTTGCATTTTGTAGGCATATATATTGTGCTACCTTAATGGAGAGGTTGAACATGTCTAATGCCACATGGAAACCATTGAAACCAATTAAAAGTTGCATTAATAAACAATAGTGCTAGATATCTATTTCAATATTATGACCATCTCTAACATATTAGTTCAATGTTTATGACAAGTTTTGAGCAAATGTTTGCAAACTAGTTAAGTACATGTGAAGATTGATGCTCTGATTTAGTAGCATCTTTTGCATGAAACAATTATTTTGAGCTATATTTCATGTCCATGAAATACATTCATATATCTATCCTAAAAACTCAACATCTCATATCTTTTTACTTACTCTTATTTAATCTCTTCTATCTTCACTTGAACATTTTTAGGTTCTTTCTCTAGTTATTTGTCTTGTTTTGGAGCCTTCTTTCCTTATTTGAAGCTACATTACAATAATATTCCATAAGTATATACTTTGTTGATTTCTAATCTAGCTTTTAGTCATTCTTTCTTTGTGAACATACATATAAGCTTCACAACAAGAAACTCTTAAATGTTTGAGAGAGTTTCTTCTTTTACGCCTCCCAGGAAGTTTTATCAACAATGCTAAGGTGGGTGCACATTGATAAAACAAGTAGTTGCTATTGCTTTTGCCTAAAATTTCTTATATGAACCTGCATAATGGAACATGCTTTGATCCTTATCCATTAGAGTTCTATTCATTTTCGCAACAACTCTTTTTCGTGTTGTGTATAGGGTGTGGTGCCTTTCTATTCCACATTGATTACGCTATTTCTCATGTGTTCAAATAATACTATCAAAGTATAAACTCTTTATAAAATCTTGGTAAAAAATGCTAGTACTTTAAACTCTTTAAATATATAGAGATCTTTAAATTTTTTTTTAAAAATATATCCAAGTCTTTGTCAATAATTTATCTATAGTACATGGATTTTTCAAATGATGAATCTTTTGCTAGTTCAAAGTCACTTAACACTTTGTATAAAATTCCTTCTTATCTTATAACACTACTAACAAACTTTACATGAGATTGTCCATGTCACAATATTTTTTCTTTATCTTATTTTATGATATTACTAAGGAAAGTTTCTCTCTAATATGTCTCATATGCCGATGTCACAATATTTTTTCTATAAGAATAAGAAGTGAAGGAGACTAATATGCAATATTTTTTTCTTCAATTATATGAGAGGCATTTCATCGACCACTTATAGTTCTTGTTTCAATTTAAAAAAAATTCATAAACAAATTCATTTTTCCAATGCCATAACACTAAGGATCATTTTAGAGTTATCTTTATTGTGTTCCACTTGCATTATTCACTTTGTTTACCAAAATTAGAGTTATTTTCATCTTGGAATGTGCAAAACATAAGGAAAGGTTTTAATTCTTCCATATAAGAATACATCAAATCATCTCCCTTAATACTTCACATCCACTTATTATCATATTCAATTAAAAACTTCTTACGAGGAATCATATGAAACAAGGCACATAAATCTATTGACCATTTTATCATGGTTTTCATTTCTCCAAATTTTTCAATTGTGGTCTTTGATTTGTAGAAGCAACATCTTAAAATGGCTTTCCATTCTCAACTTTTTTAGATTTACAATCCTTTTTTAGTGTCTTATTTTATCACAATTTTAATATTTTCTTTAAATTTTACAATCATTTTTTAGTGTCCCATTTTACCACAATTTTAATACTTTCTTTGAATTTTATTTGGAGTGTTGTATTCATTTATGGGTTTCAATCTACCGTTTCTTGAATATTTATCTTTTGAATTCTTTCATGGGAAAAAACTATTACAACTAAGATATGTTTTGATTAATGATCATCTAAGAATTTTTTTTCTTTTTTAAACTATTCCAAGTGTTAAATATAAAACAAACTAAAGATGCATCTTTCTCCATTGCCCATTTTACTATAACTAAAAAATAATTGGCTTACCATATTATTGAAGGCATCCATTTCTTTTAACCATAGAATAAATATGATTTATTCTTTTTTTTTATATCTATAAAAGGTAATTTTATTATAATTCATAAAAGATTACATTAACCATCCACAAAGTTCAGAGACCTTCAAAAGACATACAACCTACTCTAGCTTATCTACTACCTTCAAAGTCTTGTTCAACTTTTACAATCAAACAAACAGACCGCACTTCTTAAACTTTACAGACTGAATGACATTTATATCTGTAAAAAGAACAATTATAAAACCATGCGTCATTCTAAATACTAGGCCCACGATCCATATTGGTAGCATCCACTCCATTTCAAACTGATTCAACATCATTTCTTGCAAGCAAAAAACAAAAACCTTTCCATCTTCTTGAAAACTTCATCTTTTATCTAGTCTACCTGTGCATTCTTATATTCCATCACTTCGTCCTCCATCTTTCATAATCTTCCTATAAGTTCTATCTTATAAAATCAACCATTTGTTAACTCATTCCATCATTTGAATCCAACACGCAAAGCAATTGAGCAGACATTAATGGGTTCCAAACAATTCTTTAAGTTAAGAAACAAAATTTCAAAATTTATAGATTTCTTTAAGCAAAATCATTCAAACTTCTCTCTGCATGTTCTCCTTAGACGACTCTTCTTCTTAGGCACATTTATATGAAAAACTCTATTTTTTCCTCCTCCCTGACCACGACCTCTACGAATTTTCTTTTCAGATTCTCCCATTTGCATATAATGTTCTTCATATAAACTTTTTCATCCACCTTTCCCCATCAATGCATAAACAAAACTAGACCAAATTCACGACCCTCATCTTCATTTTCAAAACATTCCTTGATAATCAGAACCTAAGCCTGTAACATCCCATTCAAGGATTGAATCCAGGTCTACCAGCAAATCTTTATCAAACAACAACCTAATAACTCGATTTACCTCCCTTTCTGGCTCTCCTAACTCCAAATCCCAAGCTATTATCATTGAGATAACATCCACATTAACTCTCCATTTACGTTTTCTCTCTTGAAACTGACTTCCAAGGATCTTGATCACAACCTCTGCTAAATTAACATCCTTTAAATTTAGCATCCCTAACATCCTCTCATTACTAACAGGCCCTTTGAATGCTTCGCGCTGCTTATTGGTGTCGACGGAAAATGAGGCCTCCATATCTGCAAACTGACAAATGAAAAACTTCTCTATAGCTATAAGGAAAACCCTTACATTCTTCTTGTCTCTCCAAAAAAAGAAGTGCCAATTAATGTCTTAAAGACAAGGATGATCGACAATTCTTATCTTGATATCATTCCCACAAATCCCGTCACCTAACCCATGTGCCAGCCTCATCATCTCAGAGTCGAGCGTCATTGTTTCCTTCACCAAGTTTATAATCATTAATATAACCTCTACAATTCACTTCACATTAAACAGAGGTGAAAATGACACCTTTCTCCATATGCACGATCATTCAAACTGACATAAGCATTTAATGAATTTGCTATTGGTCATCTCATAAAAAAAGGTGCTAACAGTTATATCTAGATGCAATAGGTTCTTATAAACACCTCTTTTGATCTACATCCTAAGCTGATGAATAAAGCCTTCACAATCAAATTTACTAATCTTTCTTGATGTTAAATTATATCCCTTAACTATGGAATATATATGTTCTAATCCCTCTCTTCCTACAGAGAAGTCAACAAAAACCATAATTGATGGCAAACAAATTCTTTTTTTTTGTCCTTATAAGTGCAAATTTTCCACTTCATCCATTTGCCACATATACTGATGCAGGGGCATTCTTGGGTCCTCAGTGAATCTGCATGGTGGTGTGGTATTTTGGTTATGTGGTACTCGGTTACAGCTTTAACCGGTGGTCTCAATTATTGAAGGAAGCTCAGTCGCTGAAGGAACTTGGTGAAACCTCTTGTGCTCAGTGAAATTTTTGCTCGGTGATGCCTGTGGTGCTCGGTCGATGTGATTGCTCGGTGATGCCTGTGTTGCTCGGTGATGCTTGGCGTGGTTGGTTATTTCATTGGTGCTCGGTTGTTTCTTTGGTGCTCGATAGTTCTGGTTTAGCGACTGGAGTTCTTGATGATTTGGTTGGCCGACTTGGTGCATTTATTGTTGGTGGCTTTTGTTGTATTCTCCTAGGTGGATATAAAGGCCGACATGAAGAATTAAATAATTGTAAGGCTATTTGAGAGCCGACTGTTGTTGCATTTAATATTTGTTTGTTTTAGAAGCCGACTTGGCTTAGGAGTTAATTATTTCTTCCAGCTAACTTGTGGCTGAAGATTAGTATTTCAAGAGTGTTTGGGGTAGTTGTTTAGAAGCAGAATGGGGAAGATAGAAGAGTAGACTTGGATCCTGCGAGATCTTGAAGATCACATTGTTATTTGATAGTTTGTAATGGCAAAGCTAGTGGTTTCTTACTTAGAGACAAGGAGATTGCTTGGAGGCTTGCGATCTCAAGTTCAGATTTGCCTTAGGGTTTCCATCAGTTGCTGAGTTGTTTCAGAGATGGACTAGCTAGGAGGTTGCAGAATTACTTTTGTAATTGATTGCAATTGGCCCGAACCTAGAAGGCCTTACAACTGGGCATGTTAATGAAAATTTGAATTGAAGCATATCTTGTTGTGTTATTCCATTGTGGGTGTTTTGCTGCCTGTTTGGACTGTCCTTAATTGGATTCTCCAGACCTAATCTACATTAGGTGGTATCAGAGCTGAGTTGATCTTGTTGAGCGAAGGTTGACCTTGCAAAATTGATCTTGTTGGCAAAGAGATCGTATGATATGAGTTGCAGATCCATGGCACTGCACTTGTGGAATCTTGACCTGGTTGTTCATTCAAGGTGGCAGGCTGATTTGACTTGCATACAACTTGGAGATTGTCACAAGGTGGTTGGTGTAGGGTTTGCTGCAGAGGGTTTTGTTTTTCTTATCTTTAAGGATGCCTCCAAGAAGATTGGATCCTAGAGTAATTGTTGACCTCTGTGATACTATGGAATGTAGGATTACAGAGAAGGTGAAATCTGATTTTAGATTGGAGATGGAATTAATGAAGAATGATATGATGGCTGAAATCATGCGAGCTATGACTAGTGTACCTCAGAATCTTGGAATTGATGATGGTTATGAGGAAGCTGCTAGATCTAGTGGTGATGATAGAGCCGATCAGAGGGACATATATGGTGAAGATAGAACTGGTCGGTTGCAGAGATCTGGAGCTCGGTTAAGTACTAGTTACCGAATGGAAGTTTCTAATTTCTCTGGTACTTTGAAACTTGAGAATTTGATTGATTGGATTGGTGAATTAGAAGACTTCCTCGAACTTGAAGAAATTGAAGATCCTCTTAGGGTGAGGTTGGCACAGACTAAGTTGAAAGGACATGTTGCTCTTTGGTGGAAAGAATTACAAAGAGATAAAGAAGATGAAAGTGAAATGAAGATCAATCGGTGGAGTTTGATGGTGACTATATTGAAAGCTAAGTTCATACCTGTTGACTATGAGCTTGACTTGTTTAAGAAGTTGCAGAATTTGAAGCAAAAAGATTTAACTGTTGAAGATTATACCGAGGAGTTCTACAAACTTACTATTCGGTCTAGACATAGAGAACTTGGTAAGGAAAATGTAGCTCAGTATGTGAATGGTTTAAGATTCAATATTCAGGATGAGATTGGTATGTTGAAGATTGATTCTATTGAAGATACTTATTAGTATGCTCTGAAGGTAGAAGATAAGTTGAAAAGGAAACAACATGGTAATCCCAGAGGGAAGGAAAAGATTGATCACTCGGTGAAGGATAAACCATCTGCAGAGGATGAATCGAAACCTATAGAATCGAATAAGAAGACATGTAGAGTTATCTTTAAAGGTACTTGTTATAATTATGGTGAAAAAGGACACCGTTCTTTTGAGTGTACATAGAAGAAGCTTGGTGACCGACAAACTGTTGTGGTAAATGAGAACATTCAAAATGAACCTGAATTTGAGAACTTGTTGGTTTGGCGAACATTGCTTGGTGCAAAGGTGGAACCTTGTCATAGGAGTAACTTGTTCAGGACTCAGTGCAAGTCTAGAGGTAAACTTTGTGATGTTATTGTTTATAGTGGTAGTACTGATAACCTTGTTGCTGAGGACATGGTTCAGGAACTTGGTTTGAATAGAATGAAGCATCCTTATCCTTATAGGATTGGCTGGTTACAAGGATCATACCCTGAAGTGAGGGAACAATGCTTTATTGATGTTCAGATTGGCCAGAATAAGGATCTTGTGTTATGTGATATTGTGGAAATAAATAGTTGTCATATATTGCTCGGTAGACCTTGGCAATATGATTGCAGAGCTATGTATGATTGTGTGAAGAATGTGTTTACTATTGAAAAGGATGATAGGAAGTTTTCCCTGATGCCTTTGCTGGATACAACACTCGGTAGGAGGAGTTTGAGTATTGATAGCCGAGTTGCGTTGTCGGATCTTGAAGGTATGGATGATCACTATGGAGAACATACTTGTTTGTTATCAAGAAAAGATTTGAAAAGACAGAGGAAACATAAGTGGAAACGCATGCAAGCTGCAAAGTTGGAGGACTTGTACATGAAGAACCAGTTCGGGGTTTATGTGCTGAATCCCGAAAGATGTTCTTCCATCATATGAGAACATCTTTTCGAACCTGGGTTGTTTGATGCAGGGGCATTCTTGGGTCCTTAGTGAATTTGCATGGTGGTGTGGTATTTTGGTTATGTGGTACTCAGTTACAACTTTAACTGGTGGTCTCGGTTATTGAAGGAAGCTTGGTCGCTGAAGGAACTCGGTGAAACCTCTTGTGCTCAGTGAAATTTGTGCTTAGTGATGCTTGTGGTGCTTGGTTGACATGCTTTCTCGGTGATGCCTATGTTGCTTGGTGATGCTTGGTGTGGTCGGTTGTTTCACTGGTGCTCGATTGTTTCTCTGGCGCTTGGTAGTTCTGGTTTACCGATTGGATTTCTTGGTGATTTGGTTGGCCGATTTGGTGCATTTATTGTTGGTAGCTTTTTTTGTATTCTCCTAGGTGGATCTAGAGGCTAACATGGAGAATTAAATAATTGTAAGGCTATTTGAGAGCCGAATGTTGTTGCATTTAATATTTGTTTATTTTAGAAGTTGACTTGGCTTAGGAGTTAATTTTTTCTTCTAGCCGACTTGTGGCTAAAGATTAGTATTTAAGGAGTGTTTGGGGTAGTTGTTTAGAAGAAGAATGGGGAAGATAGAAGAGTAGTCTTGGATCCTACGAGATCTTGAAGATCAGATTGTTATTTGATAGTTTGTAATTTCTTGCTTGGAGACAAGGAGATTGCTTGGAGGCTTGCGAGCTCAAGTTTACATATGCCTTAGGGTTTCCATCAGTTGTTGAGTTGTTTCAGAGTCGGACTAGCTAGGAGGTTGCATAATTACTTTT
Organism: Chamaecyparis obtusa; assembly: GCA_027943335.1. Taxonomy (NCBI): domain Eukaryota; kingdom Viridiplantae; phylum Streptophyta; class Pinopsida; order Cupressales; family Cupressaceae; genus Chamaecyparis; species Chamaecyparis obtusa. The sequence continues at coordinate 2,529,158 of BSBK01000771.1, read as the reverse complement.
GTAATTGATTGTAATTGGCCCTAACCCAGAAGGCCTTACAACCGGGCATGTTAATGAAAATCTGAATTGAAGCATATCTTGTTGTGTTATTCCGCTGTGGGTGTTTTGCTGCATGTTTGGAATTTCCTTAATTGGATTCTCTGGACCTGATCTACATCATATACTTTGAATATGATATCCTTTTAAGCTAAAATTTTGGCAAATTGTGTGGGGGAACATGACACTCATACAACTTGAAGACGATGCAATTTTTATGAAGATATCAATCACTTGAATTGTGATTAATGTTCAACTTTGGGTACCTCTCTTTAGGTCTCAATGTTGACAAAATTTGGGGAGGTCTAACATTTTTATATCTCCTTTTATGAGACCCATACTTTTTTATGAAAAAATGACTATGAATGGTGTGACATAATTAACATTTTTATAATGTTTGTCCCATACATAGGCCCAACATTAGACATGCATCCTATTATTGTTGTTGTCAATCAATTTCACCTTAAGGGCCCTGTCTCATATGTTTCTTCCTTTGTATAACAAAACATGACATATTTGGGAATAAAATCTAAAATTTATTACTTTATCATTCTTTTGAATTACCATTAAACCTTCTTGCATCTTATTTGAGAGATAAGTGGAAAAATAAAATCCTACATTTACCATTGAATTTTGAATGTCCATGCCTATAAACATAATCTCAATTGGTGTTTTGTTCTTCTAATATTTCCTTACGACTTGGAAATATCCATAGTAGGTTCTAATAAAATAGTCCTCAAATGTAGTAAGAAGGAAAGGATCAATCTCATTTAGTAGGATAGGGTTAACCTTGTTATTATAACTCTTCAATATATGCTTTGGAACACCTATATATATGAGGGTGCCTATTTCTATGGTATATTCTTCCTTGAACTTATCAAAATTATTTGTCATATTCGTAGCTTTGTTCAACATGAAGGTGTCGACAATATTCAATTTAGAAATGATGGCCAAATTCTTGTCCCTAGTCATGACCTTACCATCATATTATCATCCAAGAAACCTAATAAATTTGACATCCATGAAGACATTTGGGACAATAAATTTTCCCAAATCATATGTTTATATGCTTGATTCTTGTATTGAATTTATCTTCTTTCTATACTAATGCATAAATAAATTCCACCAAGTATACTAGATAACTACATCTTAGTATTATGTAAAATCATCTTCAAACTTTATTAGAGTTATGAATTCCATGGATGAATCAGGGAGGAGATAAACTAAGTCTTATTGCAATGGAATTTTTGTTAGATAAACTAATTGACTCAATTTACGACTTAAGGGTTTATCTAAACTAGAAATTCTAGGATTCTTTTAGATACTACAATACCTTAGTTCTCACTCAAACATACTTACAACATAGAGAAATGAAATTCAAACTAAGAACAAGGCGTTTAGGCACTTTCTTGTTTGCGCTTTTAAAAACCCTGGCTCACTACACACAAATTACCTTGAATTCGCTCTAGGAATGATTCAACTCTTTGATTAATGTACACGTGAAGGATCAATTATGTGTAATTTGCATTTATTGGTGAAACTAGGTAGATGAATTAGTATTTTATATCATTTTTTTATTAATCATGTGTTCCTCTACTTAGGTGAATATGCATTCTTTTTCAATTTGAAATATTCGCTATTGATCTTGATCATCTAATGGATAGGATTTGTTTGACATTTATCAACCAAATTAAAAAATGGTCCACATCAACCTTTACTTTTTAGATAATTAGCCACACCATTAGATTGGTGTCATTCCATAATCTTGTGGGATACTCTTGGTCCCACCAACTATCCTCTATAAGAATTCAAAGATCCATTGATCTTGCAACCCTTTGATCCTAGCCATTTATATTCTTCTTTAGATAAATCTTTGTTCAAGTTTGGGGACCTACCACCATGTGGTGACATCTCACCATCCCATGGGAGAAACTTAGTCCCACTTATTATAGTCCACAGGAATGTAGGGGCCATTGGATGAAAATATGCCTTGATCTTAGCCATTAATCCTTTTTTTAATCAAGTTGAACAATTTGGTGTACCATGTGTTAGTCTTCACACAAATTTACAAGTTTGAAAATTCTTCATGTGTCAATCCTACAAGCTATTAAGGATCATTGGATCTTTGTGTTAATGAGAAAGAGTAATTAGATATTCCTTATTTACAAGCCTTGTGTAAGGTTCATAGATGGATAGTAAGAGGCACACTCTTACAATCATGTCGGAGTAACCTGGGTCCACCTTCATTCCTCCAAAAATAAGCAAGGAATAGATCTTGATCTACTCAAGAGATTGACTATTTAAATAAAAATCATTCATAGCAGTCACTTAGGGGTCATGTGTTAGCCTTTCCTATATGTTTGCAATCGTTAAGAGAAGGGTATGAATGAAAGAATTTAAATGACATCCACAAGACCAAAAATCTAAGGGACTAAGAATCCAATCCTAAACCATCTCCATGTTATTCTCAATGTTATCTCCATTATTGTGGATCTTTATCAAGAAACCAATAGTTTTTTTAATCTTTGTTTCTTTTAAAAGTTAGTTTAGACAACCTTCCTTTATGTCGTTCTCATATTGACCACATATATCTTGGTAAGAAACACATTCAAATATATAGTGTCATTTAGTTTCTGCAAAAAATACATGATATTTCTTCCCAAACTTCTTTGGGAACCATCCATCTACCTGTCTCACACCTTAGATGATGAGACCTAGTTCTTAGTTGGGACACTAGTAATCTAGCCTTACATTTAATTTGCACCTACAAGTAATATTTTTTGTCATGATCTAGATTGAACTCTTTCACATAATGGGCTTTTTTTTTGCCCCAATTTTTTTTCCATGTGGCAACCCTGGAATTTTATAGCACAATTTTTTAAAATCTCTTTTCAATATTGTTGGGTCATTTTTGCATGTCAATGTCCCATTTTCTTACATCTTCCTATTTTTTTTCATCCATGTATTCTTTCTATAGACTAGCTTCTCCTTGACAACCATCTTGGGCTAGGGCTGATTATCCATATTGTCAATTTTATTTAGATAGCTTAACAAATGAATTACAGTTGAATCCTCCATTACAAACATACCCACTTCCACCAAGAGAATCTCAAATGATATTGTTGATTTGAATTTGAGGTTACTAGTGAAAATATACTTTTGTATTATTTTCTATTTGTTTCCATTTGTGATTTGAAAGGCTACTCCCCTAAACCTCACAAACAGTGTTACCAATGGGCCAAAAATATTTTTCTTGGTTTTCCAATCCCATAACTTTTCTTGTCTACACCTATTTTTTAGCAAGAAAGAAGCTTTCTAACCCCCTTGTATCCATTTAGTTCTACATGTCTCCTAGCTGACCTTGTTGTGGAAATCAGTTCCCAAGTATTTGCATTCCTCCACAATCTCTAACAAACCTTGAAATTAGCTTGTTATTTCTTCCTCTTTAAAGAGAAAATCATGATCTTGGTTTTTCTATGTTCACTTCCATCCCAACCTCTTGAAAAAATCTCTCTAAAGATTTCAAGTGTTCTTTCAAATCTTGTCCAGTTTGTGCAATTAGAATGAGATCGTCTACATAAAGATGTAGCTTCACCACATAACCAACAAGTTGAACACCCTCCCCAATAGTTTTGTTTAACCATTCTTCAAGTTTATTAATATATAAGCCAAATAGAGAAGGTGAGAGTGGAGTCCTTATTTTACCTTGATATCATTGCCAAAATATTATAACGTACCTTCTATAGCTATGATTTTAGCTCTAACATGCTTGTAAAGTCTATGTATCTAAGCTCGTTTGGAATCTTGTGTCCCTTCATTATTTTCCAAAATTTATCTTTGGACATAACATCAAAACCTTTTTTGAAATCCACGAGTCATTATATCCAAGATTGCTCAAGAATGAGGTCTCAAATGACGACTCATAGCTCTCTATTCATGGAGTGCAACGGTTTGTAATGGAGGCCCTCAGATTAGACCTAGTTTGTGCCCATGCAAGTACACCATAAAATGAAAGATTCAAAGAGGAAAAACAAGAATGCTAGTCTCCATGATCATCAAGTATGCATGCAAATGAAAATGAAAGTTATGCTATATGATAACAATGCATGAAAGCAAACTAATCTATGAAAGGAAATGCTTATGTAAGATTATTCTATGAAATGAAATATGAGTTTAATCTAATATGCAAGTGCAATATTAATCTAAATGGATTGCCATGGAGGCATGAGAGAAGAAGACAAGAAAGGATAAGTTGCAATATCTAAGCTCAAGTGCTCAAGAATCTTCTCTAAAAGTTGCTCTCCAAACCTGCAGCGTAACAATACAAAAATCTTCTATATCTCCCAAATGAGAAGGAGAGGGCTCCTTATAAAGGAAAGTGGACGGTCAAGATTAAGAGGCAAAAAGAAATGAGCAACGGTGGAGATTAAATCTTGGTTGATCCATGTGCTCAAGATTCTTTAAGAGGCAAAAAGATGAAAAAGGCCCACCACTTAAAAGTATATGCATTCAAAGTGGAGAGAAAAATGGATTTTTATTTATTTATTTTCTTTTTCAACACAAAGAGATATTTAAGTGGAGATTTTATTAAAAGAGGAATTTTAATTTATTAAGATGATTTTATTTAATTAAAAGGGAAGTTTTCTTTTAATTAAATGAGGCTTAGGATAAAATGATGAAACCTTAGGAAATATTAAAATAATTGAATTAATTACGATTTGATCAAGGAAATTGATTTGAATTGAAAATATTGCAAAATATTGATTCAAGAAATTGATAAATTGGTTCCATCATTTGATAAATTGAATAATAGGGGCCCAAAGTCTAGGCGACCATTTTAGGGTGCATACATTTGCCCCTCTTTGACTAATGTGTGATCTTCATGGGAACACATGTAGTCAAAGAATGAAGTTGAAATGTGAGATCGATTTGAGATCACAAAACAACCCAGACGTGTGATCGATGGATGGGAACACATTAGGACAAAGATAAGCTGATTGAAAAAAGACAAGGCCAACACCCCTATAAATAGGTAATTGTCAAGTCTCAAGCAAGGTTTAATTGATAGGTTTGATAAAGCTGAATCAAGGATTGAAGTTTGATAGGTACTGCCCCCTCGTGATCGAAATCAAAATGAGATAGAGGAGAAAAAGAAAATTGATAAATTTGATCAAATCGAACTAAAAATAAGGTTCCTGATGTAAGATGAAAGATTTAAGGATCACAGAACCAAGGTAGATCATCAAGAAAGAAAGTTTATGCCCCAAGGTTGTAGAAGAAAAGAAGTGGGGTGAAAGCGAATGGAAGATAGAAGTTTGGAAGAGGTGGAAAGAAATGGAGAGAAGAAAAAGAATTTGTCTCAAGAAAGAGAATGCCCCAAAATCAATTAATTGTTTAAAAATAGGAAATTTCGTTTGAGATCACGAAAGAAGATAAGGAAATGAAGATCAAAACGTGACCACAGTTGATTAAAAGTCCAAAAGAAAAATGAAGGAAACCCTCTCAAACACATAATGTAGCCTAAAAACGCAAATTAACATGAAGTCTAATAATGCAAGCTCATGAAAATGCAAAGGTGTACTTGCAATAGAGCAACTATAACACACGATCTTGTGTTCATCATTCATTAGAGAATGTTAAGGAACTTATTTTCATCATTGGGCCATTATTAACGGACATCGAAAAATCACACAATCATCACCAGTCACAAGCACAACTATGAAAATATGAATGTGATTTATATCGGATTGGAATGTGGAAAGATTCTAACATAAGCATCAAAGACATAAAGGTCAAGATGACTTCGATGTTAGCTTACCCAATTTAATGTAGCAAAACCACGCTCGTATCAAGGCATAGATGTCGGGATGACTATAAGAATGGGTGGGCAAAAAAATAGTCAATGATGATGCCTCAAATCTCCTAAGTGTTTCAAGGGAACAACAAGAGACACTCAAGAGCTTCAAGACCACACCCACAAGCAGAAAGCAAATAAAAACATGCCCCATGCCCCAAGTCCTCTAGCTATGCATCCCGGAGAGACTTATTAGACAAGGACACTCAACGAAAATCAATAACAGTCGACACATAAAGAAAAGATCATGACATATCTCAAGCATTAAGTGTTGTGTTTAAAAATTTAAGTGTGTTAACTGATACTGAGTTCTGAGGATAAGGATCGAATGCTTGCAAGCAGGTAGGATCACATGACAAACTGGGTAAGACCAAACTGATAAGTGTTGAAAAACACCCGATGTCAGGGGTTGTGTTGAAAAACACCGTTTGCAAGGTGTCCTAAAGACTAACACATCCGAGAGACCGAAGCTAACACAGTTATGCCCCCTAGATAAAGACAAAGACCAATTCCAAACCAAGGCAACAAGGACAAGGCATGATGGAGAAAGGCTAAGTGTCAAGGATGCGTGCTAAGAAACAAGGGTGCAAAGGCCTCAAGTAGTGCCCGTTTCCAAGTTTTCACCACTTGGATTTTACTATAATTTTTTTCTCTTTTTTTTTTTTTTTTTTTTTTTCAGGACTTTTTATAATTTTTTTTTGTATTTTTGCAACCAAGGCACCTATTTCCAGGTTTTCACCAAGGCACTTTTTCTATTTTTTTTGAATTTTTGAATTTTTGGATTTTTTTGGTATTTTTAGAATATATAATTTTTTTCGAAATACATCAAAGCGCCTATTGCTAGGTTTTCACTAAGATGATCATTTTTTCAGGACATTTTTCAATTTTTAAAATTTTTGACAATATACCATTTTTTTGAGATTTTTTCAGGATTAATAAGTATGTACAAAGGATGCCCCCAGACAGAATAGACATCATGGATAGAACTTCTTCAAGTGTAAGACATTGATAGGATCAGGGAGTTGCTCTACCTCTTCAGTAGATAATAAATAAGCACCTGTCCTAAAAGCTGCCCTAATGATGTAAGGTCCAAGCCAATTAGGTTCAAATTTGCCCCTTTGATCTTTATGCTGTTGGTTCTTAGGATTTTCATGTAGGACAAGATCTCCCACTTGGAATTCTCTAGGGTGAACCTTTTTGTTGAAGGCTTTGGACATGCGCTTTTGATAAACCCTCATATGGTCAAATGATGCTCGACGTTTCTCATCTAGAAGTTCTAACTCTTAAAGTCTCGTGTCGTGGTAGTCTTCATCTGTAACTAGACCTTTGAGGGAAACTCTAAGTGAATGAATCTCAACCTCTAAAGGTAACACTGCTTCAACACCATATGTAAGGGAAAAAGGAGTAGCCCTAGTAGGAGTACAAATACTCGTTCTATAAGCCCACAAAGCTGGATTTATCTGTAAATGCCAATCTCTACCATTCTTATGAACTGTTCTATGTAGAATTTTAAGAATGGTTTTTTTTGAGGCCTTTGCTTGACCATTTCCTTGCGGGAAGTAAATGGAGGACCAATGTTGTTTAATCTTGAATTTTTTGCAGAGTTGTTTAAGGTCCTTATTTTTGAATTGACCTCCATTGTCAGTGATAATCTTAGAAGGCACTCCATATCGACAGATGATATGGTTCAGCATGAATAGAGAGACTGTCTTGCTTGAAGCAACAAAAAGTGGGACAACTTCTACCCATTTAGTGAAGTAATCAGTAGCAATGATAATAAACTTGTGTCCACCTGATCAGTTGGGATGAATCTGCCCAACAAGATCAAAGGCCCAATGCTGAAATGGCCAATGAGATATAGAAGGAATGAGATCCTTGCTTGGAGCATGTATCAGGTTACCATGTTTTTGACACTTTTCACATGACTTTGTAAAAGCTACTTCATCAATCTGCATTGTAGGCCAATAGTACCCCACCCTAAGAAACCTTCGAGCCATGGAAAGACCATTGGAATGTCCCCCACAGATGCCCTTGTGAGTGTCAACTAACGCTTGGTCGGATTCTTCCTTTTCTAAGCATCTAAGAAGTTTTCCATCTAGACCCCTCGTATACAAATCACCAGAGATAAGGGTATGGCGAGAGGCATTTCGGACAAGATTTCTATGTTCAGATCGGTTAAAGGTTTCAGGGATAATGCCATCACGAAGGTATGAGTAAATGGCACCATAACGGGATGAGTCACAACCAACAAGGGTACAAATGACATGGATTTCTTGGGAGTCATAGATAGGGTGATGTAGCTCTTCCACCAGGAATTCAAATCTGGATTCATGTTGCTCTAATCGAAGGAGTGAAGCAAGTGTAGCCATAGCATCCATTGCTTTTTTTTCTGCTCTAGGGATTTGCTGAAACGTGACAAATGTGAAGTATCGTTTCAAGGAATCAACCATTTTCTTGTAAGGTACCAGTTTCCCATCTTTTGTTTGATATTGTTCATTGACTTGGTTGATTATCAGCTGTGAATATCCATAGATGTGTAACTCGGTGATTCTCCATTCTATGGCTATCTTAAGTCCATTTGTTAAAGTTTCATACTCAACAATGTTGTTTGTACATGGGAACAATAACTTGTAAGACTTAGGAATCGTGTACCCATGAGGAGAAACAAACAACACTCCAACTCCTGAACCATTTTGCATAAAAGATCCATCAAAGAACATCTTCCATGTTCTTTCACTCATATACATGAGGTGCTCATCTGGGAAGTCAACTTGAATAGGTGCACTATCTTGTATTGGGAAATCAGACAATTGATCTGCTATAGCTTGTCTTTTGATTGATTTACGTTCAATGTACTCTATGTTAAACTCTAAAAGGATCATCATCCATTTAGCAATTCTACTTGTGAGGGCAACCTTATCGAGTAAATACTTGAGTGGATCAATTTTTGCTATGAGGTGTATTGTGTGCGCAAGCATGTAATGTCACAACTTTTGGGAAGCAAACACAACTGCAAGGAAAGCTTACTCAATGTTGGTGTAGTTAACCTCATATGCAACAAGAGTATGACTAATGTAGTATATTGCTCTTTCTTTCCCATGTTCATCAAGTTGAGCTAGTAATGCCCCCAAAGAAGATTATGTCACTGAAATGTATAGAATAAGTGGTTTCCCTGGGATAGGAGGCATTAAAATGGGAGGATTTGCCAAGTATTGCTTGATTTGATCTATGCTCTTTTGACAATCCTCATTCCAAACACATTTGACTCCTTTGTGTAAGTTCTTGTTGAAAGGTTGAGCTCTATCTGCCAACTGTGAAATGAACCTCCTTATGGATTGAAGGCATCCTTGAAGACTCATCATTTGACTAATATTTTTAGGAGGTGGCATATCTATGATTGCTTGGACTTTTTCAGGGTCTACCTCTATTCCTTTTGCTAAAATGATGAATCCTAGAAGTTTTCCAGAGGTGACACCAAATGCACACTTTTTAGGATTTAACCTTAATTGAAATTATTCCATGTGATCTAGAATGACTTCTAAATCATCTAAGTGTGTGTCTCTTTTCTTAGACTTGGCCAAGGTGTCATCCACATAATCTTCCATATTTTTATGCATCATGTCATGTAAAATGGTTGTCATAGCTTGTTGATAGGTGGCTCCTGCATTTTTTAATCCAAAAGGCATAACATTCCAATAATAGGTACCCCATACACAAGTGAATGCAATCTTTTCTTGATCTTCAGGAGCTATCTTAATCTGATTGTATCTAGAAAAACCATCCATCAAGGAATAAATCTCATAACCCACAGTCATGTCCACTATCATGTCTATATTGGGGAGTGGAAAATCATCCTTTGGGCATGCTCTATTGACATCTCTAAAGTCTATGCAAATTCGAATGGATTTGTCATGTTTGGAAACTGGTACAATGTTTGATATCCATTCAACATAGTCAATAGCTCTTATGAATCCTACACCAAGGAGTTTCTTTAGTTCTGCTTTGACTAGAAGAGCTATGTGAGGATGCATCTTTCTCAATTTCTGTTTAATTAGTTTTACACCCAGAGCTATGGACAAGTGATGCATAATAAGATTAGTGTCCAACCCTGGCATATCTGAATAAGTCCATGCAAAACTGATCTTCTTTTTCTGTAAGAACTTAGTGTAAGATTCTTTTTCATGTGGTGACAAGGACTGAGCCAAGTGTACTATCTGTGGAGCCTCATCCGTACCCAAATTGACTGCTTGTGTTGGCTCGATAAGAACTGAAGATCTGTCTTGAAAGTAACTATAGAGACGATCAAGTACCTCATCCTTAAGCACCTTAGAGAGGTTTTCACCCTTGGATATGTCATTTATTTTTACTTTTTTTGGTTCTAACACCACCACATAGTGGTTTTCGCCATCAAAACTCTTTTTCTTTTCTTTTTATTTTGTGACTAAGGTACTTGATGTCTGGTTCTGTCATGCTGGTAGCCGGTTCACTGGTGGAAGAGACTATGGGCTCAATGGCATTCAATTAATAGGTTATCTCATAATCATTTTGGAAAGTTAAGAGCTTAGGTTCTTGATAGCGTTGGGACCAATCAATGAGCTTAGGATGAGCAAGAGGTAAGTCAATGACTGGATCAAGGTTGTGGATATGGATGATATCATCTCTGGTGACTGAAGATTCGAAGTTTGTCAAGTATCCTTCTAAGCTACCCAAATCGGGATTCATCCTATCAAGTGAAGAATCATCCAATAAGGAAACATGTCGGTTCAAATCCTCTAATCCTACACGTGACTCGTCAACTACCTTGGGTTGAGAACTATAAGTGTGGATGACATCAACATCCATGTCAACTGTGGAAGAATCAAAGAGAGTGTCCCATTCATATTCATGTGAATCTGTTTCTAAATCCTGACTAGGATGTTTACACCATGAAGGTTTGGGACATCTTGATGTGGAAGCTCTAATGTCATCAAGGGTGACATCTCTCTCCATCAAATGAATAATATTCTTGCATTAACATTCTCTGATGGGATCTTCTACATCTGATTCTCCCCAAAGGAGATTAGTGGAAGGGACCCAATCTTGACACATATCTTGCTGATTTGTCAAATTAGGCATGTATTTCAGTTCATCTTCACTATCCGGCTCATCAAGGATAGGAGCAGTGTTCTTATTATGATTCGCAAATCCTAGGCCAACCGTCTTCTTAGATTTGCGGCCAAAAAGAGCATGATCAAGAGGTTCAGCTCTAGCATCCAATTTGTGACTAAGAGGGCCATGTCTAGGATAACCCATCTGCTTGACAAAAGTATACCCTCTTCCATAAGCCTTAGGAGAGGGAGAGAAGTTCTCATTGTGTATGTATTTATCTTCTTTATAAATCTAATCTTTAACTGCCACCTCTTCTTTCTCATCTTGAATGGGCACTGAGGACTCTACAAATGTGCCAAATAAAGTCATGGCTGAAGAGGAAGGTCTCACTTCCTGTGAAGGCTTTCCATAAGACCTAGGTGAAACCAGAAGCTTTGCGAGGGAGTTGAGCTGATACCCCCCCATGCCAAGGTCTACTAACTTAAGCTTGTCTCTACATTCAGCTAAAGTTACATTGAAATCTTTTGCTTCTCGATTGAGAGGAACATGAGTACTTGCTGAAATTGAGTTGACAGATAATGTGCTATCCCTAGGTATAAAAATCTCTACTCCATTGTAGGGGAGCTTAACACACTGATGGTAGGTAGACAACATTGCTTGCATATCATGGATCCTTGGTCTACCAAGTAAGATATTGTACGCGAGCGGACCAACATCAACAATTTGAAATAAAATATCCTTCTCAACAAGGCCAATCCTAACAGGAAGGAAAACCAATCCTTTGGAACTTCTTTCTGCCTCATCATAGGATTTGATAGTGATCTTCTTTCTGGTATCGATGACTTGCTCCGAATAACCCAATGTCTTTAGAAGACTCAAGGAACAAATATTAAGCCCTGCACCCCCATCTATTAGCACGCGCCTAACACGGGTTTTGTGAATCATGACTTCAATATGAAGGGCAAGATTATGTGGGTGGCTCAAAGCTTTGTCATCATCCTTTGAAAAGGTAAGGTAATGAGGGCTGGCAATATGGTTAACCATGTCCTAGAATTGGTCAACGTCTAGGTTGTTAGGGACATTCGCTGTGCGCAAAGCATCCTCAAGGACTTGCTTATGTCTCAGGGACAACTCTAAGAGCTCAAAGATTGAAATCTGAGCTGGGGTTCTCTGCAATCGATCTACAAGATTATAGCTCAACTTAGGATTAACTGCTGGTTTTGAGGTGACATTCTTGAATACCACTTTCTTTGGTTTACTAGGTTGATTTGAACTGGGTCCTCTAATGACAACGGGACTTTGACTTCACGTGAGAACATTAAGAGCTTGGGATGACATTATAGAGTTGGGACCCCTCAGCACCACGATAGGTTCTTCATCAAAGATAGGAGGAGAGTCCATGTCCAGATCATAACCATAGGGATCTTTGTTTCTCATCATGTTGACATTTTCCTCTACAACTTCAAGCATGTTGACCACATTCTCCGTAGTTGTGTAATTTGATCTCAGCCTTTCCATTCTTAGGTTTAGAGGTTTCCCCCTTCTCATACTTCGGCAAAGGCTCTTTGAATGTGTTATGATTAGCGTTGGTGTTCAATCCATCTACCTTAAGCTTGTCACTCTCAATGAGATCTTGGATGATATGCTTAAGTTTCCAACATTTTTCAATATTATGTCCAATGCCATTATGAAATTTGCAAAAGGATTTCTCATCCCACCAATGCGGCTTGACATCAGGTATATGATGTTTTGTTGGATCTTGAGGATGCACGAGATTGTTGGACATGAGTGTTTTGAAGACATCCTCATATGAATCTCCTAGTTTTTCAAACTGATGCCTCTCTTTCTTAGGCTTATCTTGGTATCTTGGTTTGCTCTCTTGTTGATTAGATGCATTGAGTTTCATGGCTTGAACTGCACTAGACAAATGAAGAACACCTTGATCCTTGGGTTGAGAAGAGTCCACAACTCCATCATTGCCCACTTGTTTGTTCTTATTCCAGTGTGAATTTCTTCCCTTATCCTTGCTAGAGTTGTTATTTTGACCATTGTTGTTTTTGTTGTTGGCCAAAATTCCTTGTTCTTTCAAAACATCTTCAATCCTACATGCGGTTTCAACCATGGTGTCAAAGGAGTCAAAGACCATCTTCCTAACCTCATACCACATTTTGGGAACCAAGTTGCTAACAAGGATGTCAATCTTCTCATTTTCAGGAATAGTCCTACAATAGCGAGAGCATTGTCGTCTCCACCTTTACAAGTGACAAAGGATTCCCCTTGATTTTTATTTAAGTTGCACAAGTCCAACATGGTGACAGATCTTGAAAGATTGTATGCAAAGTGTTGGAAAAATCTATGGACAAGCTCTTTGAAAGTCTTGACAGGAGGAGTTATGTTGGTGAACCATTCCATTGCTTGACCCTTAAGACTCCTTGGAAACAATCTCATAAGGTATGAGTCATCTTGATGGAACTCAAAACTCATAATATAAAACTGACGCACATGATCATGTGGATCTCCATTACCGTCATACTTGTCATATGGAGGGATCTCAACCTTTCTAGGAAAATCTTTCATGCTCACACTCTTGTCAAAAGGATTAGGACAAATTGAGTCAAGCGAGAATGCACTCTTGGGTGCCAACACCTTTTCCATCATATGCTTAAGTTGTTTGATCTCTTCTTCTTGGGATGGACCTTGTTTCTTGATCTTTTTGTCCACATCAAAATTGTAGGGGACCCGAGCACCCTTGTTGATTAGACTCTCTAGGAACTTATCTCTGTTTTGCTCCACATACCTCTCCACATACTACTGGAAGAGTGGTTCTTGTTGCATTTTCATGAAATCTTGATATTCGAGGTCAAAACTTGAACCACTACCCCCATATTGTGAACCATGGTGAGCACATTGAGAAGGTTGTCTTAAGTTCCTAGGAGGTGATTGTCTCCTATAATGGTCTTGTTGTGAAGCCCTTCTTCCTCTAGGGCTAGGAGATCGTGAAGGTGATCTTGAATACCTTCTACTTTGTGGAGTCTTAGAAGGAGTAGATGGAGGAGAGTTGTTTCCACCACCAACACACATGTTGTTGAATTGGTCATTAAGTTGCTGAGCCAAAAGCCTATCTTTCTCTTCTTGTGCGGTTCTCCCTTCTATTTCCAATAAGGCTTGTCTTTCTGACTCTAGAAGTCTAAGTTTCTCTTCCTTTGCAGCTTGTTCATCTAGGAAGGCTTTCTTTTCACGCTCAATCCTCTTGAGTCTTTCACTTGTGTATCTTGAAGTTGTTTGAAGTGGTGAACTTGGTCTTGAATGCCTAAACAAGTCATTAGTATATGATGCATTCACATGAGTTTCATATGGCTCACCATCTTGGCTACCATGTTGTGATTGCTCTCCTTGAGAGGATTTCTTCATTTCTCTTTCAACCCTTTGGTGTGCATCCAAATATCTAGTTGAGATGAGGGGTGAAACTGGTCAATTTTCATTAGAGGAACTGCCAAATAGAATGGTATCTCTATGTCTTGCAAACATGTTGTCAAGACTTTTATCCCTTTCCTCCCTCTCTCTTTGAGTCATTGTGTAACTCATGTCCATATTCGAATGAAGAGGTGCTAAGGGTGTACTCAACTCACTAAGGTTGCTCTTGGGATTAAACCAAACTTCTGAGTTGTCCTTAGGTGATTGATCAAAGAAGAGCTCTTTTCCCTTACATTTTTGGCAAGTTTGAACTAAGGGTAACTGGTCAAAGACTACTTGAGGTCATTTTCCTTGATTTACTTGATATCTTGTTGTAACCGACATGAAAGAAAAGGTACTAGGTGAAAGATGACCCTAAGAAATGTTGGTACCAAACTAGGATAGTGAAAGCATTCAATTGTCCAAAAGAGAGGTGATAAGATAGAATTTTTGCAAAAGGTATAAACCAACACTACCACAGAGGTGCCCAATGAACGGATAAGTATCCTAACACATATGGATCAGGAGGATGATTTACCCAAGCTATATTTGATTGAATTTAAAATTAGATGGAAGTGAATTGGACAAGAGATTACTAAGACTCTCCAAGTGTGTTATCAAAGGATCTAAAGGTTGATCTTCTCAACAAGAATGATTTCTAACTCCCCGATTCCAAGTAAGGTCACTTGTGAAATCAAAGATTACTAATTCAAGAGGTTAAGACATGGGAACCCAAGGTGCAAACATGCTTCTAACAACGGGGTAAGTGACCTACTATAATCTGGATCGACCAAGGAAGACTGAAAATGACAAGAATCAACTCACTGTTCTGACAGACCAGGGGAAAGGTTCACGTGAGAAAGTACAATCCCACGTGAAGGAATACCAAGGATCATGCGAGAAAATGCCAGGCTCGGGTGAGAATGTGCAGAGCCGGGTGACAAAACAGGATCGGGCCGCTTGAGAGCAAGTTTGTAAACTCAGGAACTTAGTTTTTGTTCATTTTAAAAGATCAAGTAAATACATCAACAGATTTTTATCATTGATCAAGCACGCAAGACAACAGTCAAGGAGTTCAAGAAAATAATGTCTTCAAATAATGAGCAAGGGACAAAGCAACCTTGCACATGAACAAGAATAATGACTTAGTATGCTACTCCTTAAAGATTCTACTTGTGTATGTTTTCAAAATATTTTTCCAATCATGCACATAGTCCTAGCAAATAAAAATTTGGTTGCACTATGGTTCTTAGTAATGGTTTGACTCTGCAACTTTTGTAATCTCAAGAGGGCGAACTCCAATCCAGGCGCACCGGGGTTTTGACACATTTAGAAAATTTAATCAATCAAAGATGCTGAGGAGATTTGACAGCCCAACAAGAAACTACACTCGTGGATATTTCTTCCACAAGGACATTAGTGGTTGTTGCTACCATGACAAAAATGGCTATTACCACTTGAGGTTCCATCCACATGGTTTACCCAATAAAGGGAATGTCCACTATGGTTAACCCTCTCTAACAAGCTGACTCAAAAAAAGGACCACATGGGGACTTGATTTAGATTCAAGGATCTGAGTTTCTGATACTACCCAAAAAGGGAGTAGAGCATAATCCTCTAGCCTCTTCACTTCACCAAAACATAGCAAATAGATTCATTGACACACTAAGATTGAAACGACCTCACCAAGGTTCATGATGTCAACAACAATGTCTATCGAGCTCTCTAAAAGGGACCAAGAGAGAACGTACCAATCAATGTTGAGGACTAAACCAAGTAAGACCGTGAGATAGTAACAATATCCTCCCTACCTACAAGGGGTTCTATCATCAAGAAGAGCTTCGCAAGAAACCCACTCTCTCAAGAATGCCACAAATAGTGTTCATAGGGCCTAATTACTATGTGAAACATGTATGCAAGAACGTGAATCTATGTTCTTTTTAAAGCCCAAAATTGAAGTGTGATATATGAAAGCAATAAACACTCAAGCTAGACACATGAGAGATTCATTTTACTTCCAAAATCCAAATGTTATAAAGATTGTAGTAACTCACCTTAGGTACAAAGATCTGTAATCCAATGCTATGTTGCCTCGGCAAATAGAATAAAAGAAACAACCACATCAACCATTAAATGTTAGAAAACAACAGGCAAAACTTAGCAAATCTAGAAATTTAGGTCTCTGTTGTCAGACTATCGCGCGAGACAGTACACAGTGCCACATGAGAAAGTACACCGAGCCACGTCGGAAAGTACCAAACCCGCGCGAGAAAGTACACAGGCCTGCGTGAGAAAACACCTTTGTCACGCGCAGAAGTGCAGAAAATAGCACAACTTCACACGATATAGTGAGAAACTTCGCGCGAGACTTTGTAACAGTGACACACAGAAGTACAAACAACACACAAAAATTATCAGAAAAATAAAATAAAATGATATGAGGCTAGAAATGAAATATTCTGCCGCACGATGGGTGCCAAAAATATGTGCTAAAATGTTGATACACTTCTATGAGTCATTATATCCAAGATTGCTCAAGAATGAGGTCTCAAATGACGACTCATAGCTCTCTATTCATGGAGTGCAACGGTTTGTAATGGGGGCCCTCAGATTAGACCTAGTTTGTGCCCAAGCAAGTACACCATAAAATGAGAGATTCAAAGAGAAAAAGCAAGAATGCTAGTCTCCATGATAATCAAGTATGCATGCAAATGAAAATAAAAGCTATGCTATATGATAACAATGCATGAAAGCAAACTAATCTATGAAAGGAAATGCTTATGCAAGATTATTTTATGGAATGAAATATGAGTCTAATCTAATATGCAAGTGCAATATTAATCTAAATGGATTGCCATGGAGGCATGAGAGAAGAAGACAAGAAAGGAGAAGTTGCAATATCCAAGCTCAAGTGCTCAAGAATCTTCTCCAAAAGTTGCTCTCCAAACCTGCAGCGTAACAATACAAAAATCTTCTATATCTCCCAAATGAGAAGGAGAGGGCTCCTTGTAAAGGAAAGTGGACGGTCAAGATTAAGAGGCAAAAAGAAATGAGCAATGGTGGAGATTAAATCTTGGTTGATCCATGTTTTCAAGATTCTTTAAGAGGCAAAAAGATGAAAAAGACCCACCACTTAAAAGTATGTGCATTCAAAGTGGAGAGAAAAAGGGATTTTTATTTATTTATTTCTTTTTTCAACACAAAGAGATATTTAAGTGGGGATTTTATTAAAAGAGGAATTTTATTTTATTAAGATGATTTTATTTAATTAAAAGGGAAGTTTTCTTTTAATTAAATGAGGCTTAGGATAAAATGATCAAACCTTAAGAAATATTAAAATAATTGAATTAATTACAATTTGATCAAGGAAATTGATTTGAATTGAAAATATTGCAAAACATTGATTCAGGAAATTGATAAATTGGTTCCATCATTTGATAAATTGAAGAATGGGGCCCCAAAGTCTAGGCGACCATTTTAGGGTGCATACATATAACGTACCTTCTATAGCTCTGATTTTAGCTCTAACATGCTTGTAAAGTCTATGTACTAGTTATCTAAGCTCGTTTGGAATCTTGTGTCCCTTCATTATTTTCCAAAATTTATCTTTGGACATAACATCAAAAGCTTTTTTGAAATCCATGAAACAAAAAATGTCTTCTCTACCTTGGAGGTCTCATATTTTTTTAGTAAGGTACCTAAGAGTGATGCATTGGTTGATGATAGAGTGTCTTGGTCTAAACCTAGCCTGCCCTTCCACTCTTTTTTCTTCTTTTTCTACCCAACTCTTGATTCTATGCTCTATCATGCTCCCAAATAACTTACCAAGGAGTGGATTGACCACAATAGTATAGTAACTGGAAAGGTTATTAAGGTATTCACTTTTGTGAAGAGGGATAAATGCACTCGTAGTCCATTAACTGAAAAATTGCTTTGAGTGACTCTATTGAAAAAAATTGAATGTGAGGGGCAAGCAACTCCATTCCCCACTTTTAAAATTCAGCATGTAATCCATCAATGTCTTGTGCTTTATTAATTGCTAAACTATGTATACCTTGTTTGGCATCTTCCACTAAGAATAGTTTGGTTGAGTTATTAATCAAGGGAGGACTACATTTATCTTGTATTTTCCCATAAAGAAGCTTTGCATAGTCTAATCATTGAGCATCTGTGATATTTTTTCTATCTATTTTCTCCTCTTTTGAAGTTCTCTCCAAAATCCTTTGGGATTGTGTTTATCCAAGGAGATTAATTCATTTCTCCTTAAAATGACATATCTTTCCTTTTTAGATTTTATCAACTTCTCATAGATTTTTTTCCTTTCCTTGTCTAATTTATTCTTTTTGACTGCTCTTTTTTCAACTTTGCAGTCTTCAGCATACCATGGGTTAGATGGAAAAGTGTTGTTTAATTCCTTCTTAGGTTGAGACCTTTTGCACAATTTCAGAGCTTTGTGCATTAAAGGAGCTAACAAGCTGGTACAAAGGTAGTCTTTATTTTCTTTGGCATCCTTGCATGAAAGCTCATCCTTTGATATTTGAAGGTGTTGATCCAAAGAAACAACAAATAACTCTTGCTTTTATTGATTCACGATGATTTTTCCTCATGGATGCTCTTTCTTAAGAAAAAATTCATTCTCTCTTTTTTTAGGATTGTGATTGTGGATCCCAAATTTAACAAAGAGTGGCATGTGATCAAATGTTAACTTGAAATTATGGGTCTCAATATTAAAATCCAACACTCTAAAAATAGAATCTTGAGAGCACAATACATATTCCATTACACTTTACCTATTGTATGTTTTACATGCAATACCTCCAGATTGTGGCCAAATTTTAATTCCATTAAAAATAACCAATCCATACAAGCTACAAACAACTAGAAGCCCTATTCTAAAATGAGACACATTTCCCTTCTCATTTTGAGAATCCCTTTCCCATACATGGTCTCTATTTTCCTCTAGCCATAACAGATTGACGTCTCCTCATATTTAGTTGTACAAATGCATAGCTTGATTGCTTTTATCCTTGCATTGAAATCAACCACCAAAACTATCTCTCCTGAGGCACTAAAAATATATTTATCCTTTTTCTAATGCTCCATGTGGATCTTCATTGTCAAAATTCCTCTTTTTGTAGAACTTTGAGTTCTTCGGGGAGAAGAACATGCAACCAACCAAATTATGACCTCATCATCTACTATTTTCAACCATATAAATTATTTATTTGGATCCTCTTTTTCAAATTTTATAATGTCTCCCCACATATATTTTATTAGGATTATAATCCCTCAATGACCTTTAGCTATTTCGAGCCCTTCATTCTAGACCGAGATTTTATTATGACCTTCAAAATATGGAACTTTGTAACCATCATGCGCATATATTTCTATTAGAATAATGATGTCTTTCCCTTCTTCTATGTGCCTCAACCCCAGTCCTCTCCTCTAGTGAAATCCTCTAAAATTCCAACTTACCATATGGAGGTACTCCTTTGGGGCCCCATTTCCCTATTTCTTGTGTAAAAGTTTATCATTGATTTTGGCTTTACCATTTTTCATTCAAGCCTATTTTCCTTCTTCTCTTGGTATTTTTACTTTCTCCCATTCTTTCCTTCACTCTTCTCGTTGTTTTAGCATCAAGTTTTCTTCAAAGTATAATTGAGTACCTCTAAGCATACTCTTCTTATTTAAGAATGCATTCTATCTTAAGGTATCCCTCACATGTCTATTTCTACTATCAATTATTTTATTTCCAATCCTACTTGCCTTTTGAATATTACTTGACCACTTCAAGTGATCCTTAAGAAAATATCTTACTAAAATCTTAGTCCCATCTTTCTCATTGAAGTCCTCCAAACCTTTGATTATGAAATTTGAAGCCTTGTCTTGCTTGTCTTTTTCTCCTCTTAATTGTTTCTTGATATGTTTTTCTATTGATTTTGTTTTCTCATTTTATGGACCATTCATAATTTGTGTCCATGATTTGGTTGCTTCTATTTGTTTGTTTATGTTGTTTTCCTTTATTATGACATTTTCCATTACTAGTTGGATTTCTTCCATTTACTTTGTGACACACATTTCTATAGATTTTGAACTCTCCCATTTTGTTGTTCTTGTTTTAAGCAACTCTTGTTTTATAGAAAATAACTCATGTCTTATCCCCTTTTCATGATGTTTTAAAATTTTGCAACTTGCTCTTTAAGAATCTTATTTTATTTTTCAAGATTCATACTAAATTATGTGATTTATTTGAATTTGGATTCTCCAAATTCCTTGCTTTCTTTTATAAATTCAAGCCCCTATTTCAACATCATGAGTTCACTTACATACAATTTATAATTCCATAAGAGTGGAGTAGTGGTGGTGCTATACATGTGGTCATCAACCCTGACCTCTATTTCCTCCTCATCTAATATGAGAATATTGGTTTCAGTTTGCACTGCCTCAATTTCCTCTTGAACTTATTAAACCACTTTATTTTGACCTTTACTCTCATATTGTTTTATTTGTTCACCTTTATTACGAGGCACATTATAAGATGTACTAGCATTGCTTCAATCTATTTTTGGAAGGATCATAAACAGCTTATTTTTTTGAGATTATCTCATCTTGTGAGTTTGTCTATGTTTTCATATCTTTCTACATTACTTTGTGTTTACAAAGATTAGTCTCCCACTCACACCAGCTACATTAACTTTGTTGAGCCCTAACCAAATAGAGCTCTAAGACCTGATTGTTTTCTCTAGTTGTATGTTAGGGTGAGATTTTGAAGGTCCATTTGTAATCTAAGGAATGTGGCTTTTAGAACTCATTAAACCCTCCTGATATAGCCACTTCAACCAAGATTCAAAAGGTTGCATGCTAGATTCAATTAGAACTAGTCCAAATTTTACTAGACATGTGCTATCTATTGGTGCCTACTTGTTTCTTGTTGGTATATGTGATTTTCTTGTTGAAAAACACAATGCCTCTATGATCAAAGGGTTTGGCTTATGTGATGTAATTTTGGAACAAAGATAAAAATAGCAATAAAAATAAAATCTTCACCAAAGTGATAAGAGGATGAGAACCAATACCTAGCTTGTTCCTTGCAAGAAAATAACTTACCCATAGGCACAATATGCAACAAATGCCTTTCACACCCTTGTCTTATTTTTTGGACCCTATTAATCTTTTAGACACTTTCCAATGACCTTACTTCCAAAATCTAGGTCCTCTTTGTACACTTGTCTCCTCAGACATAAAATGCCAAAATCTCATTCCACTATTTTCATCTTGAAGCCCTCATTCCTAATGATATATGGTATTGTTGTTGCCTTCTCAAATGCAGATCAAAGCACCATTAAATGCAAATCGAACATAAAAGCATAGTGGTAAGGAACATAGGTATTTTCCACCTACTAATTGGGATCAAAACATAAGGGCTTAGCTCCTTGTAGGAATACAGGAAGTAGTAAGACTTAAGGAATTTTTCAATTGCACATGCAAAAATCATAACTTAGAAGAAAATGCGATAAACATAAGAACATATTAAAATGCTTTTATGATCTAAGGGTAATTCATTAAGAAAAGGGGATAGTTATTTCATGATTATGGTTGGCTCAAGTGACAAATAACAAACCGGTAACTCACAAACAACAATCAACACCATAATATAAGATTTTAGCAAGTTGCTTGATTGCTTAGGTCTATGGTTTATTAAATTTAGCAAGAATATTACTCTAATGGACATGCTAGCTTAGAAAAATTCTAGGGCATAAATATTATTGTTTTAATTTAATCTAAATTACGGAATACCTTAAGAACACTATATAATAAATCATTTATCATTCACAAATACATTATATAAGCCATAATTCAAGAGAAATCTTTCATGATTCCTTGAATAGAGAGAAAATATGAGTACAAGGAGCTACAAACTACAAAAACTTATATTTGAGTATGATTTCATGATGGATTTAATTATGATTTGTAATGTTATTGCATCATCGCTAGGAGGATTTGTCTAAAGAGTATTGCATCACTATCATTATCAATTATAATGTATAATCTTATCAATTCAACATTTCATTTATGATTTAGCCTTTGTCCTACATGGGGTAAGCTCTTTTCTTACATCATCATTGTTGTTGTGGAGGTGAGAACACAAACAAGGGGTTTGATTTGGACAATCCTTTGTACAACACAATCATTTTTCCCTTCTTTAATGTGTGAAAGTATTATATTTGTGATGAAGGGTGCTCCCCTTAATACCACAAACACATAACAGAAATAGAGAAACAACAACAATAATATGCAAGAACAAAAAATTGGCTTCTTATTATCTCCACAAATGTGGAATTACAAACTTTCAGAATTACAATATGCAAAGCCACATGGGCATTCCCTTACAATATTCTATAGGACAAAGCCTCAAATCAATACCCAGATCTACAACCCAGAACTGCCCTAGACAACACTACGGGCCTTCTTTATATAGGCAATGATACCACTTGATGAAGGTTCTAGAAATTTAGCCCTTAGGGCCGACCAAACTTAGAATTATTTTATTTTACAATTTATTACATCAAAGTCGGCTCAAAATGAGTTTTGAAACTCAAACATAAATTTTGAAGAAAAATTATTTTCCACCATTTTAGGTGACCCAACTTCCGAAGACCATAAGTCATCGCCCGTTGACCGGATTGGCTATTATAACCCCATTCTGGAAATGCCACAAAGCGCTCTACAGGCTTGATTTGTGCAAAGCACCCGTCACCCAAATTTTCAACGTCATCTGGGGCCTCTAAAGCCTTCAAAATTGAGTTCGAAGTTTCTGTACCCTGCTGCCAATACCGAAAATCTTCAATATCTTCAAAACTACACCTGATCTAGCCATGAAACTTTGCTGGCAGGTTGATATGACTGAGATGAACCTCCATATGTAAAATTAGACATTCTGAGATCATAAGACCAACTTACTAAAAATAGCAAGTTTCCATAAATAACAACTCTGCACAAGATAGCCCTTATTGAATACAAAAATAGAAATATTTTTGGGTGATGCAAGATTGCTCTTACACCCAGGATGCTCCTGCATCAGACACACAGGGTAATTTGAGAAGTGACCCTGTCACGACTCAGGTGTGCACAGGAAAACCAAGACGGTTAACCTCCTCCTTTGTTAGCCATGATGAATCTTCAACAGGTCATCCTTTCCATTTGACCAAATATTCTTCATATGTCCTGTTCCTTGTGCTTCTGCCAACACGATTGTCCAGTATATCTTCAATCTCCTTGATATCTGAACTAGTTGCTGGAATACTCCACTGTGCTACTGCAACCTCATCTTCAACACCTCCTTCATGATACTCTGTCAAATCTGAAATGTTAAACACTGGTGAAATATTCAGCTCACTTGGCATGTCTACCTCATATGCATTTCCTGAATCATGCTTCTTTAGTATCTTACATGGCCCAAACTTCTTCATTTTCAGCTTGTTATATGTACCAACTGGAAACCGCTCCTTCCGCAAATGAACCATGACTTCATCCCCAACCTGAAATTCCTTATGCCTCCTTTTCTCATCTGCCTTAGTCTTATACTGCACATTCATCTTGGTAATATGCTTCCTCACCTCCTTATGGATGTTCTTCAAATGTTCTGCAAAATCCTCAGCTTCAGCACTACTTATTTCTCCTTTATCTATCTTTCTCAACTCAGATGCATTTTTTGGACTACTTCCATATACAATCTGGAATGGTGATTTACCAGTGCTCTTGTTGACAGAATTATTGTATGCAAATTCTCCCTGTGGTAAAATCAAATCCCATCCTATTGGCTTATCTCCAACCAAACATCTCAGCAAATTTTCCAAACTTCTATTCACCACCTCTGTCTGTCCATTAGTCTGTGGATGATGTGATGAACTAAACTTCAAATCTGTCTTCAACTTCTTCCACAATGTCCGCCAGAAATATCCAACAAACTTAGTATCTCGATCTGAAACTATGGTCTTTGGCAAACCATGTAGTCTCACCACTTCTCTGAAAAATAATTCTACTACATGAATAGCATCATTAGTCTTCTTGCAGGGAATGAAATGTGTCATCTTCAAAAATCTGTCAACTACTACAAAAATTGAATCATGTCCCCACTGTGTCCTCGGTAAACCAAGAACAAAGTTCATACTGATATCCTCCCAAGGCTTCTTTGGTACAGGTAATGGCTGATACAACCCTGTAGTTTGCTTCACTCCTTTCGCCATCTGACATACTCTGCAACTCTGTACAAACTTCTTCACATCTTGCTGCAATTGTGGCCAATAATAATTCTCACCAACCAAAGCAAAGGTGTTATCACGACCAAAATATCCAGCCAATCCTCCACTATGCTTCTCCTTGATGAGATTCTCCCTCATAGAACTTCATGGAATGCACAACTGACTCCCTCTGAATAGCATATCATCTTGGATGATAAAATCCAGCCATTTCGTCCTGTCTAGAGTAACAGGTTTTGTACAAGCTTTCCAAGCTTCACCAAAATCAAGATCCTCTGGATACAAATTCTTGAGTTCCTTGAACCCAACCACTTCAATCTGCATCTCTGTCAGCAATAGTTACCTTTTGCTAAGAGCATCCACAACCCTATTAGACTTTCCACTCTTGTGTTTCAAAACAAATGTATAACTCTGCAAAAACTCAACCCATTTCAAATGCCTCTGATTCAACTTTCCTTGACTATTCAAATATTGCAACGCTTGATGATCAGTATACAAAAAAAACTCCTTAGGAAGCAGATAATGTCTCCACTTCTTTAATGCTTGAACTATAGCATAAAATTCTTGATCATAGACAAAATATTTTCTCTTGGCATCATTTAACTTCTCACTAAAATAAGCAACAGGTTTACCTTCTTGGCTCATAACAGCTCCTATTGCAGTACCACTAGCATCACAATCTACTTGAAACACCTTATTAAAATCTGGAAGTGCTAAAACAGGTTGTTCTGTAACTTTTTGTTTCAATAATTGAAAACTCTTTTCTGCCCCATTAGTCCACTTAAACTCTTTTTTATCCCCTCTCATTGTTTCAGTCAACGGTCCACAAATACTTCTAAAATTTTTGATAAAATTTTTGTAAAAGCTAGCCAAACCATGAAAAGATCTTATCTCAGTAGCACTCTTTAGAGTAGGCCATTCAAGGATAGCCTGTACCTTCTCTGGGTCTATTTTTAGACCTTCTACTGAAACTAAAAATCCCAAATACACTAACTCTTTCTTCACAAAACTGCACTTCTTCAAATTAATCAACAATTTCTCATCTCTTAACTTCTCAAACACCATATGAATATGCATCATATGCTCCTCCAATGTCTTGCTAAAGATCAAAATATCATCTAGGTAAACAATGACAAACTTACCCAGAAATTCTTTCAGAACCTAGTTCATGAGCCGCATGAAAGTGCTCGGTGCATTGGTTAGCCCAAAAGGCACGACTAACCACTCATACAGTCCTTCCTTTGTCTTGAAGGTAGTTTTCCATTCATCTCCTTCTCTGATCTGAATCTGGTGATATCCACTCTTCAGATCTACCTTTGAGAAATACACAGCTCCACTCAAACAATCCATAATATCATCCATTCGTGGCAATGGAAACCTATACTTGATTATGATCTTGTTTATTGCTCTAGAATCTGTACACATCCTCCACTCTCCATTCTTCTTTGGTGCTAATACTGCTGGTACAACACAGGGACTCAGACTCTCTCGAATCAACCCCTTCTGCAATAACTCATGTACTTGTTTGTTCAACTCTTCACTTTCTGCTGGTGTCATTCTGCGTGCTGCCTTGTTTGGAAAACTGGCTCCTGGAATCAAATCCATCTGATGACTGATCTTCCTTACCGGTGGTAATCCATCAGGTACATTATCAGATACAATATCCTGAAACTCATTCAACAAATCTACAACCTCTACAGGTACATCCTCTACTTCTTCTTTACCAACTTTTAGAATTAAAGCAAAACACACATGCTCATGCCTCATACCATCTAGGAATTTTCTTCCATCAACAAATGTTATTCTTGCATTACCACATACCTTTTGTTCGGTCTCCTTCAATGGCTTTAGCTTATGTCGCACTCCATCCTTTGTCAGGGAATAGGTATTCGCACGACCATCGTGTACAACACATCTGTCAAAATGCCATGGTCTATCTAACAACATATGACATGCATCCATAGATATTATATCACATAGTACCTCATCTTGGTACCCACCAATCTTGAACTTTTCTAGGCACTGTTCACTGACCATGACCTTGTGGTCATCCTGCACCCAGGCGATTCGATATGGATGTGGGTGTTTCTGTCTCCTAAGCTTCAACTTTGTCACCATCTCTTCTGACACCAAATTGTTAGTGCTTCCACTATCGATAATCACATCACAACACTTACCCTCACACTTGCACCTGGTGCGAAACATGCTCCTCCTTTGTTTAGGTTCATTCTCACCACTCAACAGGACTCTTCTGTTAATCAGTGTTTCTCCTCTTTCAGCATCTTCAGAATTTGATGATCTAGCATCTTCATCTACATGTGCAACTCTGGCCTGGCCTTCATTTCTCCTGTCTGTTTTGCTTTGGTGCTGAGGACATTCAAATGCCCTATGACCTTCTTCTCCACAATGAAAACATGTTCCACGGAAGCCTCCTCTTCCAGATCCTTGTCCTCTTCCTCTTCCTCTCTGATCTCTATTACTCTGATCTTAGAAATGACTGGAATTATTTCCTCTCTGATTCTAACTGCTATTGGCCTCATCCTTCTTTTTCAGATTTTCATTTTGGCCACCATATGACCGTCCACCAGATCTTCCACCACGACCTCTTCCATTTTGTCTGCTCTCAAACTTCTTGTTCAGCTTTTCCTCTACTTTTAGGGCAAACTGGTATGCCTCCTCAATACTATTCATTCGAACCAGATTCAACTCCTCCTGAATACTTGGCCTTAACCCATTAAGGTATCGGGCAACTTTCTCCTTATCAGCTTCTGCATGACCTGTTCTGATGAGGAGTCGATAGAACTCTTCTGTATACTCCTGAATAGATCTTCCTGCTTGCTTCAAACTTTGCATTTTCTTTAGTAGGTCAAGCTCATAATCAACAGGAATGAACTGTCGCTTTAATTTATCCACCATCCGATCCCATCTTGTGATTTTATCTTTCCCTCTTCTATTTCGCTCCAATTGAATCTCTTGCCACCAAATCTTCGCATGACCTTTCAGTCTGGCCTTCGCAAATTTGACCCTATCAGGATCCTCAACATCTTCATACTCAAAATATTCCTCACATTCATTGATCCAGTTGATCAATTCCTCTGGGTTAAGATTTCCAGAAAATGTAGGAACCTCAATCTTAGGTCTTTTCCCAATCTTGGAAATCGCCCGAAAAAGTCTTTCTTCCTCCTGATTCACAACTTCAGCTTCTCCTTCTTGATATTCTTCTTCGGCTTCATCCTCGCTTTCATCTTTGACATTAAGATTCATTCCTCTGTGAATCTCTTCTTGCAATGCTCGCATTTGTCTTTGCAGCTCTCTAACCTCAGGTGTCACAGCACCAGCTGTTCTGCCATGTTCTCTTCGTGGAGGCATTTTCGCGATGCGCGCTAAAACCCTAACCACGGTTCTGGTGCAAACTGCCTCACAGTCGGTGATCTGTTTACACACTCAAGAACTCCTACTCTGATACCACTTGATGAAGGGTGCTCCCCTTAATACCACAAACACATAACAGAAATAGAGAAACAACAACAATAATATGCAAGAACAGAAAATTGGCTTCTTATTATCTCTACAAATGTGGAATTACAAACTTTCAGAATTACAATATGCAAAGCCACATGGGCATTCCCTTACAATATTCTGTAGGACAAAGCCTCGAATCAATACCCAGATCTATTACCCAGAACTGCCTTAGACAACACTACGGGCCTTCTTTATATAGGCAATGATACCACTTGATGAAGGTTTTAGAAATTTAGCCCTTAGGGCCGACCAAACTTAGAATTATTTTATTTTACAATTTATTACATCAAAGTCGACTCAAAATGAGTTTTGAAACCCAAACATAAATTTTGAAGAAAAATTATTTTCCGCCATTTCAGGTGACCCAACTTTCAAAGACCATAAGTCATCACCCGTTGACCCGATTGGCTATTATAACCCCATTCGGGAAAAGCCACGAAGTGCTCTATAGGCTTGACCTATGAAAAGCGTGCATCACCCAAATTTTCAACCTCATTCGGGGCCTCTAAAGCCTTCAAAATTGAGTTCGAAGTTTCTGTACCCTGCTGTCAATACCGAAAATCTTCAATATCTTCAAAACTACACCTGATCTAGCCATGAAACTTTGCTGGCAGGCTGATATGGCTGAGATGAACCTCCATATGTAAAATCAGACATTCCGAGATCGTAAGACCAACTTACTAAAAATAGCAAGTTTCCATAAATAGCAACTCTGCACAAGATAGCCCTTATTGAATACAAAAATAGAAATATTTTTGGGTGATGCAAAATTGCTCTTACACCCAGGATGCTCCTGCATCAATTTGATAGCCAAAATTTGTTGAATTGTGAAGAGAAAACTGAGATAGATATTCCCAGACTTCAAAGAGGTGAAAACCCTTGGAATATTTTGATTAGCTCACTCATCATACATTTGCTGGTTGTATTTTAGAGGGAACAATCTATAGAGCCTCCTAATCTACAATCCAAAGACCTTTGATGATGAAGACACCTTCAAGGGCACCTATCTTTATAGTCCAACATATTTAGCTCCAAATTTGAACTACAAGTTCCTCTCTACATCTCATTTCTAGATTTCAACTTCTATTTTGGATTCTCTCTCTCTCTCTCTATATATATATATATATATGTATATATATCTGTATATATATATATATATATATACATATATATACATATATATACATATATATATATATATATATATATATATATATATATATATACACACACACACACACACACACACACACACACACACACACACACACACACACACACACACACACACACATATATATATATATATATTATATGCCAAATATTATCAAATTTCTATCGTTTTAAATAGACATTGCATTTTTATATCAAATCATATCATATCAAACCTTAAAAAATGGAACAATTAATCAAATTGTTTATCTCACGTTTGGAATGGTGTT
Source organism: Chamaecyparis obtusa (assembly GCA_027943335.1). NCBI lineage: Eukaryota > Viridiplantae > Streptophyta > Pinopsida > Cupressales > Cupressaceae > Chamaecyparis > Chamaecyparis obtusa. The sequence goes on along the minus strand of BSBK01000771.1, from coordinate 2,499,504 downwards.
GAAATTTTAGATGGTTGTTCCTTAATGAAGGAATTGATGAATTGGATATAGTGAATGAATAAGATCCTAGTGTGCATTCCTAGGCTAAGGCTCCTATATCCAACATTACATTTTGGTGAACCCTACATGTCTTATGCGTCCATTATAACTTTAATTTTCAATTTTAGATCTAATTTTTGAATGAAAATGTCAAATTTAGATACATTCATTTCTCAAATATATTGCTTATGTGTTTTCATTGCTTGATTAATCACATCATTGCTATTTAATTATTATTATAAAATATTTTTCTTTATTTTTTATTTGAAAATATTGTTGTGCACTTAATTAGTTGGTTAATTTATTTTCACACTGAAGCCATTTCATGGATGTGATATTTGTTTAGCTCTTGTTATGACCCTTCACCCCTTTCCTAAAGATACTTCTATCCATAAGGGCATTCCAAGGCAATAAGATGATAACACTAGAACCTCCCTCAATGCTCATACTTCTAGAGATGAAACGTTGATGATATATGCTTTTTCCTCTCCAAAAATAAATCCTACCAATGAGAATATTTTTTAGTGAAAGAGGATGATGCCATTAAACCTTCCCTTAATGAAACTTTACCTATTATTCATTTTAATGAAATATCTTACAGGGATGAGGAATTGATGACTCATGCTTGTCCCTCTCTCAAAATTGATTCTACTCATGAAGATATTCTGGTTCAAGAGGAGGATATCAATAGCATTGTTCCTAGTGCCCTCTCTTCTAAAGACAAAGGTCTACTAAATAAAGATCCCAATCAAAGTAATTCAATAAAATTCATGTTTCTCATCATGTGAAACCTCAAATTGTTTTTTGTCTTCATCGTGATGCCCCTCAAGCTTAAAATAAATACATGATTGTTGTTAAAGGTGTTAAGAATCCAACTAGACCTTCTAATTATTGTTTTAGCTTTATAAAATAACTCACTCAAAATAATATGTTCAATCAATAACCTGATTATCATACAATATCTCACACATATGAAACTCAAAACAATAAATAGGATTCAAATGTTCTTCCTACTTCTCAACCTTTTAATCATGTTGGTACAAAGTAAGATCTTAATAAGCATATTTGTGCTACCCTTGTTGGTACGTGGCAATTGATCATGATATTGGGATTAAATTTTGGTGACTTTGCCAGCCATATTTTTCCCCAAATCAATTAATAGAGGAGTATATAGGGGTAGAGCCCCTCCTTTACTGCCCCTAGCTGAGGGTTTTTGGAGGTAGCACACCTGAAGAAAAAATTTCCTACCATTTAATAAAGGAGTTGGCTATTCTTTTGGCATATAAACTAACCTTTGTAAACCACATCAAAGGACTATAAATAAGTGGTTTTGTAATGTAAACGATATCATATTGTAATTATCTCTTTGTTGGATAACAGAAAAAAAAGTGGATGTCTGTTTCTTTGGTGGATATAGCCCACATTAGGTGAACCTAGTTAAATATTTGTGTTATTGTGTTTTGTTATTTTTTCTTTCTTATTTTTTATTTTAATTTAATATTGTTTATGAATTTGGTCTACCTTAAAACCCTAACAACTCTAGATAAGATATCCCTTTTGGATTTGATTCAAACTTCACCTACATACCACAAGATGCTCCATGAAGCCTTACATGGGATAGTAGTTCTATTATTTGTAAATTGAAACATGTAGCAACCTTGTATGCATACCTCAACAATGGATATTGTGGATATTATGTTCAAACGACATAAGTTGCGACCTTCAAAAGTTCAAAATCAATATGATCCCCTCAATTATGTTCTTTTTAATAGAATTGGGATAAGATGCACCTTGGTTGATAATGGATTAGGTCTTAATGTTTGTAGCATTAACTTATTTCATAAACTAAAAATGGACTTCTATCTCTATTTGTAGCTTTAATAATATTGGTGGATAGTTGTTAGGTACAATCGTATTACCTATCATAATAGGTATTATGATTCTACCCATGCCTATCCATGTCATGCCTGATACTCTCACATATAATATTTGTCTAGGTAGATCGTGGATTCATGTTATGCAAGGAATCCCTAATTATTTGATAAACTCATCTCCTTGTGCGTATGCATTTATTTATGATGAAATTGATGAGGATTTTAGGATATGTTATATTAAGATTATTAGCATTATTATTTCGAGGCTCACATCCATGTTGGTTATATGTGGTATATATTTTGTTTGATTTTAAAGATTGAATAATTGGGTGTTGTTGATACTTTGAATTTGGATTTTGGAGGACTAATTACTTGAAATATATTATCAAAATCAAGTTATAGAAAAAGGACATGCTATGTGATATGATTTTACTCTCTCTTTATCTCTAGACTTGTGACATTTATAGTGATGTGAGAGAAATAGTAGGGGGGCGGAGAGGGGGGTGGGCATGTTATGTATAGAATCTGAATGCCCTACAATAATATGAAGGGTGGGGGGGGTGTTACATGTGTGGATTTTTGTGAAATTTTTATTAATACATGGTTTTATTATTACCTAGTCCTTCTAGTATGAGTGTTGATTGTATACATAATATTCCATTGATCTATTTTCATATTTTGCTCGTCTAGTGAGAGTTTTTAGATGTGTATGTTCTTTATGGATATGTTTTATACATGAAGTTTGTGGTTGCGGTTTATGGGTTGGATGTTTTGTTGGCATAAGTTCTACTAATGTTTGTATACCTTTCAAGTGTGGATGATTGGATGGATTAACATTTTTTGTGGTTTATATTTCAATAATGTGGGTTTTTTTATCTAACAATAGCTTGGAATTTTTTTTATGAATTGGATTTGATGTTTACATTTTTTATATTGGTGTATCTTCACTTTGGCTTGTTCCTATTTTTACATAGGTGATTTGTTAGAGGATGAGGGGAGTACTTATTTTAGATGGTGGACATTTTGGATGTTATTGTAGGTATCTTGATTGAGCACAAGAGCATGATGGAGATTCTTGTGGTTTCATGGATGACCATGATGATGCACCTCATAAATTGACTTGCATGAAATATATAAAACAAGTGGGAGAATATTAAGAAAATCATACACCTTGCACAATAATTTTATTTATTTTTATGAAAAATAAATATTTATTTGTGTGTATCTTTAGGTGATGTGTTTAATCCATGCTAAATATTTTTGGGGTTCACTTGTATAGTTGTATGGAATCTTTGTTAGATATTTTATGTGTGGGTTACACATGAGGAAGTATTTCATTAGAAAACCTAGTACCAATAAGTAAATGTTGGGTTAGTGGGTTTTTGTGCACATGTTTTTATCTTATCAGTTGGTTATTTTGTGTAATCTCGATTATATAAAAATAGTTACATGTTTAGTGGAACTGAGGTTGGTTGGTAAGTGGTTTGGCTTGGTATTCATTGTATCGAGCTCTCTTTTGAAGAGTGTGAATGTGAATCATGTTATGGAATGTGTGGATACATGCTTGGACACATGGAAAAAACTTTGGAGGAGCTTGGCATTTAAAATTATCCATGGAGACTATATAAGTGTATTGTAATGTTTTTATTGTTGAATAATAATTTGAGTGTGGATGCTTTTGGAGGTTGGTTTTTGCCTCTTTAGAGTTTTCCCAAGGTATGTGTTGCGGCGGATCTTTGATCTTTGCATACATGGTTATTTTATAAGATTATATACACACTTTTCTCTCATGGGGTTATGTGGGAAATAGTCTGATTGATCTATGTTGGAGTTGATGAAAAACAACCCACAGCTCCCAAGAACACCTGTACGCAAACCCCTGTCACAGAAAGAGAGAGAAGCAAACAGCTATGGAGACCTGAACGTATGGATCCACGAGAGAGGAGAAATTCTTGATGTGCAAAAACAAAAATTGCAATCAATAATGAAATGTCAGAAAAAGTTACAAAGTTTTATGAGATCAATCCTTATAAAAGGAGATCAGAAACCCTAAAAAGGTAAAACCCTAGGTTGCATAATAATAATTAATAAAGGAATTAATTATTATATGCCTAAAGTTTAGCTTAAGTAGAAAGAGGTAATAAGTGACTGAATAATTAAATCAATATGATTCAATTAATCAGTAAACACTTTATTACTCTAACAATCTATATTATTTTGTTTCAACAAACATGATAACACCTCCAAGGTTGTAATACCTAATCATTCTCCTTTTTTAAGTGTTTGAAAGTTGTGATGGTAATTCATTTGTTTGCAATGAGTTTTCTTCAATTTGTAGTAATCTCCCTTATTAAGACCTCCACTTAGATATTCTAGGGTTTTTATGGAAAGACTCATCTCGAATTCCATCTTGACATCTCCAAAACCTAAGCCCGTGGTGGTTAAAGGCACATTCTTGAATAGAATTTCCAATAGCTATTTTTGAGATGAGATAAATGACTATGTAAATAGGCTTTAATCATGTAATTGTTAATAGCAAATTAAAAAATTTCTCTAACCCAAATTTGAAGGGTCTATCTATTCTTTTGTGTGTGGAAGTTTGGTTCTTGGTTTTGTACAAATTAGTGGTGGACCCTTTGTTCTAGGCAAGACATTTTTGGGAATAAAACTAGGGCACACTAATTTTAATTTCCTACAAAAAAAATTCTATCTCTTATTTGTGTGAGGTTATCAAACCTCCCACTCAAATTTAGAGTGGAAAAAATTAATCTCAATTGAAAACTCCTTAGGAAATCTTATTTTAGTCCCTAATGTGAGTTAAATGACTTGTCAATTTACCTTTGCATGGACTCTTGTTGGTTTTAATTTATATAAAATGGTAATAGCTAAAATATGCTTTAAATTTGACAAACAATTATGGTTTCAATGACTGTATTATGAGAGCATGATTGGTTATACGTCATCCAGATATAAAATACTTGAAGATCTCTCTTCCTCCACAATACTTCATTCCCAAAAAGATGGCCACCTAATGGAAAGTTGTGGAGTGGAAACACCAAGGGATCTACTCCAACTATAAGGATGAATACCTTTATGTTGATGCCTCTTTTGCTACTTCATATACGTCATTGATCTCTTCACCTAACGAAAACAAGCATTCCTCACATTAGTGCTTGGGGAACCTCATCCTTTGAATACTTATTGCAAGCATTCTTCCTCTAACGCTTAGAAGCCAATTTATCTGCCCACAAAAAAACCTTTCAACTTCTTTTGATGCTCATACCAAAACGAAAGGAAACTAACACTATCACCTAAGCACAAACTTCAACAACATGATCTCTCTACTCTGAAGTCTAAAAAAATAGCTTAATTATTTTTATTTCTTTGTATATATGCTAATCTCTTAATAATAATGTTGATTGCTTTTATCAATTAATATATTGACTATATTCTTAATCTAGTTTTTCATGTTTACTTACTCATTAATAAACATAAATTATAATTTCTTAATTCAAGTTTCAAATGTTATTAAAAAGAAAATAAACACTCATCTCACATTTAAATAATAAAAAACAACCCTTAAATGCATAACTCTCAACATTTTAAAACCTACGACAGTCAAATAATTGATTTTTTAATAAATATTCACATAAAAGAAGAATTGTTTTAAAAAGAAATCATGCACTTTTCCTTCATTTATTGCTTTTGGAATTCCTTACTCTACGTTCGTACTATTAAAGACAAAAGTATTGCTCATGTTTACGAGTGTAGTGTCCTCGTTATTCTCACGCAATTGTTTTTCCTTGTATAAAAAAAAGTTTCTATTCTCTCCATGACAGAATTCCACCACTTTTGTTAAACTTGCAATGATTCCTAGTGTCCCGACCATGGTCAGAAGTAGCTTTCCTTGGTACCCCACTTTGAACTCTTTAGTGTCAATTTTTGTAAATCAAGCAATTGTTGAACCACCACAGGCTTTTGTTTTGATTGTTGTTCGGACACTCCAAATGACTGCATAAGCATATAGAAGTGTCCTTGGATCAGATTTTAAAGCAAACAATTCACAATAAGCAATATCTATAAGAAGATGACCTCATCTTGATAAGGTAGAAAAGACATTTCAATTTGTAAACTTGGACATAAGGAACACATGATTTGGTCTTTTCTATCCTCGCTACAAAAGAATTGGAATTATATTTGAGTAACAATTCAAAACAAACCCCACGAAACCAAAGTGTGCATAAGCCTAAACTCCCAAATTCAAACTCAATTATATTCAGCAAGAAGCCAAATCTGTAAAATACAATCATGTGAAATTTATTAGAACAAACTGCAATGAATTTTAAGCGAAGGAGATCATGTTTGTATAAAACAATCTGTTGGGCCTTATGCATGAGAGTTGCAATAAATGAAAGATAACATCAAGCAATTGCTGCATTGTTGTGTTGTTCGGGCTTGATGTGGATGACCTTAGAGGACAGAGGTACTGTATAATGCAGATTAGTGATGAAGAAGATAAACAAAAAACTGCCAAATACAAAATATCAGTCACATAATATATATACTAAAGTAGAATTATAAGAAACACCTGAGTTGGAGTACAGGCGAAAAGAAGAGATGAATGATAATTGTTCACAAACTACCACTAGCAATTTCCCTGAATTACCAATTGTAAACATAAGTACGTAATATGTTAGGAAGCACATAAGAAAACAGACACTTCTCACCATGGACCTAACTTAAGAGTATTAGAATAGATACAATTACAAGATAAAAATATTTGTAATATATGCGCCTTGGTGACCATGGTGAGCATATATGCAAAAGATATATGAGAGTATTGTATATTGAGATTGAAATTGAATTCTATTAATGTCCAAAAGGGACCAAAGTAAGTATATCTGAATAGACATGACTAGAAGCACTATTATATAATGGGGCTTGCTGTCATAACTTGAAAATTAGGTCTGAGATTCGGGTCCCAAAATTAAACCGATATCCTGTTCAAGGATTTTGTACTATAATTATCATGTTTGATTCTTTTATCCACCATAAACTAAAACATGTCTAAGTCCTCGGGATTCTATGAACAAGTCTAGACACCCATCCATTGCCTCCGATAAGGCTCTGTACTGCTAGCTTGAAGGTGTAATTTCTCATCTAAAAATTTGAAAGGGTGAGATAACACAGTACGCTCAAAAGTCAAAATTCCCGTAATAGAAGAGCTGTTTCAGCTTTCACTGCCAACAAAACACGGAAGCGGCTTTACCCTTTACGTTCTACAATTTAGAATTTGCTGTTGGTGCTGATGGAGGGGGTCCCATTGACTTACTATCAACTTGCGAATGTAACTTGGAGTTCTGAATTTGGATTGAACTCTGAAGTGTCAGTTTTTGTAAATCAAGCAATTGTTGAACCACCACAGGCTTTTGTTTTGATTGTTGTTCGGACACTCCAAATGACTGCATAAGCATAAAGAAGTGTTCTTGGATCAGATTTTAAAGCCAACAATTCACAATAAGCAATATCTATAAGAAGATGACCTCATCTTGATAAGGTAGAAAAGACATTTCAATGTAAACTTGGACATAAGGAACACATGATTTGGTCTTTTCTATCCTCGCTACAAAAGAATTGGAATTATATTTGAGTAACAATTCAAAACAAACCCCACGAAACGAAAGTGTGCATAAGCCTAAACTCCCAATTTGAAACTCAATTATATTCAGCAAGAAAGCAAGAAGCCAAAATCTGTAAAATACAATCATGTGAAATTTATTAGAACAAACTGCAATGAATTTTAAGCGAAAGAGATCATGTTTGTATAAAACAATCTGTTGGGCCTTATGCATGAGAGTTGCAATAAATGAAAGATAACATCAAGCACTTGCTGCATTGTTGTGTTGTTCGGGCTTGATGTGGATGACCTTAGAGGACAGAGGTACTGTATAATGCAGGTTGGTGATGAAGAAGATAAACAAAAAACTGCCAAATACAAAATATCAGTCACATAATATATATACTAAAGTAGAATTATAAGAAACACCTGAGTTGGAGTACAGGCGAAAAGAAGAGATGAATGATAATTGTTCACAAACTACCACTAGCAATTTCCCTGAATTACCAATTGTAAACATAAGTACGTAATATGTTAGGAAGCACATAAGAAAACAGACACTTCTCACCATGGACCTAACTTAAGAGTATTAGAATAGATACAATTACAAGATAAAAATATTTGTAATATATGCGCCTTGGTGACTATGGTAGCATATATGCAAAAGATATATGAGAGTATTGTATATTGAGATTGAAATTGGAACTCTATTAATGTCCAAAAGGGACCAAAGTAAGTATATCTGAATAGACATGACTAGAAGCACTATTATATAATGGGGCTTGTTGTCATAACTTGAAAATTAGGTCCGAGATTCGGGTCCCAAAATTAAACCGATATCCTGTTCAAGGATTTTGTACTACAATTATCATGTTTGATTCTTTTATCCACCATAAACTAAAACATGTCTAAGTCCTCGGGATTCTATGAACAAGTCTAGACACCCATCCATTGCCTCCGATAAGGCTCTGTACTGCAGCTTGAAGGTGTAATTTCTCATCTAAAAATTTGAAAGGGTGAGATAACACAGTACGCTCAAAAGTCAAAATTCCCGTAATAGAAGAGCTGTTTCAGCTTTCACTGCCAACAAAACACGGAAGCGGCTTTACCCTTTACGTTCTACAATTAGGAAGGAAGAAAGGTATCTCAACTGTCAAAACATGGCTGATGATGCTTCATGACAAGAAAAATATTTTCATAAGGTTCGGCATTCCCATCCTAAAGAATCTTAATGTTCGATAACAATTTATTTTAGGCATACTTTTACTTTTTTGAACTGCTCTAAGAGTATGATGGTTAATTTTGGTTGTTAAGGTTATGATTATTACAATGATAGATATGGTCAGTGCTGGTCTTCATATTTTCTAGTTAGCAGGGGTTGCTGTTTTGTCGTTTTTTAGTAGTTGCAGTGTTAGGGGCCCTTCACTGTTTTGTTGTTTCTGATCTTATGGCTTACACTGCTTTATCTGTTGTAAGGGATCATGACCCTATCCCTGCTTATCTAATCAAAGACAATTTATTTTTGATTTTCCAAAAACTTCATAATTTTATTAAATTAGCAAGTTTTTGTGTTATTAAATTTTCAGATCTTCGGACTTTTTTGCAGGACTCCCTTTTACTTACCATTGTAATTCATTGTACTATGAGTCACAAAATTGATGTACTTTATTTCATTGCTTAGACTGTAGATATTTAAGGTGTTTCATCACCATAAAGGCAGATCTTTGGTACTTCGCCTAATATATTCATGATCTTTTCTTAATGTGGTGCAGGTATCTAAAAGCATATCATATTTTGGGACTCGGTGTGAAGGATTTCTTTGATTTGGGTAGTTTGTGCAACAGGTTGAACGGTTTTCAAGTGGAAAACATATATTAAGCAAAATTAATATTGTGAACTGCTGAGACAAACACGTGGCCTCAAGGTCAAGCTCAAGACTTTGAAAATAAGATATGGTAAATTCTTCAAATACCCTTTCAGTACTGGCACAGCCTACCATATATAACTATAAAGGCCATAATATATTTTGATTTGATGCATTTAAAAATGTGGAGACTCACCTTTGCTGGCCCTGTACATCCAACCAATCTATCTTCGGTAATTGCTCTGGGTGTTGACGGAGAAGACTCCATCCAAACATCAAATTCTTGTGCATTTCCTGAATTATTAGTCACCACATCCATAGAGTTGTCAATTGTTGACGTGCCCCGGCAGCTATTAGGATCAATCTCATTAACAGTAGACATACCTGAATCGTTCTCGGCAGATTGCCCAAAAGAATCAATCAAATAAGGAAAACCATCCAAACCCCATAACTTCGAAAGTTCTGCTGCAGACGGGCACCCGATGTAGCCAGTAATAGCATGCCTCTTATGCTCTGATGCTTCCCCCGAGCTTCCATGAGCGTTCCAATCACAATTTTGACACAGGGATAAGCTTTCTGTAGGGCATCGAACCATGGCCTGCTGGGAATTACACCGATCACAGAGAAGATACCGAAGATGTCTGCGGGAAAGCGCATTTGCACTGTGAACATGCCGGTCACATGACAGACAAAGTCGAGCCATATCCGATTTACAGTGTATTGTTGGCCTTAGTTCCCCACAAAAGTCACAGAAGCATTCCATTGTAGACCACAGCAGATAGATAATCTAAAGGTACTAGAATTTATTCTGAAGATATTTCAAGCTTTTTGACGTATCCTGCAAATACTCCCAAAAATAATCTAAACCTGTGTAGCAAAATTCTATCTTTGTAATTTCACAGAGGAGTCCACTTGCTACGCACCTGATTCTAGCAATATATAGTTTTTCTTCGAACAGAAATTTTAAATTTAAGATCTTATACAGCTGCTCTGATGAGTTGCACGAGATAGCCAAATTAAATCCTGTTGTGTGATACTGTTTCCCCTAAACCCTAAGCTTACTTCACACGGAACTTCCGCTGAACCCAAATCGGTATTGCTGCTTTCTATAGAATTCTTCCCCCCTGCACGTAAGAACTGGTAAATACAAAATACACTAGTGAGGTCCATATACTAGAGCTTCTTTACTGCTATTCCAAGAGTTCAGCCTCTTTTGCACTAAATTCCAAAAGCGACTATGCTGCGTCTGTTTTCCCCAACTTTAGCTTCTTTTACAAAAAATCCTATGTAAATCAGAATGACAAACACAAATTTCTGAGCAATTCAATTTCCGTTAAACAAAACTTAATCTTCTTCACTGGTAATACCTCTTGTACAACTTTTTATACTGTACTCCGCAAGTGAAGATATCCGATCTTGTTTTTAACTGGAATTCAGCTTTCCTAAGAGAAATGAACTAAATCAGAACGAATACTAATGAATTTTGAAAAACTGTCAGCTTCCTTTGCACGGGACTCGGAATCGGTCTAACACAGAGATGGTTCTTCACAAAAACCCTTCTGCTGGTCAAAACTAAGTGTGAATCTGAAACTTAGCGACTTCCTTTCTGAAAAAAGATTATTTTACAAATTCATAAGGTCGAATTCGGAGTAAACATGAGCTTTCACTGCCGATTCTGACGACCTGGATGTACGGCCGGATATTTGAAGCTTATAATGTCATTTTTTTCTGAAATCTGTACGCTCACGGCCGATTCCTATGGACTACCTCCACAAGCTTCCGACTGTTCGGCAACTACACAGCTGCACTCAAAGCTTCCACGGATTTAACAGCAAAATTATCATTCCCTCTAATTGAAATCGAATAAGAAGAGTCTTCGCCGCAGTTTCACGAACGATCGACGGAAACGCCCTTAAACTTCAACATTTTCGCCAGAACTACAACTGCAGGCTGCATTTCTCACTGTGAAGAAAAAACACAACCTTATTACAACAATTTCAAACTCCAAAGTTTCTATACTGCTCAAAATACAATCTACTTTTCAAGCATTTAGACCAAATTTGCAGCCAACTGAGTTATTTTGACGGTCAAAAGAAACTATTACAGCATTGCAAACAAAATCGAACTTGAAAGACTCAATACTGACGTTTCAAAAACAAAAAATTCCAAAATAATCTTAAATTAGGCGAAAACAGAAAGTAAAATACGCATCCTGCATTTGCCACAGCCCAGAAATAAACATAATCGTATCACAGACAAGTTCGAAACTAGGAAAAACGCTCAAATCTTAGCGAATAAGATTTCTAACCTAGAACACTAAAACTGTACCAAAACGGATTCAAACGTCGAAACTCCAACACGGACTCCGTCTAAAGCTTTAAAAACTCGAAGAGAGCTCTAAAAATCGAGGAATGAAAAAACTTACTGTCAAGCTCGCCCACTGAACTTCGTCGCTACAGGCGTATACCGATGCAAGATTTCCCGCAGGTTCTGTAAACCTTACGTTTTAGATATTTCTAACGTGCTCCAGAAAGAAATCGGAAAAAATAGACGACGATTTTCCAGCACAAAGCATAATTTCCTGAAGGGTACTGCTTACAAAATGAGAGAAAATCTTAAGGCCGGTAAAGAGGTTGCGTAAAACTCGAAAATTACCGCGTGAGAGGGACGTTTTACCCGTAGATTTTACCCGCGGTTCCCTCGTATTTTACACACAAATGCGCCAAAAAGTTCCCTCATGCTTTTGACAGGAAGCTGGCTTTTCAGAAAAGAGTGGGTTTTATTTTGTTTAGATAAGTTCCGTCAAGTCTCTGTTATGTTCCGTTAGTTTTGTTCACAAAGACTGAAGGAATATATGGCGGAGAGTGGATGGCGTTTGGGTGGCCTTGGGGCAACTTGCTTGCTATGTCAGCAATGACGTTTGATTTGTTAACTGAGTTGGTGACGTGGCCAGTTGTGGAACAGCCATGTGGGATTGGGTACGAACGGTACACATCACGTTAGGCCATACAATCGAACGATTGGCATTTTCTGGGGCCCACATATAAATATCTTTGGGCAAGTTGAAGAGAGCTTTCCTCTCGGCGAGAACGAAAGGAATAAAATATGAAATAATGTCAATGAAAATATGAAGTACAATCAGCGCAAAAAAAAGCATTCAGTACATCTCCAAAAGTAAAAACACAAGATATTTGTAGATTTGGTCTACTGTTTTGGACATTTTGAGTAAGATTTTTCTAACAGTTTTTTGAGAAAGGAGAAATAGCATATGTAGAGTTTTTGTTTTTTCTTGATATGTGATCAGGCCTCGAATTTGACGGTAGTGGCTATTGGTTTTCTTTATATAATTTTTTATAAATTTTTGAAAAATAAATTAAGTGTTTCCCCTTCTTATGGTGAACAATTTTTGTGGCTTCATAGCCGTTGCCGAATTTGACGGTCACCTCTAAGTGTCAAATGATTTATCTATAACGGTTTGGTCAATTTAATTTTATGAAAAATATTGATTATCAAAAGAAAAAAATTATGAATAATTTATATTAAATTCTTTTTAAGTAAAAAGTGTTTCCCCTTCGTATGGTAAACAATTTTCGTAGCTGCATAGTCTCTTAAATGCTTCTTACACCTTCTGGAGAAGATTGTCATATCATCTAAGTAAATAGTAATGGTTTTATTCAGCAAGTCACCAAAAGTAGAGTTCATAGCCCTTTGAAATGTGGCTCTAGCATTAATCAGTCCAAAAGGCATTCTTCTATAAGCGAACGTGCCCCATGGCGTAGTAAAAGTTGTCTTATGTTGATCTTCATTTGCAACACTAATCTGGTTGTACCCTGAAAAATCGTCAAGTAGTGACATCATCTCTAAACCAGCCACAGTTTGAAGAATTTGATCCATCATAGGCAATGCAAAGTTATCTTTGAGGCTTGACTGATTGAGGTTCCTAAAATCCACACAGATTCTAATCTCTCCATTACGTTTCCGCATCGGAACTATGTTTGCTATCCATGTAGAGTGATGGATAGGGAAGATAATGCGTGCCTGAAGCATTTTATCCATCTTTTAAAGATAGCATCCACCACTTTTGGGTTATAGGTTCTTAATTTCTCACAAAAAGGAGACATTCCTGGCTTTAGAGGAATATGATGTGTAAATTGTCCTTGCCTAAAATTCTTCAAATCATCATAAGACCAAGCGAAGACATCTCCGTACTCTTTCAACAACTAGGTAAAATGGCCTTTCTCATCTTCATCGCAACACACCCCTAGGTTTACCAACTTGGGATTGAAATCATCACCAATGTTAATTTTTTCATATTCACTTGAAGGGACATTCTCTGGTATGACTAATTGGTTTAAATAACAATCCCTCCTATTAAAAAGCTTCTCTAAATCTACTAGTCCTTTGGGTATGGAGTTACCTTTAAGCTAAACCACTTCTTCTGAGGAGTTTGCTTCTTTTCTTGGACAAAATTCATGACACTCAGATTCAGATCCTTCAAAGTAATTATTTGAGAACTTGTCCAAGCCCTGCAAAAATTCATTAATGTGGGCATCGTCCCTGAAGACTTGCTAGGAACAAGAATTATCAGGAACATTGGGCCTATGTATAACCTCAATTGTATAACGATCCTCTATAAAATTCGGATGTGGAATCAGCAAAGATGCGGATCCTGCAAGAGCATCAGCCCTTGAGTTATACTCCCTAGGAATTGCTTCAATTGAAAAGGCCTCAAACCACTCAAGTTCATCCCAAACCCTATTACTGTAATGCTTCAGTCTCTCATTCTTCACTGAGAATAAATTTTTAACCTGTTTCACAATTAACTCTGCATCACCACGTGCCTTTAAAATCTTGATCCCCTTTTCCTTCGCTTCTTTTAGACCCAACAACAGAGCTTCATATTCTGCTGTGTTGGTTGTGTTCTCAAACTCGAGCTTGAATGAAAAAGGGAGTTTGAGACCAGAAGGGGAGATAAGCACTACCCCTGCCCCTGAGCTTGTGGAGGAAAAACTACCATCAAATTCAAGAATCCAAGGGACTTCTTCATTTGCGACAACAGGACCTGGAGTATCATTTTTAGACAAGATAACATAATTAGCAAATTCAGACTCTTGATACAAAATTTGAGATTTGGGATCTTCTAAGGGAAAAATGGTGTACTTGGACTTGGGTTCAGGGAGTAAAGTAACCTTCTTGTTTCCTATGGGGACTATGGCTTGAGACCAATCCAGTTTTATCTCACCACCTAAATCTCTGCAGAAAGTTCTACTTAGGAGCATTCCATAGCTAGCTGGGATATCGACTACTAGTATGGTTAGCTTCAATCTTTTATCAGGAAAGGCTGCCAAAGAAACTTAAGCATCCTTGATTTGACCTATAAGTGGGACCTATTTAGCATCCATGGAATAGTACCGGCCAAAGGTGGCGGTCATAGGGAGGTCTAATGCTTTGGCTACAGAGGAAGGCATGGTGTTATCTGAGGCCCCTGAATCAATGATACAATTGTTTAGTTTGAAACCATGAATGAATAGAGATACATAAAAGGGTTATGGTTTTAAACTAGAGGGAATAGTAGAAGTGGGCTTATCTGCAGGCTTTTGTTCAACTTTGTCCTCTTTACTTATAGTCTCTCCTTTAAAACATGCAATATTAGTCTGTTGAGATTTAGGTTCAACAGAGGGACCCTTGACAAAATTGACCAATTTATCCAACTCCCAAGGGTTCATCTTTAAGTAATCTGTAGCAGGGATTTGTACTTTGGAAGTTTTACAAAAATCAACTATGTTAAAAGGAGATTCAGATTCAGACCTTTTTAAAATTTGTACCTCTGGACCACTTGTTTTTGGAGTCTTCAAGGTTTTCATTGGTTTGACCTCCAAGATCTTTGGTTGTTGAATTTGAGCAACTACTCGCTTTTCCTCCTCGCCGATTTCTTGTCAAAACTAAGCAAGAGGGATCCCCTGAAGTTACTAATATGTCACCACCCCTTTTAGAGTCTGATTCATATTCAAAATAGAAATTTCCAGAGTTGCCAGGTATTTCAGAGGATATGTCTTCAACATTCACCTTCACTGCAACTTCTTTTTCAGCTTCAAGCTGTTCATATCGTATGTTTTCAAGACATGAACTTCCTTCATGTTCATCAGTCAAATGAAAAATACACATGTTGCTAAATTATTTGGAGGAGGCTCAATTTGAAGTCTCTGTTGTGTAGGTGGTAAATTGAATTGTTTGCTCGAACTGGAGGCTCCTTGAGTTGGGTATTTGTGAGGGATATCTTGATAAGGACTGGCAGCCTTAGGTAACTTCCACTTAATGGTTATTAGGTCATTCATCAATCTTTGGATTACAGGGTCTGATGATGAAGTAGAGGGTTGAAAATTAGGTGTTCGTATATCTTTTCTCCATTTTCCACTCGTGATAAGATCATCTTCTAACTCAATAGAAAGGGTTTGGGCATCATTCAAAGAGGCTGGCCTGGCTCTTTTGAGCGGAAACACCACATCAAGAGGCATAGAATTTAAGAAAAATCCCATTTGGTTCTCATCACCGGGTCTTCTTGCAGCCAGAATCTTCTGAATCCCTTTGTTAAATCTAGCCACAAACTCCCTCATAGGTACTTGAATTTCTTTCTTCATTTGACTTAATTGAATCAAAAGTGTATTAGCATCATCAACTGACTTGAATCTAGCCTCAAATGCTCTTTTCATGGTGTCCCAATCGGTAATAGAGGCATGTGGTAAATTATGAAACCAATCGGCTACAACATTTGTCAATGTCTGGACAAAAAACCTGACTGCTACATCTTGGGTGCCAACAACCAAAACTCCACATGCTGTGTTAAAGGCATTTAAATGATCTTCAGGGGACTTCTTTCTATCACCACTGAATTTAGGTAAAATATCCCTACCCTTAGGTAGGTTACGTAAATTTTCTCCTGAGCTCAAAGGTCCTACAATTGCGCCCCAAGGTTGATTTTGGGCCATGGTGGGTAATATGATATTCAAGGGCTGTAAATTTACAAAAGAAGGAACTAGGGTTCCTGGTGATACCAAAGAATGGAAAGAGGTTAAAGGAGTGACCTTAGTGGGGGAAGAAGGTCTGCTTGTTGTTTTATAATGCCTTTCCCTAGAAGGTAGTTGGGGTTTGAAATCAAGCTTCGCTAGGTCCTCAAAATCTGAATCAACGAGACCTTTTTCTCGATCCCCTCTTGTGTATCTCTTATCTACCAGTTTACCAATTGTACCGAAACTGAAATGTGCAAAGAGAAGCCTACTCTAGGGTCTTTGAATTGCTCTATCTACTACAAGGGCTTCTTGAGCTATAGGTAGACCCCTTAACCACTCTCTAATTTCTTCTTCCTCCTCAATGAGTAACCTCACTTGCTAATATTGTTGCCCACTTGTTCTCAGATTCCAAGTTGTTGCATTAAGATCAGCGATGATATCTTATTGAGTGTCTATAAAATGAAGATCTGGTTGCAAAACTGGGGGAAGTTCTTGTTGGCTAGGAATTACCTCAATGGGAAGCACCATAATTAGGCATTTAAACTACAAAGATTTAAATTCAGGTCTACTCATAAGCCTCCCCAGTAGAGTCGCCAAAAACTGTTAGTGAACAATTTTTTCCCTTTCTTGAAATTGACCTAAAAACCTTTTAAAATAAGAAAGGAAAAGATAATACACAACACTAACAATTGAGCTTCTTTAATAGAAGACTCTCTGCATATGATCAAGGTGCAGATTCCTTGCCAGTTGATTTTCAATATGATCTTATTACAAAAGAATAAAGCAAACATGTGTGTCTTTAACCAAAAAACACGCAAGGCAAAACATTCATTTCATCAAAATGAAAAGAATGTGCAGGTTTGGAAATACATCTACTTCTAGCATTGGCTAAATTTTAAATGCTAAAAACTGAAACTTTCAGTTGCTTCTCTCTGTTACTCTAAGTACCAAATCAACTCATATCATGGTTGAGCTTCATTCAACATAACTCATTCCCACAAGAAAACAAACTATATGGTTTTTACAATCAAGTTATGTAAAAAGGACATGTTATGTGATATGATTTCTCTCTCTCTCTCTCTCTCTCTCTCTCTCTCTCTCTCTCTCTCTCTCTCTCTCTCTCTCTCTCTCTCTCTCTCTACTTGCGACATTTATAGTGATGTGAGAGATTATGTAGTGATTTTGTTACATGTGTTGATTGTTGTAATTTTTTATTAATACATGGTTTGATTATTACCCAGTCCTTAGTATGAGTGTTGACTGTAGACACAATATTTCATTGATCTATTTTCATATTTTTCCCGTCTAGTGAGAGTTTTTAGATGTGTATATTTTATGGATATGTTTTATACATGAAGTTTGTGGTTGTAGTTTATGGGTTCGATGTTTTGTTGGCATAAGTTAGACTAATGTTTCTATACCTTACAAGTGTGGATGATTGGATGGATTAACAATTTTTGTGGTTTCTATTTCAATCATGTGGGTTTTTTTTATCTAACAATGGCTTGGAACCTTTGTTATGAATTGGATTTGATGTTTGTTTGTTTCATATTTTTATATATTCACTTTGGCTTGTTCCTATTTTTACATAGGTGCTTTGTTAGAGGATGAGGGGAGTACTTATTTTAGATGGTGGACATCTTGGATGTTATTGTAGGTATCTTGATTGAGCACAAGAGCATGATGGAGATTCTTGTGGTTTCATGGATGACCATGATGATGCACTTCATAAATTAAATTGCACGAAATATATAAAAATAAGTGAGAGAATATTAAGAAAATCGCACACCTTGCACAATAAAAAAATATTTATGAAAAATAAATATTTATTTGTATGTATCTTTAGGTGATGTGTTTAAGCCACGCTAAATATTTTTTGGGTTCACTTGTATAGTTGTATGGAATCTTTGTTAGATATTTTATGTGTGGGTTACACATGAGGAAGTATTTCATTAGGAAACCAAGTACCAATAAGTAAATGTTGGGTTAGTAGTTTTTTGTGCACATGTTTTTATCTTATCAGTTGGTTCTCTTGTGTAATCTTGATTATATAAAAATAATTACATGTTTAGTGGAATTGAGGTTGGTTGGTAAATGGTTTGGTTTGGTAGTCATTGTATCAAGCTCTCTTTTGAAGAGTGTGTATGTGAATCATGTTATGGAATGTTTGGATACATGCTTGGACACATAGAGATATTTTTGGAGGAGCTTGATGTTTCAAATTATCCATGGAGACTCTATAAGTGTATTGTGATATTTTTATTGTTGAATAATAAATTGAGTGTGGATGTTTTTGGAGGTTAGTTTTTGCCTCATGAGAGTTTCCCAAGGTATGTGTTATGGCGGGTCATTGATATTTGCAGATGGTTATTTTGTAAGATTATATGCATACTTTTCTCTCATGGGGTTATGTAGGAAATAGTCTGATCGATCTATATTATTTTCTTTCAACAAACATGATAACACCTCCAAGGTTGTAATACCTAACCATTATCCTTTTTTAAGTGTTTGAAAGTTGTGATGGTAATTCATTTGTTTGCAATGAGTTTTCTTCAATTTGTAGTAATAACTCTTATTAAGACCTCCACTTAAATATTATAGGGTTTTTATGGAAAGGCTCAACTCAAGTTCCATCCTAACATCTCCACAACCTAAGCATGTGGTGGTTAAAGGCACATTCTTGAATAGAATTTCCAATAGCTATTTTTGAGATGAGATAAATGACTATGTAAATAGGCTTTAATCATGTAATTTACAATCACAAATTAAAAAATTTCTCTAACCCAGATTTGAAGGGTCTATCTATTCTTTTGTGTGTGAAAGTTTGGTTCTCAGTTTTCTACAAATCAGTGGTGGATCCTTTGTTCTAGGCAAGACATTTTTGGGAATAAAATTGGGGCACAATATTTTTTTTTGGTCTATAACAAGATAATTTTATTGATATCATAAGAAATACATTGCACATATGATAATAGTTATTGTCAAAGTAACCTAAGGAGAAATGCCCTAGCATAGAGCTAATTTCACCACTAAGAGAGAGGAAAACAAAAACACCCACTGAGCCCATATCTATAGGGCTTAAGCTTTTCCAAATACGAAACAATCGACTATGAACAAGATTGTTAAACAACCAAGCAGTCGCGTTACAGATGTTACTAAATTGAGAATAAGAGGAGCAGAAAGGGGATAAAAGATCAGTAGAGAGGGGGCATCTACCAAGAGCCTAACAACAACATTGAACATCCGCCCTACAAAGCCAAAAAACCATAGTCACACTGCTTACATCCATAACACCACACTATCAGTAACCAACAGAGAAACCAACAAAATTGAAGCAAAGGAAATGTGATTTTCCTAAACCTTTCTCCCACCACGCTTCCCTCTCTTTTTCTTTTCTATCGAGGCTGCAAAGACCCTCTTCATGCTCTCCTCCCGCTCCTCTTCAACAACAACTGCATTCTTAAGGAGAAGCCATGCTTCCAACCTCTATGCCTTATAGGCCTCTTTGTCAACCTTGCCCCACCACCTGAAAAAAGGGTAACAACTATATCGTCTTCCATCCTCCTTGTCTTCGAAGCATTCAGAGAGATTCATGCCAATTCCTGGCCATGACCATTCTAAAATGGATTCCAAACCAACCAGCAAATCATTATCAAATAGTTTCTTAATGAAATGTTCAACAACCAAGGTGTCCTCCCCAAGCTCCAAGGCCCAGTCGATGACCACTGAGATAACGTCTAGGTTAACCATGCATTTAATCAGTCTATTTTGAAACTATTCTCATAAGAGAGCTAATGCAACATCCACCACTTCATCGCTCTTAAAAATCAATAGGCCCTTCATCCTTTCTTTGCTGACCGGACCCTTAAAGCCTTTTTGCTACTTCTCTGTGTCAACAGAGAATGTGGCTTCCATGTTTAAGAAAAATACAGGTCGTTTATCAAAGAACAAACACTCTAATAGCCTCAAAAATTGCTTAGAGAACTAAGCCTTTGGAAAATAAATAAGGAGCTCATGAATTCGCATGCATGAGCTTTCAAATCGCTGATCAACTAGAGACACCACATCAATTCATAACTAAAACAAGTCGCCAACAATCCACTTGCTTCTGCCTAGGGCTAAGCAGTAATAAATGCCTTGAACACACTAATTTTAATTTCCTACAAAATATTTTATCTATCTCTTATTTGTGTGAGGTTATCAAACCTCCCACTCATATTTAGAGTAGAAAAATCTAACCTCAATTGAAAACTCCTTAGGAAATCCTATTTTAGTCCCTAATGTGAGTCAAATGGCTTGTCAATTTACCTTTGTATGGACTCTTGTTGGTTTAAATTTATCTAAGAAGATAATAGCTAAAATGTGCTTTATATTTAACAAACGATTATGGTTTCAATGATTGTATTATGATAGCATGATTGGTTATACGTCATCTAGATATAAAATACTTGAAGATTTTTCTTCCTCCACACCACTTCATTTCCAAAAAGATGGCCACCTAATGGAAAGTTGTGGAGTGGAAACACTAAGGGATCTACTCCAACTATAAGGATGAATACCTTTATGTCAATGCCTCTTTTGCTACTTCATATTCGTCATTGATCTCTTCACCTGACGAAAACAAGCATTCCTTGCATTAGTGCTTGGGGAACCTCATCCTTTGAATAATTATTGCAAGCATTCCCCCTCTAACGCTTGGAAGCCAATTTATCCTCCTACAACAAACCTTTCAACTTCTCTTGATGCTCATACCAAAACGAAAGGAAACTAACACTATCACCCAAGCATAAACTTCAACAACACGATCTCTCTACTCTAAAGTCTAAAAAGTTAACTTAATTATCATTGTTTCTTTGTATATACCCTAATTTCTCAATATTAATGTTAAATCCTTTTATCAATTAATATATTGACTATAGTCTTAACCTAACCTAGTTGATCATGTTTACTTCCTCATTAATAAACATAAATTATAATTTCTTAATTCAAGTTTCAAATGTTATTAAAAAGAAAATAAACACTCATCTCACATTTAATTAATAAAAAGCAACCCTTAAATGCATAACTCTCAACATTTTAAAACCTAGGACAGTTAAAACAATTGATTTTTTAATAAATATTCACATATAAGAAGAATTGTTTAAAAAAGAAATCATGCACTTTTCCTTCATTTATTGCTTTTGGAATTCCTTACCTTACGTTCGTACTATTAAAGACAAAATTATTGCTCATGTCTATGAGTGTAGTGTCCTCGTTATTCTCACGCAATTGTTTTTCCTTGTATAAAAAAGGGTTTCTATTCTCTCCATGACAGAATTCCACCACTTTTGTTAAACTTGGAATGATTCTAGTGTCCCGACCATGGTCAGAAGTAGCTTTCCTTGGTACCCCACTTTGGACGCTACTATTTAACCAAATTTATTAAGTTGCTCTTATCCTCATCTGACAAGAAATCCAACCAAATTCCATTGCACTACCTTAAATATATGAGTCAAATGATTTTTAATTTGACTTTCTATTTAAATTAATAGATTATTGGATTAAATTAATAGATTATCGGATTATTGTTCTGCAATTGTGTTTTATAATGTTATTTGGTTATATTATTATTATTTTTATTTATTTTTGGGTACGATCTAGATAGATTCCTTTAAAGTAATTTTGATAAATCGATTCTTCCCACTCAAATTAATTAAAAATATATATAATTTAAATATATACTTACTCGTCATATTATGATCCACTTTAAAATATCAATATCAATGTCTATTCCATTACTTCTGTTTAAAAAGGTCAATAGATTGATTATTGAGTTGAAAAATACTACTTTTTATAATGTTGAAAACATAAATTATAAAATGGTTTGACAATTTAGATTATGGGTATTAGAAAAACCATATATTTAAAAATATACCCCACATATGTGAGTGTTATGTAGTTGGATTTAACTAAAGAGACACCTCTTTAAGTTAAAGATGTGATTACTTTAGAATAAACATTGATTATATTGGTTAATTTTGTTATATTTTAAGTATTTCACATGTAGACTTTATATTCTTATTCTTTTAGTGTGCATGATGAGGGCAACGTCTAAATCATATACTAAAATGTATATCTTACCAAGTGGGACACTTAGTTTTTTTAAAAAACTTTTTCAAACTTCCCTTATATGTTTTACGTTTTAGTATACGATTTAGCCAATACCCATGATGAGGGGATTCTAAAAGTAGTATGGTCAAAACATTTGATTGGTGATTTGATCGTTCCAAATATGTTTTTATGGGCTTAATGTAAACATTGAGCCACTTGATAATACCTTTTACATTTTGAGAAGAGTCTTGTCTTTATCCATTTCAAAGAGTATAAAGAATTATTACTTAAAAAAATTATTCTCAGTGATTGTTTATTTATTTGTGAGAATTTTGAGTTCATAAAGAATTATTGAGAATTTATTTTTGTGTACTAATTGTGATGTTATGAAAGAAATAAAAAAATAGATTTGATTTTCAAGTAAATTTAATATAAAAGTTATTGTTTTGTCCTTGACACGATGTCAAACAATATCAATTATTCATTCACATGATACTACAAATTTTTTTGAGATGTATATCTTCCCAATAATTTTTTATTTTTTTTAACTCAAACACAAAAGATAGATAAATTATATATATATTTTTACTAGAATAAAATTACTTTCCAAGTTCAATAATTATAAGCCACAATCTTGCTAAAATTCATTTTGTGTTGAGTTTCATTAATCTTAGATTGTGTGACAAAAAGAAAGTTGTGAAGTCACTTGCGAAACACTATGCTAGTAGTCTACTATAAAATACCTTGAAATAGATCGAATTCCTACAAAGCTAGAAGAATGACCATGAAACAAAGCTCAATTAAAGCATAAAACTAAAGCAACAAGACATTGTAAGTCTCTTAATAATATACAAAACTACTATTAAATATGAGGCCTATTCCCTAAAGATTTCATTTGCAAGAATTATTCTAACAATTAGAAGACCATTAGTTCTTCTACCAATTTGTATTAAAGAGACAAATCTAACCAAGTAAACATCAATTAGATATGTGTTTATAATAGCTCATGGCACCAAATTAGTTAGTGACTCTTGTTGACAACTTGTGATCACACAATCGAGATCATTCTTTTTACTTTAAGAGAATTAGTGCTTAGATATGAAGGTTGGTGACTAGTTCTCTCAACTTTTCACCTCTCTCAAACTTATTTAAGAACAATACGAGCATTCTATAATCATTTCTTGTATTTTTTTCACTTACAAAATGTTGTGTCAAAATGAACTCGAAGGTCACAAACATTAATAGTGCATCTCATGCAATAAAATTATTTGTCTAACAAAATTATTTGAATGGTTAACATTGGGTAGTACCATATAAATACACCTAACTAAATTTTATATCTTCTAAATCGAGGATTGCAATATTTTCCTCTTTAAAAACATGTCATAAGAGAAATATTATTGATAACATGGTGATAAAATTAGAAACCATCTTTGTGTTGTGGAAGGATAGGTGTTCAGGTTTGAAGGTTAGCAATTGGTTATCCCAACTTTACACCTCCTCTTGAAATTATTTGAGAATGATATGCAAACTCTAAAATTATTTCTTATATTTTAATCTATCTCCAATGCAACACATATTTTATTGTTATTTGTCCCACATAATTTTGTAAAAATAAAATCATAAGGCCGTAATTATTAATGGCACATGTCATCTACAAAAGTAATATGTCTAAATAATTAGCACTAGCAAGTATTATATAGGTATATCCAACTAAATTTTGTGTCCTCTACATTAACTATCACTAGCATTTTGTCCTTATAAACATGTCATTCTAGATACTACATGTTAATTAGTTTCGAACTATCATTCATAATATGATCATAAATATGGAAATAATCTATTTTCTTTGGAAGAGATAGTTCTTGGGTCTGAAGATTGCTAACTAGTTCTCCCAACTTTGTCACCCCTTGCAAACTCATTTGAGAATGATATGGGTACTCTAAAAAAGTGTTTCTCTAGCTACAACATGACACATACTTTAAAGTACCCATAGCGCATAATGGAACCTAAATGCAATCATAAGGTCATAATTATTAACTTCGTATCACATGAATTGAAATAATCTATATAATGAATTGAAAACATAATAATAAATGGTAATAGAGTGCATGATTACAACTTTAAGATTTTCATTAAAAGAGACAGTGTGATGTACAAGGGATGACCAATGTAATAAGAACACAAAAAAGACAACGGAAGAGACCACCAAAATGGCACACAAAAAATGGCAACTTAAATCATTTTAATAGAACAAGCACCAATGTCGATAACGAGTTACTAGGATTAGGGGCTATTCAACTCATGGAAACAAATGTTTTTGTGAAGAATGTACATGTTATCTACTATAACCTTTATCTAGAGTAGTCTAAGGATATCTGAGACAATACAATAGTAACAAATTGAGTAGAGATGAAAATAATTAAAAAATCTACATTTCAGTATCTTTCTATGTTTCAAAAATATGCATTTTCGGAGGTCTTCAGAGTGGAATCGAGGGTTGAAACTATCATCTATCTCTTAGCAAAATTTGTCAAAGGCATGGTGCTAAGGGATTGAAATTATATCTCCTGAAGACCTTTCCAATGATGTATTTTGTTTTGAATTTTGAGCAATAGGATGAAATTTATGGCCCCACGAAGTTAGGGTAACCAAATACCAAAATGGCATGGTTTTGACTTGATTCACAAGCCCTTTTTCTTCAAGGCTTTTACTTTCAAAGGGTTCTCATTGTAGCAGGTGCCATCTGTCAATACCATGGAGATTTTGGAGGATAAAAGGAAGGCAAAAACTCAAAAAAAACCTATCCAAGTTGCAGTCAATGAACCTACAGGGCCCACATACTTCAAGGCGAAATGGCACTTTTTTAACTCACAAAAAATCTTGAGGCAGATTGGATCTGAAAGAGAAATTATTTCCACGTATCAAAAGTGACTAATCATTGAGAGTAGGTTGAAAAGACATGGGTTGCGCCCATGCTATGTGTGTGGAAGAAGAATAATGATGTAGAGATCAGTGTAATAATCACCATGATGAGATCTTCACATGAAACAAATATAGGACCCTTCTCAGTTGCATT
Organism: Chamaecyparis obtusa; assembly: GCA_027943335.1. Taxonomy (NCBI): domain Eukaryota; kingdom Viridiplantae; phylum Streptophyta; class Pinopsida; order Cupressales; family Cupressaceae; genus Chamaecyparis; species Chamaecyparis obtusa. Next base: position 2,473,934 of record BSBK01000771.1, on the reverse strand, counting down.
TTCGAGGTTCGGTTCAAGGAAATCATATATGAAGCTTGTGGGAACATTGTAAAGGGACTTTGGGGGATCTTTTTTAAAGAGTTCTGGAGTTTTTTGTTCATCGATTTGAAAGAGAAGAACATTTAGATATAGTTACAATCTCATTTCTTATTCCTTATCTTTGTATTTCACTTAATCAATAGAAGAAGACATATCAGATTGTGCCTAGTTTTCCTCTACTATGTGTTTTATTTTGTTTTGTGGATGATTTAAAAGCTCTATGTCATTTATGGATGAACGTAGCTATTATTTGTTATATTTTCTAGCTTTTATACTTCAAAGTAGATGTGTATCTCTTTGAATCATGTCTTGTACTCCTTAAATAATTTGTAATAGTTTGTGATTTGGGGTTATACTATGCCATTTGGTGAATGAAATTCTCATAGAATGACCATTATAGTGAGATAATAAGAACATCTCCTGCGAACCTTAATGGGTGCTTCCCACAAGAATATTTAAATATTATGCTCTATGTACGTATACAAAATCACTATACAAAAATATACAAAATTTATAATCATGCATGGAACAAGAAAAATAAGAAAAATAGCCCTTCAAATATTATCCATGTACTAGAAATTTTCATGCTTCACCACTTATGTCCTTTAGAAAATAGGAAATTTAATCATGAGACTCCTTGACCATAAATGGACCTAACCATAGGGCATCAAATTTGTTATGTTTTCTCTCATAATGTAATTTAGCATCTCATATTAGCACAAGTCACAAGGTTGGATTTTTCTCTCAATTTCCTTCTTGTTATAAAGATACTAACTATGTTGTTATCTTTTCAAATGACATAATGAGATTTCCTTGTTGCTTCATCTACTTTGTAGATGCTCTAATAAAACATAAAAAAACATCTTTGAAAGTTCTAATGTAAAATTTGACAATACAAGTTATAATGTGAGTTGACATTAGATGAAGAAATCAATGATTTAGATGGATCATAATGCATCAATGAAGAAGCTACTGAAAGTGAACTTGAAAGATTAGATACAAAAATTCTAGCAAGGTATGTTTAGAGATATAACTTTGAAACTCAAATTCTAGGAGATAAAGATAGCAAGGTTCTAACTAGAAGAATGTTAGACAAAATGAATTAACAAGTACACTTTTATTTTCTATCCAAAATCAAACCAAATGATTTTATTGAGGCTAGAAAATATGAGAATTAGATCAAAGAAATGGAAGAATTTAATCATATTAAAAAGAATGAAACGTGGGAACTTGTTCCAAGCTCGAGGACAATAATGTAACTAGCAAAAATAGGAATTCAAAAAATATAGAAAAGTAATTCAAAAAATGCAAGGATAGTCTGCAAGGGTTATGCTCAAGTAGTACGTATTAATTTTGAAGAAACCTTCGCTCTAGTGGCTAGACTAGAAGCAATTAGGAATTTTTTTAGCATTGTATGTCTTTAGAACTTTAAGGTATATTAAATTAATGTTAAGTAAGCATTTATGAATGGTGATTTATAAGAATAAGTATATATTAAATAACTAGAAGGATTTTAGTTGTTTAAGGATCAAAATTTTGTCTACAAATTAAAGAAAGAAGTACATTGACTCAATAGCTCCCCAAGGCTTGGGATTGAAGACTGGATTGCATCTTCAAAATGGAATATTGTAAATTGATAAGTACACCTATGGTTATAAGATGTAAGATAAGTAAGGATGATTAATCTCCCAAATCAAATTAAACTTGTATGGATTAATGATTAGAATCATTTTATATGTGTTTGCATCTATAGATCATACATTATACAAGCAATATGTATGGCTGCAAGATTTTAACTAAACCTAAGGATACACATGTGAAGGAAGTTAAAAGAATATTCAAATATAAGTAATGGTGTCCCAAAAGAAAAAATAAATCAATGTGACAACATACACAAATGTAGATTGGGCTAAAAGTGTTGATGACAAGAATAACACTAGTGGTGGTACATTATTTCTTGGAGATAGTCTTGTGTCATGGTTAAGAAATAAGTAGGTTTTGACTCCATATCTACTCCAAAAGAGAAGATTATGTCACAATAGTCTCATGTTGCAAAATAATTTGGTCGAAGTAGATCTTGGAAGATATAAAATTTGAGTATGACGAGACTATATTAATTCTTTGTTATAATACAAGTGCAATCAAAACTTCAAAAAATCTATTAATGCATTTGAGGACAAAGTCTACATCAATTAAGTATCATTTTTTTAGATAAAGAGTTCTAGACAAGGAAATCAAACTAAAGTATTTCAATACATAAGATTAGATTGCAAATATCTTAACTAGACCTCTTTCAAGGGAAAGATTTGAGTGTCTCAAGTAAAATTTAGGGGTGATATCTCCCTCCTATGGTCTTTGAGTTCAAAAAGAGGAAGTAAAACATTAGGAGCTATCAAATAGTTATTCCCACATTCCTCAAATGATATAGTTGAAGGATATAGTAAAATCATATCAATATCTGGATATGAGTGTTGAGTCACTAGTACAAATAAAACATGAGTCCTATAGTGAAATACGGTGATATACTATCTACATAAATGTGTGAATTGTATATCAAAGGGGGAAAGCCTATATATACCTTTATTGTTGACGTCAAAGGGGGAGATAAACACCACACATGGAGAGATATCCTTATTGATAGATATCCTATATAGGGGGAGAGAGTTCAAGAAAGATATAATGAAAGAGAATACTCATGTTAGTAACAATTAGAGAAATATGCATTATAGTGATTACTATTAATAATATTATGTGAGGTAAAGCTATATGTGTGATGGCCATCAATGAAAAAAGGAGAAATTGATGAAAATATTTATATTGATGTCAACAAAGCATGTCAAAGCTATAACACATTATTAAGGAAGTGTGTCAAGTAATAAGATATCTCCATTAATGTCTAAATAGAATGTCACAAAATGCCAATATTATTGCTACTGTCAATTGTCAAGAGTTGGATTTGTTGATATTGCAGATGATTTGTAGTTAGAGTTATGTGAACCAATTATACTAAAGCTCTAGAAAATGGCACTCTATAAATATATCAGATTGATTATTCCTATAGTGTGGGGTTGTGCATTAGTTTCAGATATTCCTGAATTTACATCAAGATTGTTGACACATGGAAGAGATTGTGTGATATTTGATTTTTTTTGCTTGAAGCTGATATTTGTACAAAAAATGGCTTAGTACAAAAAGTTCTCAATCTTTGGTCTAAAGGTATGAAAAGTTGTTGGTCTCCTTGAATGGTCTAAAGATACAAAAAGTTGTTGACCTTCTCAACTACTCTAAAGGTATGAGAAAGTAAGAAGATCCACGACTAGTCTAAAAGTACGAAAAAGTAAGGAGATCCCTGACTTCTCTAAAGGTAACAAAAATTAAGGAGATCACCAACTACTCTAAAGGTTTTTAAGAAATTAGAAGATTCTAGCTTCTTTTTTTTTTTGGAAAAAGAAGACAATTATAAGAGCATAGTAAAAAATCCAAAAGGAAAGGAATAAAAATTGTAGTCTTTGGAGGGAAATTTTGTTTTATTAAAAGAAAAAGATTTTTCATCTTTTAAAAGAAACAAATTGTCATTTAAAATAATTAATTACCAGAGACTCAAAGGGCTTCTTTTTAGGAAGAAAGACCTTTAAATATGAAAGAAGGATGCATTGTAAAGAAAGGGAAAAAAAGGAAGGAGGGAGAGAGAGAATAAACTTTATGTTTTTAGACATGTTTATTGTACATGAATAAGATGGTCTTTGAACTATTGATTTTTAATCAAAGAAAGGAGGAGATACATATTAAGACTTTGTGTTTATTTGTATTTCCTTTGACTATAGATTGTCTCTGAGTTTTCTCATTTATTTTTTGTTATTTTGTTGTCCTATTAAATCATGTGCATGTTTACTACATAAACTTTGAGTTTTGGGTTCTTTGTATATCTGTAAAGGAAATATCCCTCTCTCTCTCTCTTGGATATTGAGTAGGTAAAAATTATGTTATTCTTCTTTGTGTTCCCTTTTAGTCTAACTTCATAATTTCATCTATGCCATAATTATGTGTAGATGTTAGTTTACCTTTGCTACTTTTTGATTAAAAGCATACACCAAAAACCTAAATTAAATCAAAAGAGAGATCTGTACCTCTAAAATTCAGAGGAAAATTATCAATTTAATGGAAATTTCCCCAACTGTTAGTTTCTAGGTTATCTTTAATCTTGGGCATTATGAGTCATTTTAGAAATTTATTTTAGAAGGATAAATTTGTGATCTAATAGTATATAATTTGAATCAATCATAGGGAATGGTCTCATAATATTTTAGCTATATATGACTTCTCTAGAAGTGATAGAGTAAAGACTATGTTCTTTAGACGACTGTTAAAAATGTCTGAGGGCTTGCACTAGCCAAAGGAAATGTGTGCTAGCTAGGTGATGTGTGTAAGGAAAAATGAGACCAATTGAGTTCATGATAGGAAGCACATATCATTTATTTACTTATATGTCAATTAATTTGATTTAGGGTTGATCCAACTAAAATTTATATAAAGTTTTGAATTAACAATTAACTTTGGTCAAAATAAAGAGTTACAAATGATTTTGAACGATTCTGACTTGACATGCCAATGAAAATAACATAAAGGAATGGATGTATGTTGTCAACCATTCATGTAATATTATGAGTAACATGTGTAATATATGTGTGCACATAAATACATTATCTTATCTTGTTCACACTTTTGTAGTTTGAGTATGTGTGTATGAGCATATTGATTTGTTATAAGTTACAAAATAGAAGTGTTGAGAAGTGGATAATAATTTGAAGCATTTGTCAATTGATTTAAATTGAATCATTCATATTTTGAATTAAGTGTTAATTTATCATTACCCAACAACAGATTAATTGCTCAATAAATTTTATAGAACATAACCAAAACAATTCGTGCCTATCTGATTTATAATAATTAATACACTAGGATAATTAACGACTAATAATAACGGAAGAAAAAATAAAAATGAACCAAACACAATAGCACATTTACCTAGGAAACTCTAGTGTGGAGAAAAACCTACAAATATTGAATCTTCTTTTCAACCTCTAGAGAAAACCTTCCTTCTACAATTACAATAAAAATCACTGGAGTAATCTTATATATATAGACATGTTGATTTTCATCAACATGCTATGGAAAATAAAATTTCCTTACATAACTTGGCCTAACAAACACATAAAATCACTCTTGGTCTTATCTCAACCTCACAAATGGAAACATTCTATTATTGAATAGAAAACATGCTATTTTTGAACATCCAACTCGAGTTGCACTTAAGCAACTCCACACTCCACATTGTGGAGAACCTTTAAAGCTACAAAAAATTAACATGAAGTTGATAAGATCCATATGATAGATTTATTTTTATTACTCTTCTTGGAATATGAGGTGAAAACCTCTAGATTTGAGTTAGTTCTTAGTATCTATGTTGAAACTAAGTGGTGTAGGAGAACCTAAGGGTCCTCGAAGGACTTACCTGCCTATAAGTCATGGATGATTCAACATAATAAAGGTCAACAATTACCAATTTGGGTGTAATCATTCCTATGAAGATCAAGCATGTAATGGTTGTGTCTATTGAGTTAATAAGTCCCAATTGGCCTAGTAAGGGTCATAGGATGGAATTATGTAATGAGTACATTAATAAAGCATTATGGGGTGGAATAGTTGTCCTTAGGAATATTTGATGTAATAAGGCCAAAATTTAAGCCTTTTAGTTGGTAGTAAGGTCTTAAGGGAAAGGGGATAAAAGTTAACAAATTTGAATTTAAAATGTAACGACTAGTTAAGCCCAATGGTAGTTTTGATAGTTTTGATGGTGGTAGTCAGTCTAGAAGTTAGAAATGAGTTTTTTAATGAAATTTCCATTCCTATAAGAGGCCATGGAATATATGTATGGAAAGATAATAATGTAATGATCCATTTTGATAATACAATTGAATGGCTTCCTGCAAATTAATGCAATTTTTTTCGCATTTCTAGCAATACAGACCTTTGATCTCGTCTAATATGGATTGGATGAATGGTATAAAAATTTAAATGTAGTTATGGATCCCTTTTCAATCTATTTTGAACTTCATTTACATCATTTTGCATTAAATAATTAGATTGTTCTGAGATTTGTTATTGGTAGACAATTTTGTGTTCATTCTGAGGGACAATAATATGGTTTAGACTCATTCCACTTTATGTATCTTTTTTAACTTGTGGAATGAGTCTCAAAAAATATATAATATCCATATATACTAACATGAATTCAGGAGTATAAGTTATAAGGTTGGCGATCATTACTTGAAGCCAAGTGTGCATGTTGAAGGGTAAGTGCACATGGTACCATGTATTAGATTGGTAGATTTATGTGAATGAGGGTGCATTTTTATTTTGTAAATAATGTATATATGTTGAAAACAAGGTGAAAGGACTTTTTTTTGAGTCTATTAGGGAAGGCAAAGTCTATTTTGAGAAAACCCTAGTTTGAAAGGCCTAAAAGTGAGGGTTTGTTAGTTGGGATAGAAAATGAGTGTGTTAGCCATTAAAATATTGAAAGCCCTTTGTTTGGGATCATAATATAAGACTTCATAATTTTTTTAAGATTTGAGAATGAGTATTACACAGGGTTCCTTTGTAAATGAGGGATAATTATGCCTAATTTGAAGGTTGCAGGGTATTGGTTCAGATAGTTGATCCAAAGTAACAATAGATGAGTTTGATATATTTTATGTTAATTCCAAATGAGTATCTATAAATGTAAATTTTTTTCCTAGTGTTTTGGAGAAGTTTGATGAAAAGTGGGAAATACCTTATTTGAAGGGCTACTAGGAACAAACCTAGAATGCTACCTAGGTAAGTTGGTGGATGATCAGTTGCAAAACAAAGTGCATACATTTGAGTCAAGTTGGTTGGGTTATGTTGAGTCCCTTAGAAGTGTTGGAATAAGTCAATCAAAGTGGAAACCTTATTTGAGGGTTTGGTGTAACCTTGTGAAGAAGGAAAGCCAAGTAAACCTTGGGGATTAATGCCATAGTTGGGCAGATCAATTGGATTATTTCTTCATATTGTTTGGAACTAGATACCCTCTGCATCATAGTGGTATCATAAATACTAGTAGGTCCTTGCGGGGATAAGAGAGGGAAACTTGTGTTGAAGGTTTGTGGAAGATTGTAAGGATGCCACCAAGGAATCAAATGGATAGGGAAAATAAATAGTTGAGAGAGACCTTGGAGAAAAAAGAAAAGGAGTTGAGAGAGAGAAGAGAATAGGATTAATCAAGAGAAATATAACTTTAACAAGTGTAATATATAAAAATGTGTGGCGATGTGTGTGATAGGTGTGTATAGGATTGGGAAAGATAAGATCCTCTTTAATACCCCAAATTCCCAAAGGAAAAACCACAAGAAAATGGTCAATGCATAAATGCATCAATCAATGAAGAATATGAAGAAAGGAGAAAACCTTATATTCCGTTATGGAAAGAAGTATTGAAATATTAATTGAATTTGAAGACAAATACTAAACTCAAAATATGACAGATCTTGAAAATGTTTTTTTCTGGTTTCTGTACTCAATTTTGGGAAATTCTGCAACCGAATCTTGCCTGGAAACATAGAGATAGAGAAAACCCAAAAACCTTCTTATTTTATGAGAAAGGTTGACCTTGACCCAAATATGGGGGTACAATCTTGCCCCTTTATGTCGACCTTGACCTGTGCTACTCCGACGGAAATTCTGTTCGTGGATCCTGAAAGTCTGTTGAAAAGGGTGTCCAGATTTGCACTTTAGTTCATTGTTCCGTACCTATTCTTGCAAGAAAAATGGTTTTGTTTGTTAGGGGGAGAGGGGTTTTCCTTGGTCAAACCCCAATTTAGGAATTAACCTTGAAATTGAATTGAAATTGCAGTCATAAACAAAGTAAATGAAACAATTCACCTTGCCTATGTTGAAAACCCTTGTGGAGGATTCAAATCCTTGAATCCACAAGTATGGATGCTCCAAATGAATGTAGAATTGGATGTAGGATGTCTCAAATCAATTGTCTTTAGATATTCAACACCAATCTTTAATGGATCTTGGAATAGGAAGAAGCTTGGATGAATGTGGATGGAGAAATCTTCAACAAGAGGGCTCCATAGAGATTGAATCCTTTAATGGCTACCAATGAATCTCCTTGATGAATTGGATCTTGAATGCTTGAATGATTGAAGATGAATGAATGCTTGAATTCTTTCCTTCTCCTTCTTTCTTGCTTTCTTGATTGCTTGATTTCGCTTGCTTGAGAGATGGGATGCTTGATTGCAAAAGAGAGATGATAGATGGATTGAAATGAGAGAGGAAGACTTCCTTTTATACTAGTCTAGGGCACAAACTTCTAGAGAGGCCTACATAGGAGAATTAAATTCCCATTTAAACCTTAACCCCTAGATATTGACCTAAATTAAATATAATTTAAGACTTTACCGTTTCGAAGCCCGAAACAGTCGACCCAGAAGCGGGAAATAAATATTTCTGAAACCTGACATCTAAAAACTTTGGAATCTTGAATTTTGGACCTTGGGTCGACCTTGACCTAGGTCAGGGTCGAGGTCCACCTTGACCTAGAAGTTCAACCTTGACCCTGAGGTCAAGAATCTCAGGGTTTCAGGTCAGGATACCAGAATAATGCAGAAAAGAAGTGGAAAATGGGGCAAAATAGGGGAAAAAGCTAGATCCAAGTCAAAGACCCATTCAAGATGTTTGACATGACCCCAAACCACTTACTCGGAGGGCTAAACCAATCCTAAATGGAATTTCTTCCATTTTCTGACAATACATTTATTCCCCACTTTAGCAAGAGTATGGACTTGATGCAAACTCTTGGTAAAGAAGATCATAAATAAAAAGACAATCTTATTGAAATCAAAGGGACAACGAAATCCTCAAGCCTCCAGGGACTCAAGTCTTCATCAACTCCAAGATTACAATAAGAGAGACATCTCTAAAAGAGAGAAAAGGGTGTGATTACCTCACCCAATGAGAACTTATGTCCCATTGTGAACCACACAAGGAAACAACACAACTGGAAAGATGGAGTTGAATCACCTAGTGAATGTGGCTACTCACTAGTCAAGCCATCAAGGATTCACCCTTAGGAATATTCTATTCCAAAAGAGCAAAGCCAAAACAAAAGAGATCTCGTCTTAAGGACACCTTTGACCTTAAGGGATAAAAACCTTGAAAATTGAAACTGGAGGGATCAAGAGATCCTATAAGATAAAAATCCATGCTTTAAGGATTTGTCACTAATCCATAAACAGAGGAAAAGTCTTAAAAATATATATATATTGAAAGTGCATTTGTGCAAAAAGTGAGTAGAACATATGCCCCCATGTTAAAGTCATTGCTAACACTTTAAAAGGATCAATGGATTGAACGGAAACATAAACAACTCCATGGATTATGTTTCCACTTTGAGATGCCCCCAAGAGAAGACAAATCAAGGGAAATACCACATAAACATACAGAGAACATAGAAGGGATCTACATATTATGGGGTCAATATGATCATAAGATAATATTTATATATGATATTATTGCAAATGAATTGACATCATTCCCCAAATAAAGTAGAACTACAATAACAATGGAGGAAATAAAACATAAGAGTTACGAAGAAGAGTCTTTTCAGACCACAACATGGAGACCAAAAAGATTTAGTGCTACCAAGTCATGAATCCAAGTGGACTACACAAGGAAAACATTTACGAACAATAGCACAAGAACAACATAACATGAAAACAACATATAGAAGAGAAAAGATACATATAGAGGAATCGTACAATAGGTTCAATTCCTTTATCACCTTGCACCAACAAAGTAACAAGGGTCATATAAAAGAATCTAACAAACATTTAGCAAACACATTATGGGAGAAGCACCATACAACAGGAAAACACACAAAAAGATACCATGAAGGGCAAGCCAATCAAGCTTGTCACCTACACTCCCCATCTTGTTCTATATCATTTCGGGAAGGTGGGAAACTTGCAAGAGGGACTATATCCAATACAATAGAAATGATAGGTAGTTCCAAACAAGGTTCCTCTTGAGAATCCTAAGGTTCGATACTACGTGTAATTATCAATTGTGTTGAAAGAATATTAGGTAAATCAGTATCAATGTCAATAGTCTCATATTCATCATTAGCATCATTAGTATCATCAAGAGTATCTTATTCATCCAAATTAATTTAAATAGAATCTAAGATATAAATAGAATCATCATAATCATTCTTCTTAATATCATTATTAGCATTAACTTCTTCTAACACATCAGGCATAGGCTGGTCAAAAGAAGGTAAAGAAATTTGAATAATAGAGGTACAAGATTTAGCTTGAGCTTGACACTTCTTACGAAATTCATTAGCAGATCGGCTACATTTTGTCTTGTTTAAAATATGTTGAGAACTAGGAGGGACAACCATAGGTTCCTTCATAGGTTCTATAGGAGGATCAGTAGGATTCTTAGTAGGCTGAAAAGCAACACTAGGAGCTTGATTAACATAACTAGAAGCCATGGATAAAGGAGGTATGGAAGGCATAGGAAAAAGACCACGGTTAAAATCCATCTGAGGCATGCTTAACTCAAAAATCTTGCGATGTTTATAGGCTTGATATGAGTGAAAAATGTTATCAGGTCGAGAAGGACATGAATTAGGTAATGAAGGCCAAAAGAAGTCAAGTGTAACATAATCCATGGGCCTAGAAGGTTGATATAAACTATGATTAATCTTCTTCACTTCTTCATCATGAATGAATTTAAGATATTTATGGATAGGATAAGCAACAAAATACATGGAATTCAACCAAGGAAAACCTAACTTAACTTAAAACTGATTAGAAGTAGGAACAACAACAAAGGTAGTGTCCACAACTTTACCACAAAGTTCAACAGGAAAGTTAATAGAACCAAATGATGGATAAAGAAGACCATTACAAGTTTGAATCCATACATCTGATGTATCATAAGAATCACGTTGTAAGTTCTTCATAAAAATATTTTCTTCAGTAATAACATTGAATAAGGATGTAGGATCAACAAGACAACCACATGTAGGTATCTTAGAAATCCTAGCATAAATGTGAGGGGACCATCATGAGCTTTAATAGTCTCAGAATCATCAAAGATAATCAAGAGTTCCCTAGATCTTTTATTCTTAGGTTGTTTTTGAGGTTTAGGTTGAGGTTTCAGTTTAGGCTTAGGTTGAGGTGGAACTTGAAGTTGAGATTGAGATTGAGGCTGGGGTGGAGATACAAATTAAGACAAAACAACATGCTCCACATGGTCAACAATGTGATTAAGATAATCCATCTTTGAATCATAAACAATATCTACAGAAGATGGTTGAACAATGGTATTAGTATCATGTGTAGGCAAAGGATTCGTATAGATTTGGAGGTTTTGATTAGGAGTAGACACAAATTTGTTCCCACTACCATCAAAATTATCAACAGATAAAGCATTACAATCAATTAAATCTTGAACCTTATGTTTTAAAGAATAACACTTGTTAGTATCATGGTCATTCTGATGATGGTATTGACAAAAGGATTTGGAATCAAAGGATTTGGATGCCACCGTAGTAGGTAAAAGATGTCAAATAGGAGGTAAAGTAATCATATTAGCAGTCAACAATTTAATCATAATAGAATGTAAAGATTCAGAAAGAGGAGTAAACGTACGATTCATACGAAAAGCAGTGGATGCAAAAGTGGCATTGTTGGATGCAACAACAACTTGATCAGCAACTGCATTTTATTTCTTATTTATCTTGACATAGTTGTTAGGTTTTTGAAACTTGTTTGGATTAGGAGAAGCATCACTCCTATCAACTGGGACATGAGCCATTGGAGTGTTGCTCTCAAATTGACTCACTTGTAATTGATAATGATGAAGGGCTGCACAATGTTTTTGAAAAGAGGTAAATTCAGTAAGAAGAATCTTATCTCTAATATCCTTTTGTAAATTTGAAATAACCATACGCTGAATATCAATATCAAGAACATGATAAGAAATTTGAGTATACAAATGCTTAAATCTACCAATAAATTTAGTCAATTTTTCTTTAGTATTTTGTTTACAATGCATCAAATCAGTTAAGGACACTTGCAGACCAATGTTATTTTGAAATTGTTGAATAAAGGCATTATCAAGTTTTGGAAAGGAATCAATAGAAGGAGGCAAGGAACAATACCATTGCAAGGCCTTATCACGAAAAGTTCTAGCAAACAACTTGGCTAAAATCCTATGGTCATGAGCATAGTCACTAAAAAGGATTTGGAATGTTTTAACATGAGTAACAAGGTCTCCCTTACCATTGTAATTCTCAAGATGAGGCATATTGGCTTATTGAGGAACAAGAGCACAAATAATGTCTAGGGATAAAGGATTGCCCATGTCACGTGTAGGAATACTAAACTTGGATTGAGTTAAAGACACAAGTTGTTGTTGTAAAGAGGACACAGTTTGAGTCAAATTGATGATTGTGGATCATTAGATGAAATAAGAGGCATAGACACACTAGAAACACTAGGTAAAGTGTATGAATCAGGAAGATGGAAGACACAATCGGGGGAACACTTGGAACCACAGTTGGAAGAGGATTGGAATAAGTAAAAGGAATATTATGATAAGAAGTTTTTGAAGTAGGTAGAGATACAGGTGGAACACTCATAGGAAGAGAGGGAACCGATGTAGTCACTAAAGGAGGAGTATAAGTAGGAATGCTAGGTAAAGGAATGGAAGAAGGTTCCACACTAGTGACAAGAGGAGTGAATCCTAAATCTTGAGCTTCTTGAGCTAAAGGTTTAACATTTAAATGCACAATATGAGTAATACCATGCAAGAGATTAACACCTTGGTCACTATCATGAAGGAATTTCTTAAGAGAATCTATAGCTTGAATAAAATCTTGATTATGGTTTTCTTGAGTAAGCCAATTTCACATTTTATCAAGTTCAGATGAAAGTTTTTGGACTTGTTCAGGAGGAACTCTTAAAGAATCATCCTCATCATGAGATGAGTGAGAAGATTTATGCTCCATAGTAAGATTAGAATCATGAATAATCAAATTGTCATCCGGGATCCTAAGGAGAGGAGAGGAAGACTCGGGATCAAAGAAACCCATAAGTCTATGACTTCTTCTAACCAGAATATTATAAGTAGGACTAGAGGTACTAAAGCTCATATACCAATGCAATGCAAATGAACTAAACTAGGAAAACACCAAGCATGAACAAATAAATGTTTTTGTATTTTTTATTTAGATGAAATGTAAATGCAAACACATAAAAGAAGACTAATACAGACAAGATCTAACACCATAAAAGAAAGAGTTGTCTATCGCGGGTTCACCAAAATGTAATATGAAGGTGAACACACAAGGTAATACAAAGGGAAATCTAACACCATAAAATAAAGAGTTGTCTATCGCAGGTTCACCAAAATGTAATATATAAAAATGTGTGGTGATGTGTGTGATAGTTGTGTATAGGATTGGGGAAGATAAGATCCTCTTCAATACCCCAAATTTCCAAAGGCAAGATCCAAATTGATTAACCACAAGAAAATGGTCAATGCATAAATGAATCAATCAATGAAGAATATGAAGCAAGGAGAAAACCTTATATTCCATTATGGAAAGAAGTATTGAAATCTTAATTGAATTTGAAGACAAATACTAACCTCAAAATATGACAGACCTGAAAAATGTTGTTTCCTAGTGTCTGTACTCAGTTTCAGGAAATTATGCAACCAAATTTGGCATGGAAACACAAAGACAGATAAAACCCAGAAACCTTTTGCTTTTCTGAGAAAGGTCGACCTTGACCCAAATACGAGGGTACAATATTTCCCCTTTATGTTGACCTTAACCTACACTACTCCGATGGAAATTCTATTCGTGGATCCCGAAAGTCTATCGAAAAGGGTATCTAGATTTACACTGTAATTTGTTGTTTCCTACATATTTTCAGAAGAAAAATGGTTTTGTTTGTTGGGGGGTGAGGGGTTTTCCTTGGTCAAACCCCAATTTAGGAATTAACCTTGAAATTGAATTGAAATTGCAGTCATAAACAAAGTAAAGGAAATAATTCACCTTGCCTATGTTGAAAACCCTTGTGGAGGATTTGAATCCTTGAATCCACAAGTTTGGATGCTCCAAATGAATGTATAATTGGATGTTGGATGTCTCAAATCAATTGTCTTTAGATCTTCAATACCAATCTTGAATTGATCTTGGAATAGGAAGAAGCTTTGATGAATGTGGATGGAGAAATCTTCAACAAGAGGGCTCCATAGAGATTGAATCCTTCAATGGCTAACAATGGATATTATTGATGAATTGGATCTTGAATGCTTGAAGATGAATTAATGCTTGAATGCTTTCCTTCTCCTTATTGCTTGATTTCTTAATTGCTTGATTTCAGTTGCTTGAGAGATGAGATGCTTGATTGCAAAAGAGAGATGATAGATGGATTGAAATGAGAGAGGAAGGCTTCCTTTTATACTAGTCTAGGGCACAAACTTCTAGAGAGGGCTACATAGGAGAAATAAATTCCCATTTAAACCTTAACCCCTAGAAATGGACCTAAATTAAATATAATTTAAGATTTTACTATTTCGAAGCCTGAAACAACCGACCCAGAAGTGAGATATAAATCTTTCAGAAACCCGACATCTGAAAACTTTGGAATCTTAAATTTTGGACCCTGGGTCAAGGTCAAGGTCAACCTTGACCTAGAAGGTTGACCTTGAACCTGAGGTCAAGAATCTCAGGTTTTTAGTTCAGGATGCTAGAATAATGCAAAAAAGAAGTGGAAAATGGGGCAGAACAGGGGAAAAAGATAGATCCAAGTCAAAGACCCATTCAAGGCGTTTGACATGACCCCAAACCACTTACTCAAAGGGCTAAACCAATCCTAAATGGAAGTGCTTCCATTTTTTAATGATACAACAAGTTAAAAGGGAGATTACAACAACACAAGAAAGGCTAGAGGCCTTAAAGAGGAAATCTAGAAGAGGGGCACAAAATGAGAATGAAGAACAAGAAGATCAGGCAGGTGATGAAAAAAATCCTAGAGGAGAAGAAGAGGAGTTGGATCTTGAAGAGAGAAGTACAATAAGAATATTGAAGGAAATATAAGGTGGAGGAAGTAGAGCACATGTAGATCTACATGTAATGCCCCACTAGGGAACCTAGGAGAATTTAACCTAATACATGTCGCTAAGTTTACAGAATAATTTTTTTCGTAAGTGTTTACAAACAATGATGATTAAAATGTGGAAGAAATACAACCATGAGATATAAACAAGTACATATGCACAACTCAATTATAGTTAACAATCCTTGAGGGTCCCATGACGTAGAATTACGTATAACAAAATAAATATTTAGACTAAGAATAATTATAGTTATCTCAAATGAATAACAAGTACATCCAATACCATAAGGTATACATAATGATACAACATCCTCTACACAAGTCATAGGGTATGTCATAATAATTGAATACAAAATATAATACAATATCTGCAACTTTGAAACTTTGATACAAGATATAATCATGAACATCAAAAGATAGGAACGAACAAACCTCTAATGAAGAATAAGAAGAAGGTAACATGAACAAGAATCCTCCAACACCGCTACAGGAATGTCATAATCCCAAATGGTAAAAGAAAACACTACCACCTGACCTTGTGGAACTGGAGGTCCACTCCCACCGTGCTGAGGAGATAACAACAAACCCCACTCAGATAACAAACTCAATCAAAACAACTAGGCAAAGGTCCTGAAGGATTTCTAACTCAAGGTATACCACCAACTAAAGATAAACAAACATCAAATAACCAACACATACCAAAACACTAAATACCATAATATTGAACACATATACAATCACTAAATAAACCAAAAATAGACCACCAGGTAATAATGAGACAACAAAGATACACTACCAGAGGAAAATGCAGAAACTATGGAGGAGACTTAGGATACATACCATGGGAGTGTCATCACATGGAAAACTACTTGAGTTACCCTGGACTGGTCTTTGTAGATCCCAAACCATTAAGCATTTATCAGGTTGAGTTACCCTGGACTGGCCACTCAGGACCCTAGACCCTCAACATGACCCATGCGAAACCAGAATACCCTCTCATGAAGATGAGTAATCCTAATAATACCTACTCTCTTGGTATCATACCATTCCCATCCTTAGCCTATACAAGCACTAAAGGAATGAGTGAGGCATCAATAATCAATCTTGTATTTAATGTTGTCCCTATGTTTTATTATTAGGTTATCACTTATTAATCAACTTACGATAGGTTACCCTAGTACTAGCCTCTTTGGGCCCCGACCCCTATTCCAAGCCACTCCCTAAGATGCTCCTATTTTAACCTCCCCTAGGCTCACAATTGAAAATAACCACATAGGTTCTAGAAAAGTAATATGATCAAATCTCTGTCCATAAAAGACATCAAGGACACACACACTGGCCCTAAATCAAAACATCATAAAAAGTACACTTAAATCATATGTGCAAGCATGAATATGTAATCTCTAAAATAGTTCCCCGATAAAACATAAACAAAACTCCAAAGTAATAACAATCACTCCCCCAAGCCTTTGGTTTAATAACTTTCCATAAGATTTCACTATCCATAAAAAAAACATCTATATGTACAAACAAAACAATAAATTCAAAACAATAATGGTCCTTTAATTTACAATCAACAGTATAAAGTAATACTATTAAATAATCATTTAAATTAAACTAATTTAATAAAATGAAATGGAAATAAATTAATTAATTAAAAAATAATTTAAATAAACTTATTAATTAATTATTAATTAAAATAAATAATTTTTTTTTATAAAAAAAATATAAAATACATTGTGGGGGGGTCATGCCCTTCTCATGCCTCCTTCCCAAAGGGGGGGGGGGGGGGGGGGGGACTGCTAAGCCGCACCCATGGTTGCGACAACAACCTTGCTATTGACTGCGGCAATAGTCTAACTGTCGTGGGGGTAGGGAATGGGGTCCCTACCCCCCAAACATAAATATATATATTCTTTTTTAAAAAAATTATATAATAATTAATTTTTTTTAATTTATCTTTTTTATAAAAAGTACAATAGTAATTTACTAGAACAGAACAACAAACTACCATTTGTTATATATATATATTTTTAAAACAATAGATTCAAAAAATTAAACCTTCATACATTATAGACTTGCAACACATATAAACATACATATTTTATTTTTTTAAATGATTTTCTCAAATGGAAACTAGGGTTTTGACAAAACTAATATCTATTGATTTTGATTTCACGTGCACTTCCTAATTCAATCTTTTGCAACGTATTGATAACAAGATATTAATTTTCCTAGGTAAATACCCTAATTGAGAAAAACTCACCCAATTTCCTAAGATTTATTCTAAGGTTTTCAAACCACCCAAACAAAATACCAGATCAATCTAACATCAATTTAATCCAAATTTTTACAACAACCCAAAATTTAGACAGAAGCCAATTTCAAATCAATCACATAACAATCCCAGACACAAAGTATACAATCTTTTCAAAAGACAAATTTGCAAAAAGAGGGTTTCAAACACTACCTCAACCAACATCTAAAAATATGATGCCAAGAAAGATCCAATCGAACCTTCGAAATCCAAGCTTTCAAACAATCTCAAAATAATGTCTACCAAAACACACTTTTCAAAAATCTTCCAATTCATCCAAAGCTCCTACAAAACTTGATAGACGTCAAGAAAATAATACCCAAAACCCTACATAAAGAAGACCTATCCCTCCTAGGATTTCTAAAACATGCAAACCCTAAAGCAAAACTCAACTCTCTCTCTCTCTCTCTCTCTCTCTAGTTGCATGATAAAATAACTCAATAATAAATAATGCACTTTTAAATAAAATTTCTATCTCAACTTTTAACGTTAATTATAATTCAATTTTCACTTAAACCAAATGTGCAACTTAAATTGCATATAATTATTTAATTAATCAATAAATACTTTAGCACATAATAAACTATGCAAACTAATAAATTAAATATTAAATAAATCAACTATGTCCTTTAATTTTATATTAGATTTAATAATTAATTACACTATTTAATTCCAAATTTAGATCTTTTAATTTAATCATTTAGTTAACAAAGGTATTTAATTACCCTCAATAATTAAATATACTCTATATCTAATATTTTCACATTCATAAAATATAAATATTCAAATCTCAAAATTACCCCTAACTTAATTATTTAAATCAAATAATTCACACAAGTAAATCCACTTGAATCCCAAAACTCAAAAAACAACTAACTCTATATCAAACAAACACCAAGGAAGGGCTTACAAATTCACATCACCTTGATGAATTCAGATGGGTCGAAACAAATACTTGCCCAATATTTAGGACAATCAATGGTTTGGAGCTTAGATTTGGATTTGTATGTTATTGTTGGAATTATGGAAAGGTGTGTATTGAGAGGGGAGGGTTGAATCGGTACCCTTAAAAAATTTCAAGATAATCCTTGTAAACATGTACTTCAATAACCGATTGTGTCCACTTCATTTACTATACACTTAATAACATAAATGAAATGTAAATGCATGTAAACAAATCAATAAAACATACATGAAACTTCAATACACATGATACATGTATTTTGGTATCACAAAAACCCTTGTTAGAAGGTAAAAAGTGCAGTGGGGATGGAACCCACAAAGCTTCACTTCTCCAGAAATAAAGTTGTCGATTAAGGCTTACAAAGATTGATCACTTCTGGTGATCTTATCCTATTAGGAGTAATAAAAAGATCAGCTAGATCGTTTTGGTTAGAGAATTTTAACAACACAATACATGTATGCACTTGGTTAAGATATTTTACTAAGGACGGTTAAGTCCACTTTGTTAGGAGATTTTGAGTCTGCTACAATTGTTAGAAAGTAACAGTGATATACGATATGTATGAAATACAACTCAAATTGTTGATATCAAATCCATTAAGTACAATAATGATATCACCTTGTTGTGATGTATGTGTCCTTTTGTACTGCTCAGTAGCCTTATGTCTGTTCTGATAAACTATATGCTTCTGTCAAAATCCATTAGTCAAAACCATGTTTGATCTTTAGATGTCCTTGAGTGCGGCTACTTCTTTATGATATATGTCAAAATGATATCTTAAAAATACTTATATCAAACTGATTAGACCTAATTAGGGTTTTACAATATCTTAGTAAACTAAGATTAACGGTTTATATGATTAACCTAAATCATAATTACATAAGAAACATCATTCATTAAATGATTACATCCGCAATAAATATTCACGTCGATCTTGGTAAACCATTTAATTGCCCGACAAAAAATTGTTCACCTTGAATAGTGTGTCATTCCAAACTTTTATGTGAACTCTGGATTACTCGGTAAATGTTGTCTCTTGGTCTTGGTATTTACTAGTGCTCTGTAATCCTATGTACTTGGTGACTATTGTACTCGGTGACCTTAGTGCTCAATGACTACTACGTAGTTATAACTGACTAAACTATCTTGCTTTATTTACCGACTGTACAAATGAATACTAATGACAATACTCAATCCATTTAGGAGTAACATTCTCCCCCTTTGGCATTAGTATCAAAAACTTATATGTATGCTGACTATAAAAGTTTGAACTTGAAAAAAAAAATTACAAAACCAGAAGTATGTAAACTCAGTGACTCTTAGTGACTCCCCCTTTGAACATTATCTCGGTATATATACATACATTTCCCCCTTTTTTGAAAATAATGACAAAGAATATACTTACACTTTGTCAAAAAAGTTAGGATGGGTTTTTCTTGAGATTATCCATAAGTTTCTCCCATTCCTCCTTAAGATTTTCTAGAGCCAGCTGCTCTAAGCTCACTTGAGCATGCATATCAAAAATATTTCTGTGACATAAATCCCAGGGGTGGCAATCAATTTCTTTTCCTTTGTCACATGTTTTTGCATCACTTCCAAATACAGTAGTAACTTGGCATGTAGCTCGGTTACCTCTTCTCTGATTCAGTCCTCTTCCTTTCTCAACTCTAGTCTCAACCATTGTATGTGTTTAACTTTTGAATAATGTACTTGAAATGCATGTTGCTCGGTTGTAAGACAAGTAGCACTATCTATTAGATCTTCATCTAATTTTCTTATCTTTTCACTAACCTCGGTAGTGAAGTGATCTAAAGTGCATAACTTTGTCAAAATTGTAATAACTTTTTCAATAATTCTTTCTAATTATATTACAACTTATGAAAGCTTTACCTTGTTTACTACCACTGCTTGGCTGATCTTTTTAGTTAACTTATACTGAATCTTTTTTTAGTCTCTTTCTTCAATCATCTTCTCGATGTCAATATTGGGGCCATTAATAGTCTATGTGAGCAGTGCAAGTTGGTCAATGATGGGGGCAGATTCATCAACATTTACATCCGGAGAAACTTGTTAGGCCATTTTCCTATCATAGCTAAAATCCAATGAAAATGGTCTATTCCTGCAAAACCCTAAGAAATTGTCATGCCCTAGTTGCAACTTGTTTTGATCTGCGAAGAAAATCTGTTAGGTTTCATAGCTTGTGAGCTTAGCCATGGATAATTTATAATGTGTCCAAGCCCCATTTAAGATCGCATGTGCTCAAGTGTAAAAACCAGAGAGAAATGATAGTTTCAAGGTCTGAGAAATAGGTCTAAATCCATGTCCTAGGGCTTCATGAAATTTGTCTAAGTCCAAAACCCTAGCCAAAATCTATTTCCTCATTACCTTTTTGGGCCACTTAAGTCCCCATTATGCACATGTTTTATTTTCTAGCCCGAGTAGTTAAGTTTTATTTGGAAAAATGGCGACTGCAGTGTTTATGTATTCTCTTGTCCTTGGCAGTTAGTGCTTTAACATTCAGCGACCTGGTGGGCGGTTAGTATTCCTTTCAGTCGCTGATTCTCTAAATGATCTGATCAAGTATGCTAACATTCAGAGATTGAACAAGGACCGTCGATGTTGATCTTGATCGGTACTTGGCGTGTGTTCTCGTAATGAAACCAAAGGTTAAGAAAAGATTCAGCGATTCAACGAATGCCTTCATTCGCATGATCTCTGAACTAGACATGGGTTGAGTTAAAAATTGAGCCGATCATGAGAAATCCCCAGTCTCTTAATCTCTAGATCTAGGTTGAGTTAAGACCAAGCTTTAGGCGAATTAATGAGGACCACAAGATGAAGATAGATATGACGGTGGTCATTTGTTCACTAGATTGAACATAGGGTTAAGGATTGACTCAGCAATCACGTGAATGCTTCATTCGTTTGATCTCCAGACTAGACCAGGGTTAAGGTTTGTATTCAGTGACTAGGAGAATGCCTTCAGTCGCATGTTCTCCGAATGAATTAAGGTTAAGGGGCTCGTCATGGTTAAAAGATAAAGGTAGTACAAGTCAAAGAAGATCCAACGGAGGTCGTGATGCCGCTAAGAAAAATTGAATGCAAGATAATGATTGCGGCATTGCGACAATCATTGATTTGGTCGACAACTAAGAATCTCTGTCAGCTAGGTCCAGTTACTTAAGTCTTAATCATCTAGCATCTTACTTTTGATCCAACGGTGGTTGTGTTACCTTAAAGGAAAAGTACTTGAAAGATAGTGATTGCGACATTGCGACAACTGTTCGATCTTCGAGTAGGTAAGGATAGATGGTGCGGTGGGTCTGATGCCAAGTGTTGCCGATATGTTTAATTTTTATTGGTCGTGAAGGATGATGACATGGCAGTTTTTAGTGGGGACAAGGGTTTTAGCATGTTAAAGGGATGCCAGATGTAAGTTGATCTAACGGTGGTCATGATGTCGCTAAGGAAAGATGCAGGATAGGTTAGTCATCACAGGATCGTGACAACCATCTGATCCTATTTTATGAAAGACTAATAAGGTGGGTCCAGTTCCCAGGTCATGCCGAGGTGCTCATTTCTCATTGGTTGCCAAGAAATGATGATGTGGCCAGATAGTTTTTAAAAGGCTAAGTTGACTATTGTCAAATTATGAGAACCACCCGATGTGTCGGGAAAGAGATGAATCAACAATCATGTTTTAAACTTGGTGGTAGCCGTTGTTTTTCAAAATTTGAATCTTCTGCTAGGTTTTTTTTGTAGGGTTTTGGACAGTGGCCAGATACGATAAAGCCAGATCAGATTTTTTTTTCTGGGATGGTTGTAGGTGAGGATTGATGAGTAGAAAATATGGGTAGTCGTCTTGATTTGATTCTATTGCCTAAGGGTGCCATGCTGAGTTAATGCTGAGGACTGATGTTTGACAGGGGTGGCTAGGGGTTTGATGTTGTCAGAATTATTTCCATGCTCTGATTCACGCAAGTTTTCTTTTGTTGGTTTTGGAATTTAATTTTGTTTTGCCTACAACAAGAAATCAGTGTTTTGTATTTGCAGTTAGCCTTGAATGATGAAATCCAAATAATTGTACAATCAGACTTGATCTAATTCTCCCACTTTTTAGGTTTTCTTGTCTGGTTTTATTTCTTGTTGTATCTGGTTGTTGGAAGTGGTTGGAAATCTAATTTTGGCTCTAAATGATCTTTTTCTTGTTGCATCCTTGTTTCTATAAAAGGATTTTTTTGATCATTTAGAGGGGCTAGCTAGTTGGAAATTTTTGAACACAGGAAGCTGAAAAGCTAAATGTGCATCCTCAGTCCAGAGTGTAACACTTTTTTGCTAGTTGTATCAAGACAAGGGAAAAAAATTCTTCATCTTTTGCATATTGTCTAAGGTGTATTCTGAATCAGCTTGTAATACAAGAATTTGAATCCTCATACTTAACATAGCTTTCCAGTTTCAGATCTCTCATTTGGTTGTTCTCGATGAATTTTGAGTTTTCTAATGCATTGCATTAGGGTTTCTTGTGTATATGTTTTCATTTCTCAGCCTTGATCTAGGATCAAGTTAAAGGTCTCTAAGTGAAGTATAGATTCATTTGGTTCAACAAGAAGGATGTTTTGTAAGTAGTGTAAGAGTCTGGTCAACTATGTTTATGGATTGGAATCTCTAATGAATCTAGTAGTTGTTCTTGTATTCTATGTCTGCTTTAGGTATATTGCCCAATGGATAAGGTGTTGATCAGAAACTAGTATCTCTTATGGTGTTACAAGTGTGGCATGGTTGTTTACATTCTACAAGAAACCTAAATCTAAATCCTTCCTATCCTTTTATGTTGATGGTTGTATGGTTTCAGTTCCATCATAAAAATGGTGAGTCAATGAATGACTGGTTATCATTCAATACTTTCTTTCTATCATCTGCTTTTTTCAATCTAGTTTAAAGTCCTAAAAGTGCCATATGTTACTGGATTAGGTACACCCACCTTGGTTTTTCAAAGCCGGAAGTGAAGAGGGAAGTCTTGTCCCTATAGTTGGTCCAGTTACCTATGATATCCCCACATTTGGAACTAACCCCTTCTCAAAATCAGTCTTAGGTATATTGGTATCTCTTTGAGTGTAAAATCCTTTTCAAGAACCAACACAACTTGCATGAGGATTTCCTTGACATCCTCTAGCACCTTTTTATTCTTATTTTCTTCTCTCATCTTCTCTTACGCTGCCTTTCAAGTGCATAGATCTCCATATTTCCTGAGAGCTTCATGATCAAGTGTCCTTGGGTCACATGCTGGTATTACTATGATTTCATCAAGTGCGACTGGACCCTTACTTCCTCGCTTTCTTTTATTCTTCTTCTCTTGCACACTAGATGATGGTGATTGTGAAATAGAAAGTTGAGCCTTGTGCTCAAGATCTACCTTTGGTGAATCGGTGGATTTTATTGATTCCTTATTGTGCCTGGTAACTAATTTTTCTATCTGTGGTGCAAGGGCTTGTGACCTTATGTTGGTGGTAGAAGTGTCTACCATTGTCTCTATTTGTACTTGTACATTTTTTTCCACATTAGTGGTCTCGGTGCTTGCCTCACCTTGTGTAGTTCTTCCACCATGCCCAGTCTCCTTACCAATTTCCTCACCCTTATCTTCATTTGTATCTGTTACATGCTCGGGTGGAGTATTCTCTTTGTGTCTCAGTAGCTATCTCAATATATTGTACCAGTATAGGTAGATTACCTGGTACCATTACTCAGGTTACCTCAGTTGCTTCTTCTTCACCAAGGTTCTCGGTAGCACTAGTAATCATTTCATCTTCTTTAACCTCATCATTGAGGTCACCTCTTGTTATGTCTTCAATCAATATTTGTTCATCTCCTAGAGTATTCAACATCTTCGAGATTCCTTCCATTATATTATCAGCAGCAATTATGAATTCTTCTCCATTAGTTTCTTCCTCAGGTTGCTCAGTATTTGAGATTTGAATAGTCTCATCCTCAACATTTATAAGCTCTTCTTCTTGTATGCTCAGTTGAGGTTCCTCAATGTTAAATGCTGATATAGTTGGTTCAATTTTCTCTACTGGACTTAGGAGTTTAGTCCATATATTCCTACTCCCATCATCTACCTCTTGTAGTTTCCCTTGTAGAATATTGAATTGTCTAGCCTTCATTAGAAATTTATTAGCATATTGTTTTAAATATTCATCAATTTCTACAACTGAATAGTTAGATCTTACCAAAATGAATGACCTCTCTCTCATCCTTTTCTCAGTTGTAAGTGCATAAGTCCATATTGCAGATACCTTATCATACAATTATTTGGGTATGTTGCTCACAAATTCAATTGGAACTCTTTTGAAAGTTATCATCAAGCTTATTATTGCTTCTTCAAGCTTATCCTTCTCCTCAGTACTCAGATGTGGATATGTGTTTAGCTTCAATGTACCAAGCCTTCCAGTAGTCTTAATTATTTCTACTACTTCATCAATTGTTTGGGTTCCTTTATTCACCAAAACATGGAATTGTTCAGTGTCCTCCTCTTCTGAATCTTTATCATCCTTTTCTCTAATAAGTTTTCTTCTCCTCTTTGGTTCTAGGAGCTTGGTGGTAGCCTTTGATTTTCTCTTTTGATATGTATGAGTCAGTGTGGGCCTTGTTATCTTTAGAACACCTTTCTTCAAAGGTGGTGAACTATCTATTTCTGACCTTTTCCTAGTCCTGGTTGAAGTATCAACTTGTTTTCCTTTATCTTTTGCATCCTTAGGTGGCTCTTCTTGTGCATGTTCCTCGGACTCAATGGCCTCTTCATCTACGTTCTCACTGACTGGTGCCTATTCCTCAATTTCCTCTTCAACTGATTTCTCAATGTCTTCATCAGTGATACTAAATTGTTTCTTAAGAATTTTAACCATTTTCTCCTTCTTCCTACCCATCTTTTCAACTACAAGTCCCATCTTTATCCTGGACTTGGCTTCATCAAAGGTTCCAAACCTTGTAGCATTTTTGTCCTTAGGCTCGACAAGTAAAGCCTTTATTGCTTTTGTAGCTATATCAATGTCTATCTCATAATCCATGGGTGGTAGCCAAGCTTTTCATGGCTCTACTACTTTGATTAGGGTGGTATCGGTATCTACTAGAAAAAATGTCATCTTTAAATTTTTCTACCAACTGTGTTGGTATCCTTGTTATTTTCTCCATTTTTTCTTTAAACTTCCCAAAGCAATCTTCCATCATAGGTTCAAAGTTCTTATCTAAGTTCTGAATAAATTCACTAATTTGAACAATAATAGGTTGGTTGATATCCCATTCTACATTACCGACTGATGGAAAAATGTTATGCAAGTAGAAGAATGTACATACCAATAATGAGCCAAATTTGCAAGTGTTTGATATTGCTACTCTGATAGTTCTCATGTTTTCCTCTAATTGTCTCAGCATCAACTTGGCTAGGTTGAGTTGCAAACCCTTTTTCACAATCTTATAGGCAATGTCAACCGCTCCATATGCAACACTATTCAGTCTGCTTGATTGGAAAATCTTGTATGCAATAACATATGCACCAAATCTCATTTCAAGGTTACTGATAGTATTTATTCTCAAGCCTTTACCATCCCATTCTACTTCAGTTAACTTCTTGATCTCGGTTCTTGTTAGGTGCCTTAGGGCTTTAGCTTTGTCATTCATGGGATACCTTTTCATTGCATGTATAAAATCCTTTATTATCTTCATTGGTTCATCCATCCATAGCTTCCCTTCATGTACATGGATCAACACTATTCATATCCGTTCAGTTTTGAATTCTTTCAAGAAATATAGGGAATTGGTTAACCCTTTTACCTCTAAGTGCTTGTGATCATCTTTTAGCTTGCCATCAGTGAAAAGCTCTTGATATGTTGATTGGAGCTCAACGTCGCTGATTTCATTGATTTTTTAGTGGATATAGGATCTAACATCTTTCACGAGTAGAACCCTAGGTGGTATCAAGGAGAATGCGCCCTTGTCATCGAGTTGAGCTACAACTTTTAGATGAAGTTTGTAATAGAGCTTTGTCATTCATGGGATACCCTATCACTGCATGTATAACATCCTTTATTATCTTCATTGGTTCATCTAGCCATAGCTTCCCTTCATGTACATGGCTCAACACTATTTATATCCATTCAATTTTGACTTCTTTCAAGAAATATAGGGCATTGGTTAACCCTTTTACCTCTAAGTTGTTGTGATCATCCTTTAGCTTTCCATCAGTGTAAAGCTCTTGATATGTTGATTGGAGCTCAACGCCGCCGATTTCATTTATTTTTTAGTGGATATAGGATCTAACATCATTCATGAGTAGAACCCTAGGTGGTATCAAGGAGAACACACCCTTGTCGTCGGGTTGAGCTGCAACTTCTGGAGGAAGTTTATAATAGGGCTTAGTGCAGGTTGTATTCTTGATCAAAGTAACCTTCTTACTCTTTTCTTATGTCATCGTGATTGCTAAATTTAGGGATTTTGACAAACTGGATGCAGAGAACTCAATTAGTTCCAAACTTACTTAATTATGTCTCCAACTGCTCATAATGTGCTTAAATCTCTGTGAAATTCTTGGATTTGCTCTGCTCAAATTTTTCTCAAATCACTTTGCTTCACTCTTGATCACTATGTAAACAAATGATTTCATCTCCCGCTTATTTATAGACAAAAAGCTTGATCGGTGCATTAAATGCTTTGTTAGCTACCACTAGGTTGACAATCAAATAACTTAGTTAAAACTATAGATACCTCAGATCGATGAATACTATCAATACTTAGTTGACTGTGCAACCCGGTTATCTCTAACACTTTCACCGACTGGAATCTCTTACTTGGTCCAGCTTAACTGAATGAACTTTTTTTAAGTTAATAACATATAATAACCTAGTGCATCTTAATTCATGCTGATTTTGTATTCACACAATAGATATAAGGAACTATTTCAAGATATAATCGATTGAAATTCAATTCTATACTTACTTGAAATTCTTAGGTGGAGGTGATGAGATCACCTAATCCAATGGACGAGGTGTCATCGACTGTTGTGCTTGATCCAACATTGTCATTTGATCCTTTTCTCCACATTTGATTCCTTATCCTCATGATTTTTTTAATTGTGTTTCCATTTTCACTAGTACTCAATCTCTGCAGTCTTTACTTAAATGATCGACCTTATGACAGTGCAAACATGCCATGCCAAAATTTTTCCAATTTCAAGATTTTCCTCTCTAGTATTTTATCGTACAATTAATTGATATATGTCCATACCTACCACATGTTGTGCAATTAACCCAAGTTTTGTAATACCAAGTATATGCATTACCTTGTCTTCTTGATTGATATGTCTTGTTTTGTCCTTTTAGTTTCCAGACTTGCTTCATCTTTTTCCTGCATTCTTGTGATATATGTCCTTGCATGTTGCAAGTGTGATATTGCTTTTACATATAACATTTCTTAGGTGACTTATTCAGCTTTGATCTACACTCATGTGCTTGATGTCCATACTTATTGCAATTATAACAATAACCATCAAATTTAAGAGTGGATTTAGGAATACCTTTTGCTTTGCTTCTGCAAACATTTGATGTGTGGCCTAGTTTTAAACAATGATAGCATCAGAGCTTCTTTGGCCTTAGATTTTCATAGGCACTCTTTTGTTTAGCTTTTTTTATGACTCTCCATGCTCGGTACAGCCTAATCCAGTAGTGTTGTCAAGTCTTCTTTGACTATTTAGAAACTCATCCATTCTTTTAGTGCTTTCTTCATCTTTCTTCAGCTTTCTTTATCATCTCATTATGTTGTTGAATCTTTACTTCAATCTTCAGTATTTCATTTTCTTCTCTCAATTCACCAATGTCTTTTGATTTTCTAGTAAGTTCATTGTTCACTCAGTTGACTTCCCAACTCATGATAACCATCTAATTGGATATTTCAAAATGATGCTCGATAAGTTTCAGTATTTCAAATTCCTTTTCTTGCAACTTATGAGTTATTTGTCTTCTATCTTCAATAGCCATATTCCTTTCTTGTTTAGCTATCCTTGCATTGTTCATGATATCAATCATTCTAACCATTTGTGTCTCTTGACCAATCTGCAGTGCTTTCACTTGTTTAGTAAGATGTTGATTCTTTTCAGATAATTCTGATATGGTTCCTTCAAATACATTAGATATGCTACCAGATCAAGATCTAGATGCTTCAAAAGGATCCTCTATCTCTTCTTCATGATAATCAGTCTCATTGTACTAAAATACCACATCCTTCCTCTTGACCAGTAACTCTCTCATTTTTTCTTTGGCTTCCTTGAATTGTTCAATGTAGATATGCATCTGCAATTTCTGATTTTCAATAGTCTAGTCAATCTTATACCTTTCCATCCTTAGATATTTTCTCTTTAGTGATTAAACTTCCTCAACAAGAGAACTAACTCTAATACCAAATATTGGAATTATGGAAAGGTGTCTACTGAGAGGGGAGGGGTGAATCAATACCCTTAAAAAATTTCAAGCTAATCCTTGTAAACATGTACTTCAATAACCGATTGTGTACACTTTATTTACCATACACTTAATAACATAATTGAAATGTAAATGCATGTAAATAAATCAATAAAACATACATGAAACTTTAATACACATGACACATGTATTTTGGTATCACAGAAACCCTTGTTAGAAGGTAAAAAATAACAAAGATTTACTTCTGTAGAAATAAAGTTGTCTGTTAAGGCTTACAAATATTGATCACTTCTGGTGATCTTACCCTATTAGGAGTAACAAAAATATCAGCTATATCTACCTGGTTAGAGGATTTTTGCAACACAATACATGTGTGCAGTCGGTTAATATATTTTACTAAGGATGGTTAAGTCCACTCTGTTAGGATATTTTGAGTCTTCTACAATTATTAGAAAGTAACTGTGATATATGATTTGTATGAAATAAAACTCAAATTGCTGATATCAGATCCATTCAGCACAATAATGATATCACCTTGTTTTGATGTATGTGTCCTTTTATACTTCTCGGTAGCCTTATGTCTATTATGATAAATTGTATGCTTATGTCAAAATCATTTAGTCAAAACCCTGTTTGATCTTTAGATGTCCTTGAGTGCGGCCACTTCTTGATGATACATATCAAAATGAAATCTTAACAATACTTATATCAAACTAATTAGACCTAATTAGGGTTTTACAATATCTTAATAAACCTAAGATCAATGGTTCATATGATTGACCTAGATCAACATTACATAGGAATCATCATTCATTAAACGATTACATCCACAATAAATATTCACCTTGATCTTGGTAAACCATTTTCTTGCTAAGAAAAAAGTTGTTCACCTTGAACTATGTGCCATTCTAAACTTTATGTGAACTCTAGATTACTCAATAAATTTTGTCTCTTGGTCTCAGTATTTATTGGTGCTTGGTAATCATGCATACACGGTGACTGTTGTACTTGGTGACCTCAGTGCTCGATGACTACTGTGTAGTTATAACTGATTGAACTACCTTTTTTTTGTCAATTGTACAAATGAATAATAATGACAACACCCAATCTATTTAGGAGTAATAGTTATCTCCCCTCTCTTACCATTGAGATTTTGTGATAGGGCGCGCTCATCCTAGCAAATTCAAGGAAGTCGATGTCTGATACCTGCAAACCTATAAAAAAGACAAGTATGTACATACATGTATAAATATAAATAATCAATGGAGGGAATCAAGCGATCATTTGTTGGCTTGTGGTGACCAATCAGGGAAGTACTGTACACTTTTCATTCGTCAAAATTTTTTTTGGGGTTAACTCATCAAGCATTTTTGACTTGACATGCCAAAAATTTCCCTAGGTTGAGTCATCAAGTTTTTCCCTAGGTTGACTTGTCAAGTATTTTAGGGTTAACTTGTTAATCGACATAAGTCTTGTTATAATGGCTTAGGGTTAGGGATTTCTATATGATATATGTTTTTAGTAGCTTCTTGCGGTGGTATTGAGCTGTAAGGGATTGCAGATTTTAATCACTGGATAATAATAATATTGGACTTGATGTTGGTGTATGTAGCCCAGGGATTGGGCGAACCATGTTAAATCTTTGTGTCTTGTGCTCTCTACTATGTGGTTTATTATTTTATGATATTAGTTATATTTGCAAGTAACTGTTATTTCTATCTTGTTAATCCTAACAAGTGGTATCAGAGAGAGGTTGTTTTTTCAGTTATCCTCTACAAGAAGATCTCACAATTTAGTGGGAGTCTCACGGTTGAGTGGGAGAAATTCTAGATGAGGGTAAGATGAAGTTTAACAAGTTTAATGAGAAGAACTTTCAGTTATGGAAAATGCAAATGGAGAACTATCTCTATCAGAAGGATCTATGGTGGCCATTGGAAGGAAAATCCAAGAAATAGTCAACAATGATTGATCAAGACTGGGATATTCTTGATAGACAGGCACTTGGAAGTATTTGATTATGCCTGGCACAATCACTTGCATTCAATATTACATAAGAAAAGATGAATGAATATTTGATGGAAACCCTAGCGTAGTTGTATGAAAAGCCCTCTACTTCTAACAAGGTATTTCTCATGAAGCATTTGTTTAATATGAAGATGGTAGAAGATCGATCTGTTACTAATCATTTGAATGAGTTTAATATAGTTACCAGTCAATTATCTTCTGTAAATTTTGTTTTAGATGAAGAAATTAGAGCTCTCTTGATTTTGTGTTCTTTGCCTGAATGTTGGAATGGCTTAGTAATGGATGTTAGTAACTCTGTTTCTAGTTCTAATACCCTAAAATTTGATGATGTTATCGGTGTAATTCTAAGTGAGGAAACTCATAGGAAAAGCTTAGGTGGATCTACATTTGGAAGTGTCTTGAATGCACAAAGAAGAGGAAAAATAAATGAGAGAGGAAACAATTCTAGAAATTGTGGGAAATCAAGAGGAAAATCAAATGGAAAGAGGTATGAATCCAAAGGACCAAATGATTGTTGGTACTGTGGAAAATCAGGATATAAGAAGAAAGATTGCTGGTCTCAAAAGAATAAAGAAAGAGACAAACAAGAAGGTAAAAAGGAGGATAATATGGTAAGTACTAAATTTGAAGAGGATTCTTTGCTTCTTTCTTTAGAAAGTGTTGATGATTCATGGGTTTTCGATTCAGAGGCTTCATTTCACGCTACACCCCATAGAGGTTATTTTCTTTATTATGTCCAAGGGGATTTTGGGCCAATTTTTTTTGGAGATAATGAATCCTGTCATATTGCTGGAAAGGGAAAAATTAAGATTAAGTTGCAAAATGGGAATCATTGGCTACTACAAGAGCTAAGACATGTTCCAAGGCTGAGTAGGAATTTATTTTCAGCAGGGCAACTGGGTGATGAGGGTTGCACAGTTACTTTTAATGATAGAAATTGGAAGGTTTCAAAAGGTTCCTTAGTATTAGAAAAAGGTGTGAAAGTAGGCACCTTATATCTTTGTACATGTCATATTGTTCCTTCTACTTTAATTGTTTCAGAGGAAAATGAATATTCTAGAATAGTTGTTGCAGTTGAGCAGGAAGAACATCAAACAAGTGATGTAGATTCTGACACAACACTTTGGCACAATAGACTCGGGCATATGAGTGAAAAAGGTATGAAATTAATTAATTCAAAGAAATTTTTACCTGGTCTGAAATGTGTCAATATGGATTTTTATGAATGTTGTGTATGGAAAACAAAAGAGAGTTAGTTTTGTGAAGAGTACGAAGGAAAAGAAAAATGAGAAATTAGAGCTTGTGCATACAGATGTATGGGGACCAGCTTAGGTATCTTCCCTTGGTGGCTCTCTATATTATGTTACATTTATAGATGACACAACAAGAAAAGTATGGATTTATTTCCTTAGACATAAATCTGATGTATTTCAAACTTTTAAGAAATGGAAATGCTTGGTTGAGAATGAGACTTGTAAAAGGCTAAAATGTCTCAGATTTGATAATGGTGGTGAGTATTGAAGTACATAAATTGAAGATTATTGTTCCTCTAATGGTATTCATAGGCAGAAAACTGTACCAAGGACTCCA
Organism: Chamaecyparis obtusa; assembly: GCA_027943335.1. Classification (NCBI taxonomy): domain Eukaryota; kingdom Viridiplantae; phylum Streptophyta; class Pinopsida; order Cupressales; family Cupressaceae; genus Chamaecyparis; species Chamaecyparis obtusa. The sequence continues at coordinate 2,441,303 of BSBK01000771.1, read as the reverse complement.
CAAGAAAATGGAGTGGTTGAACGCATGAACATGACAATAATGGAGAGTGCAAGGAGTATGAGGTTGCATGTTGGGCTGACCTTAAAAATATGGGTGGAGGCTATTAATACAACAATATATTTAATCAATAGAGGTCACTCTAATCCTTTGGGTTGTGGTATTCCAGAGGAAGCATGGACTGGTAAGAAGGTGAGCTATTTTTTTATCAAAACCTTTGGTTGTGAAGCATTTGAACATATAGATTCTGAAAATAGAACCAAGCTGGAAGCTAAGTCAAAGAAATGTGTATTTTTTGGATATGGCATTGATGAATTTGGTTATAGGCTTTGGGATTTTGAAAATCATAAAATTGTAAGAAGCAGGGATGTCACATTTAATGAGAAAGTGTTGTACAAAGATCTATTGTGGTAGCATGAGAAGAAAGAAAATGATTATGTAGTACTGGATAATACTTGAAAATGTGATGTTCTAGTAGTTCCTTATGCTTCACAACAACAACAACAACAAATACCACAAAACCCAGTGAATGTTAGACGGTCAACAAGGCTAAGTAGACCTCCAGAAATATTTTCTCCCTCTTTGTATTATATTTGATTAATAGTTGTTGGTGAACTTGAATGTTATAATGAAGCTGTACAGGTGGATACAAAGCTTCAATGGGAGTTTTCCATGATAGAAGAAATGGACTCCTTGTTGAAAAATCAAACTTGGGATTTATGTAAGTTACCTGCAGGAAAAAGGGGCTTTACAGAATAAATGGGTTTACAGGCTGAAAGAAGAGGATGGAGGCAAGAAAATGTGTAAAGCCAGTATTGTGGCTACTGAAGATTTTCATTTAGAGAAGCTTGATGTTAAAAAAAAAATTCTTCATGGTGATTTGGATGAAGAAATATATATGGAACAACCAAAAGGATTTGAAGTCAAGGGTAAGGAGAATTTGGTGTGCAGATTGTAGAAAATTTTATATGGCTTGAAGCAAGCACCTCGATAATGCTATATTAAATTTCACACTTTTATGAACGAGCATGGATACACTCGGTGTCATTCTAACAATTGTGTTTATTTTAAGAGGTTGGATGATGATAGATACATTATTTTATATTTATATGTTGATGATATGCTTGTAGCTGGGTCTAACATGGATAACATTAAGGGGTTGAAATAACAGTTAGCACACTCTTTTTCTATGAAGGATTTGGGGGCAGCAAAAAAAATCCTTGGTATGAAAATTTGCAGAAATAGGAAAAATAGGAAATTGACTTTATCTCAGGCTAATTATATTGAGGTGTCGCAATGTTTCTCTATGGAGAATGCTAAAGTTGTCAACACACCTTTTCCTAGTCATTTAAAATTGACTAAGGAGATGTGTCCTAAGACACCAGAAGAGGAGGCTAAAATGTCCAAGGTACCTTATGCTTCAACTGTAGGGAGCTTAATGTATGCTATGGTATGTACTAGGCCAGATATTGCACATGCAGTGGGAGTTGTTAGCCGGTATATGAGTCACCCTGGGATTGAGCATTCGAATGCAGTCAAATGGATGATCAAATATTTGAGAGGTACATCTAGTAAGTGTTTACACTTTGGGGGATCTACTACTACTATACAAGGCTATGTTGACTCAGATTTGGCAGGAGATATAGATAGTAGGTGGAGTACTACAAGCTATGTATTTACAGTTGGTGGGACAGTAGTGAGTTGGGTTTCTCGACTACAAAAGGTGGTTGCTTTATCCACTATAGAGGCAGAGTATGTTGCTGCTACAGAGGAAACTAAGGAGATGATATGGCTTCAATTATTCATGGAAGAATTGGGACATCCATAGATGGATAATTATCTGTATACAAACATCCAGAGCACCATTCATCTTACGAAGAATTCTTCTTTGCACTCAAAGAAAAAACACATACAGTTGTAGTACCATTTTATTTGGTTAGTTTTGGATGATGAGCAATTAAAGCTGGAAAAGATACATACAAATGATAATCCAACATATATGTTTACAAAGGTATTAACAAGAGAGAAGTTGAAATCCTTTTCAACTTCGGTTGGTCTACTAGACTGAATAGAATAAGGGAACAATAGAGTCCGGGGTGGTTGGATCCAGTGGGAGCTTCACAGGGTAGCAGTTTAGCTACAGGATCAGTCTCCAAGTGGGAGATTGTTGCTTTGTGTGGATCCTAATCAAACTCCAAGTGGGAGATTGTTGGCTTGTGGTGACTGATCAGGGAAGTAATACACTTTTTATTTGTCAAAATTGTTTTGGGGGTTAACTCATCAAGCATTTTTGAGTTAACACATCAAACATTTCCCTAGGTTGAGTTGTGAATTTTTTCCCTAGATTGACTCGTCAAGTATTTTAGGGTTAACTTGTTAACTAAAATAAGTCTTGTTATAATGGCTTAGGGTTAGGGATTTTTGTATGATGTATGTTTTTAGTAGCTTCTTGCGGTGGTATTAAGCTGTAAGGGATTTCAAATTGTAATCAGGTTGTAATCACTAGATAATAATAATATTGCACTCTCTATTAGTGGACATAGCCTAGGGATTGGGTGAACCACGTTAAATCTATGTCTTGTGTTCTCTACTATGTGGTTTATTATTTTTTGAAATTAGTTATATTTACATGTAACTGTTATTTTTGTCTTGTTAATGCTAACATCGTGTGGATCTCGCAAGCAAGTAACTACAACTTTGTCCCTCAACCACATCAAACACATCAAATAGAAATATAAAACATACACATCGACCATACACATGCAAGTATGGGGTCAGTAAAACCATAAGAATTCATGATATCCTAACATGTAAATCATCAAAATGGAATAACCATCATATAAAAATAACATCATAATTTGCATTTAATCAACATGAAAATGATTAAAAAGCATCTAATTCATGATTATTCAATAAAAATTCATACATTCGTAAACCTAAAATATCCCTGAAATAAATAACAAACACATGAAAATGGCCTAAAAGAGTTTGGCAATAAAACTTAAAAGAAAACTATGGGAGGGGAATTACACTACCTATCTACCATGGTAAGATGTATAGTGAGGAGGTATTGGTGTGGATTGATGCCCTAGAGAATTACTTTGAGTATGAGGAGATAAGTGAAGAGAAGAAGGTGAAGTTTGCAAAAACTAAGTTGAGGGGTGTTACTCTAACATGGTGGAGTAGTGTACAAGCAGAAAAAGTTGCTAGGAGAGGAGACAAGATCACTACATGGAGTAGGATGGTGGCCATGATGAAGGATCAATTCCTTCCATCTGATTATGCTATTCAGACCAAGAGACTGAGACAAAATATGAAGCAAAAAGATATGGTTGTCATGACCTATAGTGATAAATTTCATAATTTAATTATAAGAGGAGGATTGGAAGATGAGGATGGGAAAGTAGAAAGGTATCTAAATGGACTTACATATAATTTGCATGATGATATTGTTTTGAGCTTCCTAAAACACTAGGTGAATGTTTTCATATGGCTATAAGGGATGAATAAAGCGTAAAGAGGAAGCAAGAAAGACAAGGACTAAGTGAAATAAACAATAAAGATAGAGGTAGAGGAAATAAACCCACAAATGGAATCCAAGGGTTAGGAAATAATGACAAGGGAAAGGAAATAATTTTTTATCAGAGAGGAGGATACATAGGTGGAGGAATGTTTGGATAAGGTAGAGGAGTAGGGGTATCCATAGGAATATGTTTTACATGTAATGAGGTAGGGAACACTTCATTCAAGTGTCCATTGAGTGAACAAAGTAACAAGAGGATTGAGAAGAGAGTGTAGTTGGTATAAGAGGAAGAGAACCAAGAAATCAAAGCTCATGGATTTGTAGATCCAGAACTTGATGGAGAAGCATTGATGTTTAGAAGGGAATTGTTAGGAATAAGGTTTCACAACCTTGTATATTTCCTTACATTTTTTATTTTCTAAATGTCAGCACTTTGGACAATGTGTAAGGTGATCATGACTGAAACGGTTATGACAGATTCCTATGACAGTCATTAATATTTGTAAGAGCTCATTGTGAAAGATTCAATGATGGGTGAAGACATGCAAGACATGTGGCAATTGATAAAGTTGAGTACTGTACACTCTTCTGCAACCGTGGGGTTAAAAAAAAAATTCGGGTTCCTATTTTCTCAAAGAATGGTAAAACCCTAATATGGTTGTTTTTTGGAAGTTACCCTAAAAAGGGAAGTGCATGATATAAGCATTTTTTAGGGTTGTGAATTCTGATGAGAAGTGAGGGTATTGTTGGAACGTTTTATGCTATCAGATTTGTCTTCAAGTGTTTATGACCTCCTGAAAGAACTTGCATTGCAAGTGTATTGTAAACTATAACAATTTTGATTAATACATTGTGCAGGTTTTGGAGTGCTGGGGTTTTTACCGAAAGGTTTTCCCCAGGGTATATCATTGTGTCATTCTCTTTTTCATGTATTCATGTTATTGCAACAACATCTAAGTTAATTGTATTAGCATTCTGTAATTGATAAGGGTTAAATCTGAATTTGCACAGTCCTCTTCTTCGGAGTTTAGCATAGGAAACTGTTTTCCGCTCACTTTGTTTCCTTTTAGGAACCACTATATCAGAAAGTAACACCAAAGGTATCTATTTTCAGAACCCAATGCAAGATCTAAGGTAAAATATGTAGGGTGATTATTGATTCAGGTTCACAAGATTACTTAGTCTCACAAGAAATGGTAGACAAATTTCATATAGAAAGGTTACCACATAATAGGCCTTATAAATCATCTTGGGTGAGTGATAGTCAAACTATTTTGATTTAAGAGTAAGCATATGTGTAATTTTCTATTGGTTACTACAATGATAAAGCCTTTTGTGACTTTGTACCTATGAATTATTGTCACATACTATTGCGGAGATCGTGGTAATACATAAGGAGGACTTTACATGATGAGTTTCATAACATATATACTGTTAATAAGGATGGCATAAATTTTACTCTAACACCTTTGTAGGATGATAAAACTCTTGAGTCAAGGATTATATTCATGGGAAGGAAAGAATATTTGAATATGCAAGTTCCTAGGGAAGAGGGAAATAAGGACAAAGGTTAGAGGGAAGTAAAGCAATCAGTGGTGTTGCAAGAAGATGGATTTGACAATAGACCAATGATAGTGACAAGTTTGAGACAAGAGATCTTTGAGAGTATGCAATATGGTGTGGTTTTTGGGGATATCAACTGTCATATAAATGTAAGGGTTGCAGACATGAAAGGTCATCTAATACCCACAAGAGGGAAATGTTAAATGGACCTTAAGAATCAGGCTAAAAAGGCTATGGTATAATCCACGCATGATTGTAATACAAATAATTTATTTTTAAAATTTGAATCTTTTAACAAGTTTAATGCAGGTTGCAGGTGAAAAGGAGATGTGAAGCCATAGTTGGGCAGATCAATTGGATTATTGCTTGATATTGTTTGGAACTTGATACCCTCTACATCACTAAGTATGAGGGAATTTTAAATCAAATTATTGTAAGTTAAACATCATTTTTTGAGGTTAGATTTGGGTAGTACATTCAAGTAGTTATTCTCACCATGGATTTTATCTTCTAGGTTTTCATGTAAATATTGTGTCCTCTTTTATGAATGGTTATTGAATACTTTGGTATAAATTGTCCAAGATTCTCTATACATCAACATGATATTACTTCTTTTCTTTGATGTTTTTTGTAATAATTCTCAAATAATGTGTTACTCATGTAGCTTTCCCACAAAAAAAATTATCCATTATATAGGTTGACACAATCTAAATGGCACTTTATTTTATTATTTATTACTATACAGGATGGAAAGGGGAGCAGATAAAATAGGCAAATCACTTCTCGTTTACATGAATTGCACATTTCAAAAGGAAGATGCCCCACTAGGTTCAAGAGGAGACTCAAATGATAAGTGGGACAATGATCCTTCTCTAAAATATGCAATGATGAAAATAGAAATGATGTAATGATGTAATGTAGATGATGAATTAGACAAATTACTGAAAAACTAGAAATAATAGATTGATATGGATTGACAAAGAGCAAAAATATATAGAAATGTAAACCATAGCACATATATGACTTGTGTGTGAGATCTGAGCTGAAAATGCAGGGGATAGGATGTCAATGTTGTTCTATACTTGGTGATTTTGGTTGAATTTTTATGGGGTCCTCCAACTATATCTAATATTTCTAGATTTCATCTGATAACTCCATAACCTATTCTTGCACACAAAAAATGTGTAAAATATTATCTAAATGGGGTTGCCTTGGTCAAACCCCTATTTAGGAATCAACCTTGAAAATGGAATGAAATTGCATAAAGAAAAGTATGTAAAAAGGTAAATGTTTGCTTCACCTTGAATAAACCCTCATGGATGAATGTAGAAGTTTCTCATACGCATGACGATGACTAAATGTACTTGAAATATAAAGCGCTGACCTTGGAATGTGATTTAGAATCAAGGATTCCCTCAGAAATTCATAGATCTAAGAATGGAACTCCTAGATCTTGAATGCATATATGCTTGACAATCACTTGCAATAAAGGAGAGAGAATGAGAGTGGAAGGAAGAATCTTCTTGATTGGTTGATAATTCCTCTGCTTGGCCATCATGGGAGAGAAACTTGATTCAATTAGAGAATATTTCCTTTGTCTTGAATGATTTTGAAAAATTGGAGACTTGATCTTGAATGCTTTCCTTCAAATATTGAATCTAATTGCTCACCTGGTCTTAATTTCTTGAAAATATTGATAGCTTGATTGAAAATTTTGTAGATCATGCATGTGTATAAAAAATGAGGATAGAGGGTTTTTATACTCAATCCATCATTTCAGGATTCAAAAATTATCCATGCCGACCATGAAATCATATCTCTCGTTAATGCCCCAACATCAGGGCCCAAGCCAAATTTGGGCCCCAATCCTTGAGGAGAGAACACCATTGGTGTTTTGTTCCTTCATAAATGAGCCAAAATTTGGGTAGAGGGTTATGTTAGGTAAAAATATGTGGGGATAAAGAATAGGTTTCCAAGATCAAGCATAACGGGCATTCAAACCTTAAAATTACCCAAAAGGGGTCTAAAAGGTCCTAATAAAGTATCCAATTATGGGTGCTAACTTTTTAGGATGGTACATCTATCCCCCACTTTAGTGAGAGTATGAGACAAACTCATGCTCATGGTAAAGTAGATCAATTCATAAGAATAATGTTATCAAGGACAAGGAGACAAAGAAACATCACACCCCAAAGTGACTTAACTCTTCATCAAATCCAAAACCAAGATAAAAGAGGCGTCACTCGAAAGAGAGAGAAGAGAAAAGATAAAAAGGTATGATCACTATCCTAGTAAGGTATTGCCTTACTATGGATCACGTAAACATAAAGTAGTGCAAAATATGGAATTGAAAGTCTAGCAAGTTGTGTTATGATAAACAACCCATAAAAGATAATTAATCCTTAAGGAAAGTACTATATCCATAGGAATCAAAGAAAGGGAGATCAAACCTTAAGAAACAAAATTTCTCTGTTAAGGGATCTAGAAAAGAGATCAGGGATAAGGAAAACATTGTCTCTAAAGGGGTCAAAGAATGAAAAATCAGTCCTTAAGGAAAGAATTGTCTCCATTAAGGGATCTAGAAAAGGAGGATTAATATTTAAGGAAATCATTGTCTCCATTAAGGAATCCAATAAAAATATGAATGTAAGGAAATCACTGTCTCCTTGGACACTTGCAAGAGATTGTATTGAATTATTGTGTATGTGTGTGCACAATGTGAAACAAGGAGAAAATTGTATGCCCCCATGTTTAAGTGATTGCAAACGCCTTAACAGGAGCAATGGATTTAATAGATCATACATGCACCAATAATAAATGTTTCCACTATGAGATGCCCTCAATAAAGGACATAACAAGAGAAATGAACACATGAAAAAGGGATACAAAGGGATCTACTATCTCAAACATCCATATGATCACCAAGATGATCGATTTTATCATCTCCCAAAGATAGTAGAACTAGAATAAGAGCACGTAAGAGTTACAAAGAAGAGTCTTTTTGGGTGGCATCGCGGAGACAAAAAATAATAGGTAGCTACCATTTTGCATCATGCCCAATCAGACAATACAAATGAACATTTATGAACAGTGGCACATGCATGACATAACATGTAACAACATATAGGTATTTTATGAGAAGCGAGGTTTTGGGAAGTATGTTCACAAGATCTAACATGACATTTATGGTGATGGTCACAAGATCAATGGTTACACTTGGTTTTGCTGGAGATTTGGTTTGGTTCAGAACCATTCAACATCGGGCCTTGTTCTTCTTTAGGAGGAAGAATGGAAGGAACCTCACTAGATTAAGATACACTAATTGACGAATGTTTATAAGATATTGGAGGTGGAAAAAAATCATATATAGGAGGTGTATGTGGTATAGGGAGAAGTTAGGGGCCAAGACAAGAATATGGAACACCCTTAGCATTGTTAAGCTCATAAATCATTTGTATTTTGTATTTCTAATATGATAGAGAGAGATTGTGTTTGCATAATTGAGTTGGTTGAAGAATAGAAGGACAAAAGAAATCAAGGTCAATACAATCTTGAGGTATTGAAGGTTGATATAGACCATGATTAAAAATGATGATTGTAATAACCTAAAATTTGTCTAGTAGAACCTAAGCCCCTAATTTCGATCAATTATGCCTCAAGAAAAATTCTAAATCTCAAAGGCATAATTTACTAGACATAATTATGTAAGCAACCTGGATAATCCCCCTTGCTTAATTAATTTGTTTGTAAAAATCCAACATAAACCATCTCTAATGTCAAAAGCTTAAAAATCATTTAATGTCAAAACATAAAATCATTTGTAAGACTATTTATATTCAGGCATTAAGTCTCTTCTTTTGATCCATAATGAGCATAGTACTTGGAAAAGCCAACATCACTTTGTGTGAGGCAAAGGAATACCAAGTTGGGGGAAAAGATTTTGATACTAGCCTTTGACCTTAGGTAATTTTTGCTTGATGTGTCTTTGAATATGTTGAGAGCTGTGGAAATCATAGTAAAACATACACTTGAAATTTTGACACATTATAATACCTCTTAGACCTCACAAGTGCTTGTATCCCCAAAGTTTCTTTGTCATTTGGTGGATTGTTTGAAGAATTTTGTTTGATCACACTATTTTCTACCTGAAAAAACTCAGACCTAATTTAGGTACACTTAGAATTATCATGAATCCAAAACCAAAATAATCTAGATTGTTCAGATTCCTCAAAAACAGTGATAAATTATCTTTTTCCTACATTCTGTCATTTTCCTCAGTATTGTATCATACGATATGAGTGCTTTATTGCACCTTATGTTGAATCTCATTGTACAACAAGGTTTAACTTAACCATATTATTGCATGTCATTGGGAGTTTCATCAAAATGTATAGTGTTGGAGTTTATCGTACAATCCAAAGTCTGAATGATTTCCAAACCTGCATTGAGCTCTTAAATTTTAGCATCTTTTACTGTCTAGATTCTTCTTGGATTTTCTATCATCTTTGATCAATAGTCACCCATATCAAATAAGCATTCTTAACTAATTGATTCTTTGCAAGTAATTTGGTTTCTCTTCGCTCATGTTTTAAGATCTTGGAAGTGCTCTAGTTCTTGTCTCAAAATATCATGTCTCATTTGAAATTAAACCTTGCTTAACTTAGTCACAAGTGCCACTCAGTAGGCATTCAAGCCTCATTCTAGATACCTTGTACTTATTTCTCTTGGCTATATCACCCTGGTCACAAGTATCACTTAGCAGGAATTCAAGCCTCACTCTTGATACCTTTCACCTTGTTTTAGCTGCTTCATTATCTATTACTTACTCTTGAGATGGAGCTATCATTTTGACACTAGCTTAGTAACCTTGTTAGTATTAGTTTTTCAATCTCATCTTCCATTCTAGTTACAACTCATAGGTGTTCCTACAAGGTTATAGTTGATTTGAAAGGAAAATCTATTTACGATACCCCTAGACTGTCCTTTCATGAGGAACCTTTGCATCAAATTCCTATTTACCAGTAAATACCTTTTACCCACGTTGAGAATTATGATCAAATCAACAAGTCAACCTATGATTGGGGCACTCATAAAAGGCATGATTCTGACTCCTCCAAGGATGAATAACCTACACAAGAATAAAATGAAAGTCACAAGAAGAAAAGCATTTCCATAAAGTGATGCAAGCCATCATGAGTCAGGATAAAGATCAATATTTTATGCATCTCGCTTCTATGGGTGTGAAACTTCCCTTGACTTTGATGTAGATGGCTTACTAAAAAAAGAGGAAGAGTCTCCTCTCACAATTCTTAGCAAACAACTCTAGGATCTACGCTGTGAGATTTCACAACTCAAAAAGGACAAGAACCAACCCTCCAACAAGTATTCTCTCAAAATGATATGTCCTTTCCCTTTCGACAGAAATCTCTACATGTCTCCTTTCTCATCCAAGGTGAATATCCCTAAGTTGTTACTCCTAAAGAGTATTAACATTTTTTAGTAGTATCATTCAGTCATATAGTCGGTAAAGGAGACAAGATAGGAAAGTCGGTCAATACATAGAGCCTAGAATACCAAGCAGAACACAAGGCAGATCACTATGTTAACCGAATATAGTTTTGACCAAGCACTCATATCGAGCCAGATGATCACCAAGTACTGAGCACAGTAGTCATCAAGCATTCATATGAATCGAGCACCAATTAATTAACGAGTGATGAATGCAGTATACACCGAGGGCCCATTTGGGTGCTGGAATTAGACTAGATATTCCAGAATTAGATTTTTGGATAATGTCAATTCCATGTTTATGTCCATCCAAAAAATTGGAATTGGAATATTGAAATTCCAATTTTGCCCCCAAAATGGGCATTTCATCTTGCACTCAAATAGGTGGAATTGGAATTTCGAATTCCAATTCCAATTTTTATAAAACCAAATTTAATATTTCATGGGATATGTGACTATAAGGATGTATATTATATTGCTATAAGGATGTATATATATACATGTGTGTATATGTATATATACACACATGTGTGTATTTGTATATATATACACATGTGTATATGCATATACATGTATGTATATACATACATGTATGTGTATATACATGTGTATGTGTGTATATATATACACATGTGTGTATATACATGTGTGTGTATATACACACATGTGTATATATAAATATATATGTGTGTATATGTGTGTATGTATATATGTGTATATGTGTGTATACACACACATGTGTGTATGTGTATATATACACATGTGTGCATATGTGTATATATACATACATGTATGTATGTATATATATAAACATATACACACCATATTTAAAGAAATTAAAATAAAGAATTAAAATTCCTTATGCATCTTCTTAGTCATTAGAAATTAGAATAAAGAATTAGAATTGAATGGAATTGGCATTTGGTATTCCAGCACCCAAACGGGCCATGAGTGAAAAAGGAAACAACATAGTAGTTTGGAATGGCACAAACTACAAGGAAAATAGTTCATACTGATTAGAAAATAGTTTACCAAGATCAAGACAAAATTTAATATGGATGTAATCATTAAATTATTGATGATTCCCATGTAATGATGATCTAGGTTATTCATTTCTACCATTGATCTTAGGCTTTCTAAGATAGAGTCTAAACCCTAATTAGGTCAAGATCAGTTTGATATATAATTTGTATAAATTTCAATTTGATAAGTATCACACATGTAGTAGCTGCCACATTGGAAGACATCTAAAGATTAGATAGGGTTATGATTGAAAAAGCATTGACAAAACTGTTGTGAAATCTAGATCGTCCTATAGAGAATATATGTGAGTGCTGTAGTGAAATAGATTACCATTGTGATTGATCTTTTCAACAGCCATTGATATATATTTATATCTTTTGAATAGTCACGTCTTGAAGAGTCATGACCATATAATTATATGACAATTATGGTAATAACCATAATTGTCTACTATAACCATAATTAACATAAATATATAATTAACTACAATAATATAATATATATCATTGCATTATAATATTATCATTACTATATTAAAAATATAATAATGATAATAATATAATATAAATATCACAACTCTTCATTATTAACATTGTATAATATATATATATATATATATATATAACAATACGAATGAAGCTATCTCTTAACACTCCCTCTTAGCGAGTGAGTATTAAATATAAAAAATCTATCATGACATCCACCATTTCGGGATGCACAAGTTAATGTAGTCTCGTCATGAAAATAGACATGAATATCATGATCTCCGCACAGTCAGGACACACAATTAAGTAGTCTATCATGATATGGTTTTGTTATTACACATCCAGTAATAACAAGAGTCAAGATCTCTGCACAGTCGGGACACACAATTAAGTTGTCTATCTTGACACTTTGGTTAACCATTTACAAGATCGTCACCTTGAAATGTTAACCCACACACAAATGATCATTTTACACAATATTGCAATATACACATTTTTTTCTATTTATTCATGAATAAAAAACCCATAGAGTCACTTTGACTCTTCTCAAAGGGTGGATCCACTTTGGTTCATTCAAAGAGTGGAAATCAAACTCTTAGTCATGACAATTTAAAAACAACTCAATGTTGTCTAGCCATGAACATAGCACATCATGACAATTTGAAACCAATAACTTAATGTTGTCTAACCATGATATAGTTAAAGCACAACAAGTAATAACATAGCATTCAGGATACCTTCTTTTCACCTAATAAGGCTTTATTCCTCAACATACCAAGGTTATCTGAAGGTACACAATCTTCTTTCTAGCAAGACGCTTGGTAAGAGTATCGGTTGTTTGTTCTTTAGTGAGGATGTACCTCCACTGAATTACAATTGTATGCACGATCTCATAGTCTTGGTGAATTCAAAGTATACACCATCTTGACATGTTATACTCCCTCTAAATTTGTATGACCAAGATCCTGGGGTGCCAACTTAATTTGATTTTCTAGCTTCTTTTTTCTGACATATAACCTTCTCACATGGTAATAACCATAATTGTCTGCTATAATTTCTTGATTACTAGAGAACCAACAAAACATGGTCTACTCCCTCTGAATCAAGATCCTCGAATGTCACTAATGCAGATCTTTTAACTTCTCCATCTATCACGAAGGCATACCCTGTTTATATACTCAATTCAGTGTCACTGCAAGATGTTATTTCATACTTTCCTTCCTGACAGAACCAATACGAATAATCTGAATAGTCATAAGGTTACATTGGCTAGCATAAGATGCATTTTGATATTTTCCAAGGCCACAATATTAACACTACCTCTTGGACATGAGAGAAGATAATAAAGGCCTCTAGTATTCTATCCACGTGCATCTCATCGGTGATTCTATCCACAAGTTCCCACTATTATAATCTCAGATTTGTTTTACCTTCAATTGTGAACTCCCTCTTAATCAATACAATTGAGATTGTCACAAGTTAACTGAACCATATTCTCCCTCTGAAGCTCAAGTTCATCAACTTCTTGACCTCTTGAAAATGTCAGACTTTCTCTGAATCTGAATTTTATGTGCTTTTGTTCTGAAAGTATGTCAGAGATAGATTACAAATAATTTATAAAGCTAAACTATCTCGTACAAAAATAAAAATGATAGAATCATACAAGATTTATTATTTAAGGACTTACAAATTGAAAATTTATATGCATTAATAAAACATGAAATACTTATCTTAAATTTCAAATATTTTCAACTATTTCCTTTCGTAAGGTGAGCCCATTAATATGATACTCATACTCATTGTACTTGATATCAATGTATCTCACAAGAAATGAGGATGCATCAACATCTCTACATCCTACCAAATTCTTTCACATCCTTGTGATTGAAACTCTCATAGATAAGAAGTCATGGTTTGCAAATTCCATGCTAGGAGATAATGCATATGCAAGCCTTTCCAAACTGCTCTCCCCAAGCAAGTCGAAAGCCCCATGGTAAGTAGGATGATCAGATCTTGACATGAAACTTGGCCTTTTCATTTAGTCTACACAACAATAGATAAGCCCTCTAAAAATTATATCCATGATTGGGTCAAGCAATTGCAGGAGTATTTGATCTCCTTTGATTCTTAGGAAGCTTAAAAACTCCTTCCCCAACTCATTACTTAAAATGATTGTCCAATTTATTGCAATGTTCTCTTGCTAAATGGTTTCTACTTCAATTTACCTTTATTTCAGCTTGCAACATTAATAATGCAATTATTAATGTTTTCTAAAGTTCAACAAAAAAATCTCAAATAGCCCTCCAACTTTAATATTGCAATTGTTTTGAACATTCTCATTTACTACCAAGGGTTGAAGTCGCAACAAATATCCACAACAATAACTGTGCATAGACATGGATTATCAATATGTTGTGAAGGTAAATTTGTGTTGCGATTGTCCATATAGAATAGCGACCTTGCATTGGATAGAATATATAGTTACTTGAATAATTATGATTGCCTCCTCTAATCGTCTTCTTATAAGCATGCAATTTAATCATTAGTTGATGCTATCTGTGATCATATTTAAGATATGCATCCTTTGTCGATTTTATCCTTCAATCTTATTAAGCACTGTAGTTGTTTCTAATATTGAAATTTAATTTGCTCCACAGATGAATTACTATATATAATGCTCAACCTTTGAACAACCCCTTATTGCAGGAAAACTTATATATTTCACAGATTGGATATACAAAATATTGACAAGATAATGGATTGTTTGCATTGCCAATTTTATGTGTAGCTTTTCTTTACTATGCGGATAGCTCTATATCCTGATGATTATGTGTTCTTTGTTGCCAAGTAATGGTCGTCTATCACTTAGTGATTATTTTCTCCCATCGATGCATTTTATGAGTATATTAGTCAACGTCTGCAAATGGCCCTCCTCACGTCATTGATGGAGTATGTATTTGTCTTATATACTGATGGTAGATGTCGATTAGCTTGAAGTTGAGTCCCCCACTTGATTGAATGTTGGGTGACTTCTTCATCTTCAATACATGCTCATGTTTGATAATATTAAGGGTTACGTATCAAAAAATAATCCTACTCACTATGGCTATCTCCATGTCTATCTTAGCGGCTTCCACATCATATAGAGCCTGCACCCAGGAGTATTAATGTCATCTAAGTTTCTATGATCCAAATCTCTCATTCTCTCCACCGTATAAATCCCTACATCAGGTTATCGCATCTTCTATGCGAGTAGGGACACAACAAATCCAACACGAGTGGCATGTTGCAGATCAGAAGGTGATAACACTACGGTGAACAACACATAACATAATATGACATGGGATCTCAATGAACCAGTGAGAGTCACAAATCATAGACAAATAACAAGTCCACTAGCTTCTGTACTCATATCAAAACAAGAACACTGCCGTGAGTACACAAGCCCCACAAATGAAATGACAATCAACACAACAAAGTGCATCCATCAATCCTAAAGAACCTTTGATCTGTTTACCGCTGCTACTCTTAGCACAACCATGATCCATAATGAGGGCAAGTCTCAAGCATCCACGTGAGGAGATATAACATTTTGTTGAAATATATCCCCAACAAACTGAATGTGAATTCATTGAATCATCCCTTCTTCGCAGTTGGTATTGGTATGATGGTGTTTCGATTCAAGAAGATTGTGATGTGTAAGTCATCCATTACAGAACAATATCTATAACTTATAATAACTATTGTCTTCCTCCAATTTCCTTTATCACCACATATTCCATCATGGATGTTGCGTGTGACTTCATTCGTGTACATGTTGTCTGTCAACTGTTCTCCATAGGTATTTTCTTGTAGTTACATTGGACCATATTATCTATCCATCAATAATATTATTTGTAATTTCCCAGGCGCCGGTGAGAGTTTGAGTCAATCCATTCCACCATGCTCAGATTTTGTTGATTTAAATGGAATTTCCCTGATTGTCTTAGAAATGTTGTGTGTCCCAACTATATATCTTGCAACATCATTCTCTAGAATGATTGATATGATTTATAGCTCTATCTCCAACACTCTATGTTCGGCACATGCTTGACACTCTTACCATGATCGTTGGTGTGTTATTCTATTCATTTCCATTGTATGTGATGATTATCACACTTTGTTGATAGTCGGTTATATCCATAGATCATCTAGGCATTGCGGTGATGTATCCCAGGAGTTATCATCTGATTTTAATAATTTATTCTATTTCCTTCTTCCCTACCATGACTAGTATCCTCTTGATTTGATGTGCTATCTTCTCTCTGCAATACTTTGCTCCAATATATTTTCTCCTATAGGTTAGGCTCTGATACCATGTTGTGAAATCTGGATCGTCCTATAGAGAATATATGTGACTGTTGTAGTGAAATAGATTACCATTGTGATTGATCTTTTCACCAGCCATTGATATATATTTATATCTTTTGAATAGTCACGTCTTGAAGAGTCATGACCATATAATAATATGACAATTATGGTAATAACCATAATTGTCTACTATAACCATAATTAACATAAATATATAATTAACTACAATAATATAATATATATCATTGCATTATAATATTATCATTACTATATTAATAATATAATAATGATAATAATATAATATAAATATCACAACTCTTCATTATTAACATTGTATTATATATATATATATATATATATATATATATATATATATATATATATATATATATATATATAGATATATATATAGATATATATATATATATATATATATATATATATATATATATATATATATATATATATATATATATATATATATATATATATATATATATATATATATATATATATATATATAACAATACGAATGAAGCTATCTCTTAACAAAAACATACAGTTTATTAGAAACAGAAAGCTATCGAGCAGGATTTAGAGAAGACATCAATCACATTAAGGTGATAATAGATAAGTAAATTAAAGATATAATATCAGACATGTTAAGTTTCTATTTATAGATCAATCCTATTGTTACTCTTTATCCATTGTAGTGGATTTTAAATCTCTTAATAGAGTGAACTTAACAGTTATTTTGTAAATCTCTGTTAGAAATAGGGAATACTGAGGGGGGGGGGTGAATCAGTATTCTACAAACTTTATCTTTTTCCCAATTATGGATATAACAGATTATCTTTACACATGCATAACATAAGAAGCTAAACAACATGCATAGCAATAAAACTAAAGAACTCATAACACATGATTTGTTCTTGAGGAAACCCTGGCCAAGGGAAAACCCAAGTGGGGATGGTACCCACAAAGATCCACTAATCAAAAGTATCTTGTTAAGGATGTTAACCCTATTAGGAGTATATTACAAGCATATAGTGTATCAGTCCTGATTAAGGGACTATAGGCCTTGTTAGAAGCCTCAACCCTGTTAGGAGTTGGTAGTACAAAATGTGATTACCAGTTGAGCCCACTGCCCAAACAAGTAATGTACAATATACAATGATTACAAAAAGAGTTCAAGGCATATAACCTTATACTACTTGCATCAATATCTCTTTGCTGCTCTTTCACTATCGCTATTACATATACATCATAGATCTCACATATTACATCCATCTTTCTTACATTTTACAATTACATTTATACAAGTTATTAAGGCTAATAACTTTACTTGGTCGGCTGCCATATTACAAAATAACTTTATCCAAGGGTAAACATCTAGGATGTCATCCCTTTATATTGTTAAGACATTATTTTGATAAACAAAATAATCCCTTAACTCTTTACCAATTCTACCTTCATATTATGTCATGTCAGCTTCACACTGTCTTTAGAAAAACTATCATTACTCCTTTCGTACATGTTTTATTGACTTGCACTCTGAGATGGGTCATCATTCATCACCATAGAGTCTATGTTCAAGTGCGCAAGCACTGAACTTACTCCAGTCAATGTTGCAAACAAAAACTATGTCCGGGTGCACTGGAAAAAATACTGTCTCACACTTAGACAAATTTGCAATGCGCTCTGTCATACTTGCTCTTTGACTTGTGCGATCTTCATGTGGATCATATGTTTCCATAATGACAACAACTATGTAATCAACTCAGCCAAATTTCCAACAATCTCCCCCTTTGTCATTGGTGGCAACATATGAGAAAATTGGCTAAGTGTGCAACTCCAAAATCTCAAAATTGCCAAAATTGTGGCCATAGTATAACATATATATACTATCCTTATAACTCCTAAAAAAATCTTATCTCTAATACAATACTCCCCCTAAGAGTATCAATCCTTATCATATACAATCAATTTTCTACTAAATATCTCTCCCCCTTTGACAACAATGACAAAATAAAGGTAGAGAGGGCTACAAAACTGTATCTCAAAAAGATTATACCTTAATCCATTATTGTAAAGCCGGTAGGCTTGCAACACAATCTACAAAATTAATCTTCATAACTTCTATCTCCTTCTCCCATGATTTCTTAATGGAATCTGCCACATTGAGTAGTGTGCTCAGTCGATAAGATGTTATTTGACATGCTTGGAGGGTCTCAAAGTTAAACTTCTAAAAATATATCTTAGTTGTAAGACATTCTTCCAACTGCTCTTCAATAACTCTTAACTTCATAGAAATATGCTCTCTCAAAAGAGTTAGTCTTCTCATTTTTCTATCTCTCTCATCTTGCAAAACTCTGATTTCATCATAAAGCTTCTGAACTTTCTTCTCAACATCACATACCTTCACATGAGGGCTAGAAAGAAGGTTAGATTCATTTTGAATTTCTACTTCCTTCAACTTGATCTTCTGATCTTCTTCTGCTGTCAAGATCTCTAGTTTTGTACACTGTATGTACAAAGATCTTCCTCAAGTCCTTGATATAGATATCAAGACTGTTGATATCATTTCTGATATTCTGGCTGATGTTCAAAAGGATTCCAGCCTCATAGTTTGCCTGTGCTTTTATCTTTGCAATCTCAGATAAGTTAGTGAGCTCATCATCAAAAGTGCTCATCACTTTCTTTGCTTTCTCCAGAGGGTCTGCTTCTACAATCTATGTAGTTACAACACCTTGTAACTTTTCAGTAAGGTCCTTCAGACATCCTTCTAGACTTTTAACTTTCTTATTCTTCCTAATGATTTTGTTCAAAGATGTGATCAATTCCATCTGATCATCATCATCTACTTCTTTTCCCAAATCCTTAAACAAAGATCCAATATACTTCTTCTTTCCAGTCTCAAGAGTAAGACTGATTTCTACTTTGGAGGGTACAGGTGCTTGTACTTCTATCACTTTAGGTTCTTCAACAATAGATTGGGTCTGCTCTACTTCTATAGTTCTATCCAGTTCATCAAGAGTCGAATTGTCAACAATGTTCTCCAGATTTTTGAATACATTATCATCAATATCCAAAGTAATCTTTGTACCTTCAACATTCATAGATCCTTCTTCAATGTTTATAGGTAGTGGAGAGGGAATATCCTCTTGTTCTACTTCTTCTTCTTGCTTTGCTACAATTGATGGCTCTCCAACAATTTCTGCCATAACTTTAACTATTGCTTGTTTTGTCTCTGTATTCACTTCTTCATATTGTCCTGCCTTGATCTGAATAGTTCTCCTTTTAGTCCTTAAATGGGTGCTAAGGGGCTTCAAAATTTGTTCAAGATGTTCATCATCTCTCACATCACATAGTTTCTTCACAAGATTCTCTCTGATAGACTTGTCTTCCTCTTGTGCTCTCTTCTTCCTGTTAAAAAGTTTCTTGAATAAGTCATCAGGTATCTTACCCTGAATAGAGTCAAACTTCTTATTAGCTAGAATCAAGTGCTTGACCACTACATTTTCAAGATTCAATCTCTTTGAGTAGTCGTATAGGTCATAGTATTTATTCATCTTAGTAAAGTCTCCATCTTTTATAATATCTTCATTCACTCTCTCAACTCTACGTTTCCATGCTTTCTTCAGAGTAGTGTCATCATCTTTAATTTCTGCAACTTTCCTAGGAACTAAGGGCACCAAAGTGTTCTACCTCTTACCAGGTCCAGTAGCAATTTCTTTCACTCTCTTTCTAGGTGTGGAGGAAGAGGATCTAGTAGGTTTCCTTGCTTCTTGTTCCTGCTTAGTTTCCTCTACTTTCACTTTGACTTGTGTAGCTTCCTGCTGTACTGCACTAGATGACAAGGGAGGTATAGACAAAATCTCTTTCTATCCAATATCTTTGATTGATGCTGCTATCTGCTTTGCCACTAAGAATTCTTGCTCTGTCATTCTTGAATCTTTCAGTATTCTCTTAATAGTGCTCTCAACTCTTTTCTTAGACTGCTTCTCCTCAAGTATAGCCTTTGCGGAGTTGAAATTTTCTTCAAAAGTTCCAAATTTGTTACTGTAAGTGTGAACCTTGCACTTAAGTAGCCTATTCACATATTCTTTTGTCTCAGTTTCAGATATTTCATAGCCAAGAGGGTCTATGAACTCAATTCTAGGTTCTACTACTTCAATGTAGGTAAAGTCAGTATCAACCATAAAACATACTTCATTTTTGTATTTCTCCACAAGAGACTGTGGGATCCTTGATCTGCTAGTTACCAAGTTCTGAAAAGTCTTCATCACCAACATTGCACTCTCATTTACTTTGTCAATAACATGCCTTATATACACTTTATTGATCATTTCCATTGTGTTTTGTCCATCATTCCAGTCACTTGAAATGGTGTAAGGAAATCTTCTTAATAAGTGGAAAAACATGTAAGTGATCAAAGATGAAAATCTAAATTGTGCATACTTTGCCTTCTTAATCTTCTCCAAGTTCTCAAACAATTGAATTCTCAGAATTTCACACATATCAACTGGCACTTTGTCAACACGCATCAAATAAGCTATGTGTACCATTCCAGTTGCCAAGTCATCCTCTCTTGAATTTGCACAAAACTTAGTTGTTAGGATCTTGCATAAGTATCTAACATCATGTTGTTGGATCTTACTAATTACAATTCCTCTGCCATTATAGGATGAACCTATGTTATCAATGACTATTTTTCCCATGTTCTTCTCATTTAAAGGAACAACTCCAGATTTAGACAGTCATGTGACTTCATGAATCAAAATCAGTTGTAATGTCTATTACTCTATCTTCTAGCCAAAACTTCCCATTATGAATTCTGCTAAGGATTATCTTAGTGCATTCTTCATTATCAAACTCATGCTACAATGCATACTTAACAATCTCATTGTTTTTCAAATGATCATATCCTTCTTTTAATGACATGTCCTGGTTGTAAATCTTTTGATACTCATTGGTAAAATCACTATCACTGATGCTTTCTAACTTGCATCCAAGATAACTTCTTACATTCGCTAAATGCAAAACTTCATCTGGTATGGATGATAAAGCTAAACTAGGGTCTTCTTCCAAGGTTCTATTAGTTCCCTCTTCATTCTAGGTCTATTCTTGTCTCTGACATTGTGTATTAATGAAACATCCATGATTACTTCAAATTCCTTTTACCGATTCAAAGATCTGCCAAGTAAAATACCTCAATATCGTGATTTTAGGGCTTGCAAAGATTTGGTGCTCAAATCCTTCACCAAATCATTGCCAAATGCTTCCAATCATTGCTCTTTGATCTCCTTAACACTTTTATTTGCTTTGATGATCAAATAACACCGATCATAACCTTTTATTACTTCAATCTCACTTAGGTCTGACATCGCATTCAATTCTTTTTCCGCTTCTTTCCACAAAGTTGTTTCTGCTAATCTACAAAACTTAAAACTTCTTGCGATCTCACAAAACATGATATTCTTCTTTGCACTCTTAACCATAGCATTAGAACATCATAAACTACCTTGCATTAACTGCGCAAGACTCAATTCATCATAAATCTACTTCTACACTAATCTCAGTTCCTAATCTACTGTAATTTTCATAAATTAAGTGCTTTGAGATAGGTCAGGTAAGGATTCATTCTTACCACTTGATACTTCACTTTTCTGATTACCTTCAATGTTGAGTATGTCTCCTTGATCTGTGCCTTTAACAAACTTCACTTCATCTGTATTGCTACAATAACCTTTCTATCTGTTTCTTGCATCTTCATTTCTTCTTTCATGATTTCTAGGGTTAGGGTTAGGATGAAAAACTCCATTGTTCATTCCGCAAAAGCTTGTTGTATGTCCAATCTTATTACATATCTAACAAATAATTCCATTGTTTCCATATCTTGGTCCAGGTGGATTAATATGTGATATGCAGTTTCTAGCAATGTGTCCAACCTTGTTGCATCTATAACATGTTCCTCCATTTCTTTTGTTCATATCTTCAGTAGGTTTCTTATCTACATTGTTAGTATTCCTAAACATTCTACTATTATTGTTATTCTCAATAAACTTAGGTTTTCTACATTCAATAGCTCTATGTCCAAAACCATGACAATTATAACAATAACCATTAAGAGGTTTAAATTGCTTACCTATGTAATCTCTCTTCATATGACCAATAGTATTACAAGAAAAACATCTACCTTTGAATTCTCTTTGCATACCTTTGGGTGATTCCTCTTGCTTCGGTGATTCTTCTTCTTTAGGTGTATCTTTAGATTTGTTGATCTCATCAGGCTTCTTCTCATCTATGCTTTCAGATACTTTCAGATCTGGTTTCTTGCTTTCATCATTTTCTTTAAGAGTGTTAAATCCAAGACCAGTCTTATCATAGAATAGTTTCTAAAAAGATGTTTATTCATCAATCTTCTCACTAGTTGAATATAGCCTTTCAAGTTGTTGCTTGGATTGAGTCAGTTCGCCTTTCACAATCTTGTTGTATTTTTCAACTTTAGCATACTGCAAATTGACTTTCTCAAGTTCAGATGTTACATTTCCAAGTTTAGATTTCAGTCCTTCATTTTCAGTCTTTAGACTTTCATTCTCAGATTTCAGATTCACTTCATTCTTGCCATTTCCATCTTTCAAACTAAGCTTCAAGTTTGCTATCTTCAATTCATGCATGCTTAAGGATCTCATTTTCTTTTTCTAAATTGTCATCACAATTTTCAATAAGAACTTCAGATTCCTTTTCAGATCTCAGATCTTCCAACTTGTTTTTTAATTTCTCAATGAGGTTCTTAGCATCATCATATTTCCCTTTTAGAGTGTCTCTTTCATTAGTAAGAATATCAATCTATTCAAGAGCTTCTTCAAGATTCTTCTGTAGTTGATCCATATCCATAGAGATCTTACTCAAGCTGCTAGGCTTTCCTTGAATGATTCTTTTCCGAGTAACTAAGCTCTGATACCAATTGTTAGAAATAGGGAATACTGAGAGGGGGGGGTGAATCAGTATTCTACAAACTTTATCTTTTTCCCAATTATGGATATAACAGATTATCTTTACACATGCATAACATAAGAAGCTAAACAACATGCATAGCAATAAAACTAAAGAACTCATAACACATGATTTGTTCTCAAGGAAACCCTGGTGGGGATGGTACCCACAAAGATCCACTAATCAAAAGTATCCTGTTAAGGATGTTGATCCTGTTAGGAGTATATTACAAGCATATAGTGTATGAGTCCTGATTAAGGGACTATAGGCCTTGTTAGAAGCCTCAACCCTGTTAGGAGTTGGTAGTACAAAATGTGATTACCAACTGAGCCCACTACCCAAATAAGTAATGTACAATATACACTAATTACAAAAATAGGTCAAGGTACATAACCTTATACTACTTGCATCAATATCTCTTTGCTACTCTTTCACTATCGCTATTACATATACACCATAGATCTCACATATTACATCCATCTTTCTTACATTTTACAATTACATTTATACAAGTTATTAAGGCTAATAACTTTACTTGGTCGGCTGCCATATTAAAAAATAACTTTATCCAAGGTTAAAAATTTAGGATGTCATCCCTTTATATTTTTAAGACATTATTTTGATAAACAAAATAATCCCTTAACTCTTTACCAATTCTGCCTTCATATTCTATCTTGTCGGCTTCACACTGTCTTTAAAAAACTGTCATAACTCCTTCTGTACATGCCGTACTAACTTGCACTCTGAGATGGGTCATCATTAGTCACCATAGAGTCTATGTTCAAGTGTGCAAGCACTGAACTTACTCCATTCAACATCACAAACAAAAACTATGTCCAAGTGCACTGGAAAAAATATTGTCTCACACTTAAGACAAATTTTCAATGCGCTCTGTCATACTTGCTCTCTAACTTGTGCGATATTCATGTGGATCATATGTTTCCATAATGACAACAACTATGTAATCAACTCAGCCAAATTTCCAACAATCTCTTAACAAAGTGCACACTTAATTGTGTTGCTAAAATCCTCTAACCAGGTAGATCTAGCTGATTTCATTCTTACTCCTAACAGGGTAAGATCACCAGAAGTGATCAAAATATTTCTAGCCTCAACCAAAAACTTTATTACTAGAGTAGTGAAGCTTTTTGGGTGTCATCCCCACCACAATTTTTACATTCTAATAAGGGTTTATGTGATACCAAAATACAAGTGTCATGTGTATGAATTTTCATGAATGCTTTATTGATTAGATTACATGCATTTTACATTTTAGTTATGTTTTGAATGTATGTTAAATGTAAATGATATAGTTGGTTAATGATATTCATGTTTACAAGGATTCAGTTTAAATTTTTTTTAAGGGTATTGATTCACCCCTCCCCTCTCAGTACACATCTTTCCATAATTCCAACAATTGGTATCAGATCTAGTTCTCTTGTTAAGGAAGTTTAATCACCAAAGAGAAAATATATAAGCAATGGAAAGGTATAATCTTGAAAAGATGATTGAGAATCAGAAATTGCATATGCAGATCTACATTGAACAATTCAAGGAAGCCAAAGGAAAACTAAGAGAGTTACTGGTCAAAAGGAACGATATGGCATTTCAATATAATGAGACTGATTATCATGAAGAAGAGATAGATGATCCATTTGAGGCATCTGGATCTAGATTTGGTAGCATATTTGATGCATATGATGGAACCATAGCAGGTCTATCCGAAAAATAATCAGCATCTTACTAAACAATTGAAAGCACTGCAGATCGGTCAAGAGACACAAATGGTTAGAATGATTGATGTTATGAATAATCCAAGATAGGCTAAAGAAGAAAGGAATTTCGCTATTGAAGATAGGAGGAAAATGACTAAAAATTTGGAAGAAAAAGAATCTGAGATACTGAGACTCACCGAGCATCATTTTAAAATTTCTAATCAGATGGTTGTCATGAGTCAGGAAGTCAACCGAGTGAATAGTGAGCTTACTAAGAAATTGGAAGACATCGATGGTTGAGAGAAGAAAATGAAAGATTGAAGAATGAATTAAAGATTCAACAACAACATAATGAGATGATTAATAAAGCTGAAGAAAGTACTAAAAGGATGGATGAATTCCTAAGCAGTCAAAGAAGACTTGACAACACTACTTGTTTAGGCTATACCGAGCAAGGAGAGTCATCAAGACAAGTTGAATAGAAGAGTGCCTATGAAAATCCAAGGCTCAAGAAGCTCTTATGCTATCATTGTTGGAAAAACAACATCAAATTTTTGTAGAAGAAAAGAAAAAGGTATTCCTAAAACCACTCTTAAAGTTGATGGTTATTGTTATAACTGCAATAAGTATGGACATCAAGCACATAAGTGTAGATCAAAGCTGAATAGGTCACCTAAGAAGCTGTTGGAAATTTGGCTAAGTAGGATATCAGAATTTTGTCATTATGGCAACATATACTCAGCATGAAGATAGCATAATTGAAAGAAACAGTCTTATATGAGCGCACTAGAAAATTGTCTAAGTACAACAGTATTTACTAGTCTAATCGAAGATAGTTTTGATTAGGGATGTTCACAGAAGAAGGTTCAGAGCATGCACACTTGAACATGTATCATTATATGTATATCAAAGCCACATATGAGAGTGCAAGTATGTACGACATGTACGGAAGAATATATTAAAGATGTACAGAGACAGTGTTGAGTCGACCTGTACAAAGGAGAAGACAGAATATGATCACATTAAGTTAAGGGATTTTTTTAATCAAAATAATGACTTAACCATGTAGGGATGAAATCCTAGATGTTAACCCTAAGGCAACATGAATTGATTTTATATTTTGAGAAGATTTTATGTATTGTAAGCCGACTAGAAGTTATTAATTGTAATAACTTGTATATATGTAAGAATTATGAAATGCGAAGCATATACAAGTGATATATAGTGATTGTAATAAGTTGACATATGATGCGAAGTTGTATATTGTAAGAAGAAAGAAAGTAATTTCTGTATGTGGAATCAAAGAGCCAACAAAGCTAAATCAGAATAAGAAAGCTATTCGGCAGCAGTAAAGGTTTTGTATTTTACCTTTGTATCAAAATCTGTTATTGTATATTGCATGTTTGGGCAGTGACCTCATCTTGCAAACATTTTTTTTTAAATAGAAACTCCTAATAGGGTTAAGGCTTCTAACAAGGCGTAAAGTCCTTTAATCAGGACAAAGACACTATATGTGTGTAATTAGACTCCTAACAGGGTCAACATCCTTAACCAGATATCTTTTTATTAGTGGATCAGTTGTGGGTATCATCCCCACCGGGGTTTTCCCTTGGCTAGGGTTTCCTCGAGAACAAACATGGTGTTATGAGTTCATTTGTTTTATTTCTATGCTTATTACTCAGTTTTCTTATTTTAGTTTCTTATGCAAGCTTCAAGTTAATTTGTTATATCCATAATTGGGCAAAAGTAAAAGTTTGTGAAATACTAATTCACCCCCCCTCTCAGTATTTCCTGTTTCTAACAATTGGTATCAAAGCTTAGTTACTCAAAACAAAGTTATTTGGAGAAAGCCTAACAACTTGAGTAAGATCTCTATGGATATGGATCAATTGCAGGATAATCTTGAAGAAGCTCTTGAACATATTGATATTCTTACTGAAGAAAGAGATACTCTGAAAGAGAAATATGATGATGCAAAAAAATACATTGAGAAACTAAAAGAAAAGATGGAAGATCTAAAATCAAAGAAAGAACCTACTATTCAATTCAAGGACTATGATGAAGTTTCAAAACTGAAGAAAGAAAATGAGGTCCTTAAACATGAATTAAAGATTGTAGATCTAAAGTTAAGCTTGAAAGATAAAAATAGAAAAGGTGAATCAAATCTGAAATCTGAGAATGTAAGTTTGAAATCTAAACTTACCAAATTGACATCTAAATTTGAGAAAATAAAATTGTAGTATGCTAAACTTGAGAAGTATAATACAATTGTGAAAGGAGAACTAACTCAGTCCAAACAACATCTTGAGAAACTGTATTCCAGTAGTGAAAAGATTGATGAGCAAATGTCTTATCAGAAACCATCTTATGATAAAACTGGTCTTGGATATCTTGAAGATAAGTTCCCTAAGAAGATTGAGGAATGCAAAGAACCAGATCTGGAACACTCTAAGAAAAAGATGAAAAGAAGCTTGATGGAGCTAACAAATCTAAAGATATACCTAATCCACCTAAAGAAGATGAACCACCTAAAGATGTGCGAAGAGAATTCAAAGGTAGATGTTTCTCATGCAATTCTTTTGGACACATGAAAAGAGATTGTACAGGTAAGCAATTAAAATCTATCTTTGGTTATTGTTATAATTGTCATGGTTTTGGACATAGAGCCATTGATTGTAAGAAACCTAGATCTAATGATAACAATAATAGTAGAATGTTTAGAGATACTAACCCTGTAGATAAAAGACCTATTGGAGACATGAACAAAAGGAATGGAGTTGTGTGTTCTAGATGCAACAAGATTGGACATATTGCTAGAAATTGCAGATCACAAATCAGTTAGACAGGACCAAGTTATGGAAACAATGGAGTAGTTTGTCAAATATGCAACAATTTTGGTCACACAATGAGATTTTGCAGAATGAACAACATGAGAAACCCTAATACTAGAAACTATACAAGGAGAAATGTGAGCACTAACAATAGTCAGAGAGTATGTTGTAGTAACTTGGAAGAAGTTGAGTTTGTTAAAGCCACAGATCAAGAGAGCACACTCAGTATACCAGGAAACCAGATAGGTGAAGTACCTGATAGTAAGTGTGAGTCATTTCCTAATTCATCTTAAAGCACTTAAGTATTTATTTCATGAATCATGTATTACGAGTAAAGTATTAGAATAGTGTAGAAGTTAGAATAGATTGAATTGATTCTTGCAAAGTTACTATGAGCTAGTATATGATATTATAAAGCTATGGTTAAGAGCGCATGAATTTATGAATATGTATGCGAGTACACAAAGAGAATGAAGTTTTGCAGGTAACCAGGAACAACTTTTTGGCATGAAGTAGTAAAGAAATTTAATGCAATGTCAGTATCTTGAAAGATTTGAAGGATAAAAGTCAATGATCAGTATTAGTTAATCATTCAAGCGATTACAAGTGATATAGAGAGCTAGCCAGTGGAGATTAAGAGCATTTTACAGGATTTGGAGATAGATTTCTTGCTAGATCTATGCAAAGCCCTAAATCATGATTCTGAGGTATTTTGCTAAGTATTCACTATAAAAGTAGTTTTTTTTTTTTTTATAGAATCATGGATGCATTACTAGTTCACCACATTAGAGATTCAATCAGACCTAGAATGAAGAAGGAACCTATAGAACCGTTGGAAGAAGACCCTAGTTTAGCCTTGTCATCTATTCCAAATGGACTTTTGCATTTGGATGATGTGAGAGGTTATCTTAAATGTAAGTTTGAAACCATACAAGATGGTAGCCTAATCATGGAATATGATAAGATCTATAAACAAGATATGTCATACAAAGAAGGGTTTGAACATTTGGGTGAAATTGATGTTATCAAGTATACATTTCACTATGAATTTTAGAATGATGAATGGACCAAGATAATTTTGAGCATAATTCATAATGGAAAGTTTTGGGTAGATGATAGAGTCATAGACATCACCGCAGACCTTATTCATGAGGTAATTGGATTATCTAAGTCAGGAGTAATTCCTTAAATGAGAAGAATGTTAAGAAAACAATGTTAGACAACACCAAGTCATCATACAATGGAAGAGGAATTGTTATAAGTAAGATTGAATAGGATGATGTTAGATATGTATGAAAATTTTTGACTTCAAAGTTTTGTGCAAGCTCTAAAGAAGATGATATGGCAGCTGGCATGGTACATGCAGCTTATCTTATGTGTGTAGAGAAAGTATAGGTAGATATGTGTGAAATTTTGAGGATTCAGTGGACATAAAATCTTAAGAAGATCAGAAAGACTAAGAATTCACAATTTAGATTTTCATCTCTGATCACATACATGTTTTTCCATTTGTTGAGAAGATTCCCATACACTATAGGAGTTGATTGGAATGACAATAGAAATTCAATGGATAGAATCAACAAAGTGTACCTGAGACACCCTATTGACAAAGTGAATGAAACTGATACTTTAGTGATTAAGACCTTTCAGAATGAAATGAAGAAAATATCAAGGATTCCACCATCTATTGTGGAAAAGTACAAAGATGAGATATGCTTTTTGGTAGATGTAGACTTTACCTATGTTGAAGCAGTTGAGCCAAGAGTAGAATTTGTATCTATCCTCTTGAGTATGAAGTTTCAGAAGTTGAGATTGAAGGTTATGTGAGAAGATTTCTTAAGAGTAATTTGGATGCTAAAAATCCTAGATTTGGGACACATGAAGAGAACTTTAATTCCGCACAATCATCACAAGCACAAAAAATAGCAAAGAAGAGAGATGATAGTACCATCAAGAAAATATTGAAAGATACAAGCATGAAAAAATATGAGTTCCACCCTTGACATCTCTTGCAGCCCCTACCAAAGAAATTTGAGAAATTGAAGAAGTGGAAGTACAAGAAGTAAGGAAATACATAAGATCCTCCACCACACCAACTAAGAGAGTGAAAGAAATGGGAAGCGGACTAGGTAAAAGACAAAAAACTATCTTTACCTCAGTTCAAAGGAAAACATTAGCAGCTAAGGCAGATGAAGATGTAGGTAGAAACAAGAAGAAATGGAAGCCCAAAATAGATAAAGTGAACCCTTTGCTCATAAATGAAGGTGATTTCACTAAGTTAAACAAATACCATGAAATGTATGATAACTTTGAAAAGTTGAATCTAGAAAATGCAGTTGTCAGACACATGATTCTTGCAGACAAGAAATTTGATGACATACAAGGCAAGATCCCTGACAATCTTTATGAGAAATTGGTAAACAGGAAGAAAAGAGCCACAAAAGAAGACAAAGGAATAAGAGAAATATTTATAAGAAAGCTCTACAAGATAAAAGATGAAGAGCATTTTAAGGAAATAATGAAAAATATAAGTACCCATTTGAGGAAGAAAAGGACTATAATTATAATGGGAGGAAATTATGAGGAGATTAACAAAGAAACAGAGGAAGCGGTTGTGAAGGTAATGACTTCTGGACTAGGTGAGAAAATCAGTGAATCTGATCAAGAAGTTAAAGCAGAATATCAGACTGAACCATCACCAGCATTGCCACCCTCCATCAATATCAAAGAAGAGTCTATGAATGTTGAAGGAACAAATATCACCCTAGACAATGAATAAAATCCTTTCAATGATCAAGGAGCCGATGTTGGCAATTTGACAAAGAATAATGAGCAGAAGGGCATAGCAAAGAATAAGGAAGAAGAGGTTGAAGCAAGAAAGGAAGAAGAAAAAGAGGAAACACAAACTGAAACAATAGAAGAAGAGCAGGTGGTGCTTTAGGAACAATTAGTAATCATTCCTAAACCCAAGGACACAACATAAGCATCATAGAAATCACATTTTGAATCTGTGTTTTCAAGCTTAGGACAAGAAGTGGATGATGATGATCAAATAGAGTTGATCTCATCTCTGAACAAGATTATTGGAAATAATAAGAAAGTAAAAAGCTTGGAAGGAGCACTAATTGAGGTAACAAGTAAACTTCAAAGTGTAATATCAAGTCAAGTTAGTGAGGCTTATCCCCAAGAAAAATAAAAAGAGGCTATGAATGCCTTTGAAATGGAATTCACAAACCTATCTGATATTTCAACAATAAAAGCCCAAGCAGCCTATGATGCTCAATTATTTCAAGTTATATGCCAGAATATCAGAAATGATCTAGACAACTTGGATGTATGCATAAAAGAGTTAAGAAGATTCTTAGAGAGAGGATAAGCATTATACATTCAGTGTACACAATCCCAGAGCCACACATCTAAAATATCAGAGAATCTAAAGATCAAAGAAGCAGAACTACAAGTTGCAGTGAATGTTTTACAAAGCCCTAATGTGAAGATCTCATAAATTGAGAGGAAAGCAAGAAAAAAATTTCATGATATGAGACTTCTAAATAATGAGAAGGAGAAGAAATTGAAGAGATTCTCTCTACTCAGAGAGCATGTATCATTGAAAATTAGTATGGTTGAGAATTAGTTGGAAGAATGTCTTACTTTGAAAACATCTTATGGAAAGTTTGCTTATGCAAATCTTAAGGCAGTTGAAATTGCATCTTTTGGCCTATGCGCATTGCTCAGTGTTTCTGATGTAGTGAAGAAGTCATGGGAAAAGGAGATAGAGAGCCTAAAAATAAATTTTGCAGATTGTGTTGCAAGCCTTCCGGCCTCGCAATATTGAAAGCTGAGGTAAAACAATTTTGTTACATCATTTTTGACACCTTTGTCATTGTTGTCAAAGCGGGAGTAGTATAAGTTGAAAATTGTATGTATAGATATGCAGTATAGTATGAAGTATACTCTTAGGAGGGGTATCAATTTTTAGAGAATTTTTGGAGAAATAAGTAGTTATGTAAGATCCACATTTTGTATGGCCACAATTTTGTAATTTAAGTTTTTGGGAGTTAGCCAATTTTCCCATTTGTTGCCACCAATGGCAAAGGGGCAGATTGTTGGAAATTTGGGTAATTAGGATATCATAATGTTGTCTTTATGGCAACATATACTCAACATGAAGATAGCATAATTGAAGGAAGCAGTCTTGTATGAGCGCACTATAAAATTGTCTAAGTACAACAATATTTACCAGTCTAATTGGAGATAGTTTTGATTAGTGATGTTCATAGAAGAAGGTTCTATGCATGCACACTTGAACATGGATCATTCTATGTATATCAAAGCCACATATGAGAGTGAAAATCTGTATGGCATGTGCAGAAGAAGATATTAAAGATTTACAAAGACAATGTTGAGCTGACCTGAACAGAGCAGAAGACAGAATATGATCACATTAAGTTAAGGGATTATTTTGTTTATCAAAATAATGAATTAACCATGTAGGGATTACATCCTAGATGTTAAACCTAAGGCAACATGAATTGATTTTATATTTTGAGAAGAGTTTATGTATTGTAAGTTGACCGTAAGTTATTAATTGTAATAACTTATATATATGTAAGAACTATGTAATGCGAAGCATATACAAGTGACATATAGTGATTGTAATAAGTAGACATATGATGAAAATTTTTATATTGTAAGAAGAAATAAATTAATTTCTTTATGTGAAAGTGAAGAGCCAACAAAGCTAAATTAGAATAGGAAAGCTATTCGACAACAGTAAAGGTTTTTTATTTTACCTTTGTATCAGAATCTGTTATTGTATATTGCATGTTTGGGCAGTGAGCTCATCTTGCAAACATTTTTTTTGTAATAGAAACTCCTAATAGGGTTGAGGCTTCTAACAAGGCCTAAAGTCCTTTAATTTGGACAGAGACACTATATGTATGTAATAGACTCCTAATAGGGTCAACATCCTTAAATGGATATATTTTGATTAGTGGATTAGTTGTGGGTATCATCCCCACCGGGGTTTTCCCTTGGCTAGGGTTTCCTTGGGAAAAAACATGGTGTTATGAGTTCATTTATTTTATTTCTATGCTTATTACTCAATTTTCTTATTTTAGTTTCTTATGCAAGCTTCAAGTTAATTTGTTATATCCATAATTGGGCAAAAGTAAAAGTTTGTGAAATACTGATTCACCCCCTCTCAGTATTTCCTATTTCTAACAGAATCACTATATGGAAAAGAATTTTTGTACTTGCAACATGCATGTGCACATATCATAGGAATGCAGGACAAAGATGAAGCAAGTCTGGAAACTGAAAGGACAAAACAAGACATATCAACCAAGAAGGTAAGGTAATGCATATACTTGGGATTACAACACTTGGACTAATTGTACAACATGTGGAAAATATGGATATATTGCAGAAAATTTCATGAGAATGCACTAGAGAGGAAGATCTCAAAATTGGACAAATTCTGGAATGGCATGTTTGCATTGTCACAAGGTCGGTCACTTAAGAAAAGACTGCAAAAACTAAGCACCAGAGGTAAATGTTAATACAAATGAAAACAAAATTAAAGAAATCATGAGAATAAGGAACCAAATGTGGAAAAAAGAAACAAATGATAATGATGGATTTAGCACAATAGTTGGTGATACCTCATCTTTTGGATTAGGTGATTTCACCACCTCCACCTAAGTAATTCAAGTAAGTATGGAACTAAATTTCAATAAGTTATATCTTACAATAGTTCCTTATATCTATTGAATGAACACCAAATCAATATGAAACAAGATGCATTAGGGTATTATATATTTTGAAGCATAAAATGTGTATAGTCGGTAAAAGCATGATTGAGTAAAAGATTGTTAGTCAGTGAAAATGGCAAGGTTAATTGAGTTGAAGTATCAACCGAGAAATATCTAGTGTTAACCAAGCTGAAGCTTCAAAGTGATAACTGAACATCATTATGTTCATGGAGAAGAGGTAGGTAAAACATTTAATGCAAAAATTTGAGAGGGAAAATAAATTTTAGGTATAAATAAACAACGATGCAAGTCATTTCAACACACAATGATCAAGAGCATAACCAGAGCGTTTTGAGCGAATTTGAGCAAAGAGTTTTTTCAAGAATTTAACAGATATTTGAGCAGATCTTGATCCACTTATCTTTTATCTCTATTAAGCATTAAAGGTTGTCATTAGTGTCAAAGGTTATCAAAGTAAATCGGTCGGTTACTTAAATTGAGCTAGTCGGCAACTAGAAGCAAAAGAGACAAGTCAGTTAAGCATATACACAGAGCATCAAATAGTTTACCGAGCACCAGAAGACACTGACATCGAGCGATAGTAAACATTGAGCAGCTTATACAGTATTTACCGATGATCATAGGAAATAACATAGTAATCATAAATGGCACATTCTTCTATGCAAATGGTTACAACAAATCAAAAAATGTTTTACCAAGATCAAGGAATATTTATTGTTAAGATATTCATTTAATGCAATGTATATCTTATGTAATAGTTTGATCTAGGTCATTTTTCTATACCGTAGATCTTAGGGTTTTGTCTAAGATTTGTAACCATTTTGTTAAAGTGGCATAAAGTAGTATGCTATATAAATGTATGTTTGCATCATTTGTGATGAAAACTAATGTATGAATTAAAGAGCACTTGAAGCACTTACCTAACTTCAAGACTATCCGTTGACAAAGCATAATAGTATATAGAGGTTATCAGATTAAGTAGAATTAGAGCAGGCTAACTGAGCAGTTCAGAGCGGAGAGTCATCATACTAAAGTACCTATCTCTCCTTATTCCAACAATTGGTATTGGAGATTAGTTCTCTTATTGGATAGTTTAACCACTAAAGGGTAAAGATCTAAGTCATGGAGAGGTATAAGTTAGCAAAGACTATTGAGAATCAGAAGATTCAAATGTAGATGTTTATTGAACAGTACAAGCAAGCCAAAGAAGGACTGAAGAAATTACTGGTTGAAAGGAAGAACCTAGCTATTCTACAAAATGAGATTGGTTGCCATGAACAAGCAATTGATGATATATTTGATCATGTTGGATCTAGTTCTGGAAGCATTTCTTATGGATCTGAAAGTATAATCACTAATTTATCTGAAAAGAATCAACATTTAACCAAACAAGTGAAAGCACTCCAAATCGGTCAAGAATCTCAGATGGTGAGAATGGTAGAGACAATAAACAATGCTAGACAAGTCGAGAAAGAAAGGAATCTAGCTATTGATGACCGAAGACAAATGACTAAACAACTTCAAGCAAAAAAAGTGAAATACAAAGACTCACCGACCACCATTTTCAAGTATCTAATCAAATGATGACTATGAATCAAGAGGTCAACCGAGTAAATGGAGAATTGTTAAGAAATCTTGAAGAAGTTGCAAGACTCAGAGAGGAGAATGAGAAAATGAGAAATGAAGTGAAAACTCAGCAGCAACACAATGAAATGAAGAAATTGGCTGAGGATAGTTCTAAGAAGATTGATGACTTTCTGATTAATCAAAGAGGATTTGGGAGTAGAGCTGGGATAGGCTATACCAGTGAAGGAGAATCGTCAC
Source organism: Chamaecyparis obtusa (assembly GCA_027943335.1). Lineage (NCBI taxonomy): Eukaryota > Viridiplantae > Streptophyta > Pinopsida > Cupressales > Cupressaceae > Chamaecyparis > Chamaecyparis obtusa. Next base: position 2,405,711 of record BSBK01000771.1, on the reverse strand, counting down.
ATCAAGTTGAACAAGTCAACAACAATCAAAGTCAAAGACCTAAAGTGTTGACATGTTATCACTATGGAAAACCAGGACATACATCTAATGTATGTAGAAGCAAAGCACAAGGTAAACCTCTTGTCACTCCTAAGTTTAATGGATATTGTTATTATTGTGGTAAGTATGGTCACCAAGCTTATGAGTGTAGAGCTAAATAGAATGATATTGCTAACAATACTACTGTGGAGAAAATATGCTATACTTGTAATAAACATGGACACACAACACTAGAGTGTAAGGCTAAGATGAAACAAGTATGGACTCCGAAGAAGAAAACATAGCACAAGCCTTATCAACCAAAGAGACAATGTAACTCTTATGTTTGGGATTATAACACATGGGTTAATTGTGTTACATGTGGTAGATATGGGCACATTGCAGTGAATTGTAATAGGAAAAGATGGGCTGGACAATCGAGAAGCTGGACAAACACTAGAATGGTATGTATGCATTGTCATAAAGTCGGTCATTTAAGCAAAGACTACAGAGACCGAGCACTAGAGGAAAATCATGTATTTGAGAGTGGACACACTATTGCAGATATCATGAAGATAAGGAGCACTATGTGGAAGATGACATCTAATGAGAATGTTGAGTCAAGTAATGTTGTCAGTGAAACCTCGTCCATTGGATTGGGTGACATCGGTACCTCCACTTAAGGTGATATAGGTATGTATTAGACTGACATTTCAAAATGATCACATTTTACATAGAGTTCCTTATATATGATGAGCACATTCCAAATCTGCATGAAAAGAGATGCATTATGGGTTATATGTTAAGAGCTAGCAAAGTTACATAATTGGTAAAAGTTAGACTGAGAGTTGGTTACCCGTCGGTAATCACTATTCAAGGTTAACCGAGCACACATATCAATCGACAAAGAAATTGTGTGTTAACCGAGCTATTGACATCCTACAATTTTTACCGAGCTGACAGCTGTTATGAACCAAAAGGTAGGTCAAGCATTTAATGCATGAAAGTTTGAGTGGGAATATTGAAAAGTCTATAAATACATGAGAAACAGAGTTCATTTTTACATTGTGATTTTGAAGAGTGAAGATTTCACAGAAGAGAGTTCAAGCTAAAAGGATTTTCAGAAGGATTCAAAGCTACTGTAGATCGAACTGACATCACTCTTTGATGACTTCGAGTAAGTAAATTTTCTACCAAACACTTTATTAACCTACTACTTGCCGAAACCCTAAATTGATTTATGGCATCTACATCATTCGCAAGAAAATCACACAGTGTTGAGGAAGAAGTAAATCTAATTGTTAGAGCAAATTTTGACGAACCTAAGTACAAATCACACCCCAAGATTGCATCACAAATAGGTTTAATGCATGATTTTTCAAGCATCCTAGATAGGGTTTTGTTAATAGAAGACGTACGGTCATTCATTCATTGCAAGATTGGAGAAGTAGGAGATTTTGAAACTATTGCGGCATATCAACAATTGTGTGGCACTGATGGAAAATTGAAAATAGAAAATGACCAGATTGAGAAATCAGGGTTATTGTGCGCCATACACTTTCCACAATCATTCAAAATAGACTGGATAAGGATTGTATTGAGTCGGTATCATGATGGAAAATTTTGGTTGGATAAACTAGTAGAGGTCACAAAGGAAATGATCAGTAGGGTTACTGGCTATCCTACAACTGACAAGGCAAAGGCTTTTCGAAGCTCCTCATGACCTGATGTTGAGAAGAACATTGGAGCTGTATGGGATGGATGAGCATTGAAGATTTCAAAAATTAAAGACCCAGTAGTAAAATTTGTGTCACATGTGATCAGGTACAAAATATTTCAATCGAGCAAATCAAATAGCGTACCCTATAGCACAGTCGACATGACACACAAAATTGTGAAGAAAGATCACTAGATTGATCTTGTAGAAATATTGTTGCACCAATTACAGGAAAACATGAAGACTATAAGGTCAAATAAGTCAAACACATGTAAGTTTTTTCACTCCTTGTTTGTTTATTCTTCTATATACAAAAGTATCTCCCAAGCATCGGTAAAGTAAATTGGACAACAAATAAATTGATAACTATATAGATTACCGAGATGATGAACAAGTTAGGAGATGATTTGAAGAAAGTTTTTGATGAGTACTTTAAAGAATTTAAGACCAAGATGAATCAAAGAAGTAGAATTCCATGAGAATTAGTTGAGAAATTTGAGACAGATGTTTGTTTTCTAGTAGACACAGATCATTCCATGATAAGAGGAGTTGAACCTAGAATAAAATGGCTAGCACCTATGGGCTACCAAATGAACTATGATTTTGGATTGAAATATATTGAAGCACTGCTAGCACTACCAAAAGACCCCAAGACCACTAGGTTTGGAACCTATGAAGAAGCTAAGTCTAGAATCACGATAGGTTTGGCCATTAATAAAATGTCTAGGAAGGCTAAGAAGATGAAAAAAAATTTATCTAAGAAATTTGAGAAGGATGCAAACTCATTTGAGGAGTCACCGGTTGAATAGGTAATCAAAGGTCAATTAATTTTGGCTGACAAGGCATATGACAATGAGGAAACCAAATCTGATGAAGAACAAGAAGCTACACCAGTTCCTCCTATTAAAGCTCCAAAGAAGAGGTAGTTTCTAGTACAGATAGGTGCATGCACAAGGTCATCAACTACAACTTCACCACCATAGAAGAAGGAAGCAGAGAAGGTAATAAAATGAAAGGTTGCTACACTGACAAAAACATATGCAAAGAAAGGACCCAAGGTTGTAGCTGAGGCACCGAAGAAAAGGGGAAGACTGATAAGAGGTAGAGAAGACCTTGAGGATACTAAAAATAAAGATGACATCAGTCAATTCAAAGTGGTTAGAAACAAGGTAAGGTCAATAGATGAAATCATTGAAGATATAATTGAGAACGATGACCTTGCTGATCCGGAACTTAGCCAATTTGACAAAATGTCAAATGAGGATCAAACAAAGATTGAGGAGGTAGTCATCCAAATGATGATAAAGTTTAAAAGAGTTCCATTAGAATTTTCACTAACATTACCAAAGGAGGTGGATGACAGAATAAATAAAAAATGGGCTTATGCACTAGACACCAAGAAGAGAAAGATAGAAAGATCTCTAGTTTGGGCAGCCCCACATCTAAGCCTAGTAGAAGTTGAAGAACACATGGCTAATCATCACGCAAGATTTGTTGTAAAGAACTGAGCCATGATGATACTGGATGAGAATGTGGTAGATGTAGATGAGACTAGTGATTCCCTATGGAAATCAATTTTTAAAGCCAAAGAACAAGCTGAGAAAAATGCATTCCTAAATTTGTCTAAAAAGAGACAAAATTCCAAAGGTAAAGGTATCTACATTGATGATATTGTAGTAGAGAAGTCTAAGGACTCTGGTATATCGGTTACTAAGGTAATTGATATCACTGAACAAAAGGAAGACATAAATATTTCACAGAATACACCAGATCCAGTAAAGATCCAAATGAAGAAGAAAACTGATGATGATGTAATCATTGAGGACATCATAAATGGTGATCCTGATGACAAGGATGATGATGATGTAAATATTGCACTAGAAAACACTCAAGATGAAGCTCAAGTCACTGATTGTGCATTTACATCATTACTGAGTGAGCTTCCTATACTGGAAGAAGTAGTAGAAATTCTTTCACAGGAACAACCTGACAGCTCAGACCCCGAGCAACATAAAGATACCATAGGGGAACAAGACACAGAGACACCTGCAAAGACACATAAGTCTGAAGGAATAGAGGTAACTACGACATAAACAAAGGCACAAGATGAGCCTAAGGCAATCGAGGTGACCCCACCTGACACCACATCCGAGGCTCCCACTCACTCAACCGACACACAGGTTACCAAGGAGCAGAGAAAGGAAGAGAGTGTGTCAATTGGGAAGGATAATACAAAGGTAGTAGACAAGGTTGTTGTCACCATTGTGAATAAGTCACCCCTTTCACCAGAGAAGAAGAAGAAAAAGAAAGAAAAAGGGTCGATCACTCTAGACAAAGTTATAGTAATACCCAAGTGTGACCCAAGGACCCTTAGCCCTAAGGAATTCAGTAAATATGGGGAACTATGTACAAGAAAATCAACACAAGAAAATTTGAAGCAAGAAACTAAACACAAAGAAATATTAACAGATGTTAGGGATATCTTACAATAGGTAGTACCTAAAGTGAACATTGATGAAGATACTCCTATTATAGATCAACTTGCTATCCTTACTGAGAAGATAAATGCCCTGGACATTGATGCTAACAAGTGAATTGAAGAAAGGGAAGAATCCAAGATTCAAGACAAACTAGCAAAAAGAATCAGCCAAGAAGTGGCAATAAACAAGGTCAAATTATCTAAGGTAATAACCAAAATAAAATCTATAACCCAGTTAATTTGTCAATTCTTACTGAAGTTATGCACTATGGAAACCTTCACTGTTGAGATCAGTGAAAAGATCAAAGGTATGGAAGATGAAATCAAGACCAGTGCAAATGTAGCTATAATCGAGACACAACCTTTTTCAAAGCACATTCACCAAGTTTAGGAACTCAAGCGGTTGATGGCAGATCTCAAGAAACAAGAAGAGAAAATCACAGATCAGGTCACAGAGTTATAGACAGAACTCTTTCCATACCTGAAGATTTTTGAGAAACACATTGTCAAAGCGGAACAACTTGTTGCAACACCAGAAATTTTTGTGTTGGATAACATCTTTGACATGCATGCACAAGTCGATCTCGAGCACCTTGCTCTCACCAACTTGAAAGAGGAATGGGAAAACCTCTTGGAGTCTGTGAAGAAAACCCATCCGCACATTTTTGACAAGATGTGAGTATACAGTTTAAATTTTTTGTATTTGGCATTACTATCAAAAAGGGGGAAATCAATGTATATGTCAATATGCCAAATATGTACATAGATGCTACGTATACTACATATTACCTGGAGCATGCACTGAGGGGGAGTAAATAGAAATTTTGATAAGTATATATGTATATGGTGGAGATATAAGTTATATGTAGAAAATTTTGTCTATATACATTCAAGTTTTGATACTAATGCCAAAGGGGGAGATTTTTATCTCTATTGAGCATTAAAGGTTGTCATTAGTATCAAACGTTATCAAAGTATATCAGTTAGTTACTTAAATTGAGCTAGTTGGCAACTAGAACCAAAATAGACCAGTCGATTAAGCATATACACCGAGCATCAGACATTTTAACGAGCACCAACTGACACTGACACTAAGCGACAATAAACACCGAGCACTAGTATACACTAAGTAGCTTATACAGTGTTTACCAATGATCATAGGAAACAACATAGTAATAAAAAATGGCACATTCTTCTATGCAAATGGTTACAACAAATCAAAAAACATTTTACCAAGATTGAGGAATATTTATTGTCAAGATATTCATTTAATGCAATGTATATCTTATGTAATAGTTCAATCTAGGTCATTTTTCTATACCATAGATCTTATGGTTTTGTCTAAGATTTGTAACCAAATTTTGTTAAAATGGCATAAAGTAGTATGCTATATAAATGTATGTTTGCATCATTTGTGATGAATATTGATGTATGAATTAAAGAGAACTTGAAGTACTTTCCTAACTTTAAGACTATCAATTGATAGAGAAAAATAGTATACAGAGGTTATTAGATTAAGCAGAATCAGAGCAGAGAGTCATCACAGTAAAGTACCTATCTCTCCTTATTCCAACATTATCATCATTCCATGTAATTTCTTAGGTACCAAGTTATTTTTTTGAAGATTTTGCGAAGCCCTAATTTTTTTAGAACAATGACATCTTCGTCCAAGTCTGCAAAATCCAAGACCGAAGGTGACAAGAAGGTCACACTATTTAATTCCACAATATGTGAAGAACCCAAATACAATTTACATCCCAAGATTGCTTCACAAGTTAATCAATCAGGCCCATTTTATAGCATACCTTCTAGGGTTTTATTGGTATAGGATATACGTGCTTATATCCACTGCAAAATAAGTGAAATTGGAGAGTTCAAACTACAATCAACTTACCAGGAGCTAAGTGAGAATGGAAAGCTGAAGGATTGACATAAACACCCAGAAGTCAAAGGATTAACAAATGCCCTATATTTCCTGAGAGAGTTCAAATCTAACTAGATTAGGGTTGTACTTAGCCGCATTCACGAAGGTAAAATATGGTTTGACAAACTAGTTAAAATCTCCAAGGATGTCATTCACATGGTTACCAGATACCCCACCAGTGATAAAGCAAAGGCTATAAGGAACCCATTGAGGGTAGAAACTAAGAAGCTAACTGGAGCATAGTGGGATGGTAGAGGAATGAGGGTCAATAGCATCAACGATATGGAAATAAGATTTGGAGCCTATATCATTGGCTATAAGAATTTTTTAATCTAGCAGGCCGAACAACATCCCATGCAGAGTAGTAGACATAGTGTATAAAATTGTCAAGAAATGTCTACAGTTGGACCTCGTCAAGCTATTTTTAAAACAATTGGAAGAGAATGTGAGGACCATCCAAGTAAAAGAAACCAATACTTGTAATTTTGGTTCATTATTGGTTTGCTCATTTTTCTTCTTACAGAACTACTTCCCATGTGTCGGTAATGTAGATTGGGATGTAATCGACTGGTTATCATTCAAATAAATGAGTTTATCAAAAATTTAGGTAAGAACATTATGACTATGGCAGATGATAATTTTTTAAAGTTTAAGGACATAATGCAGAAAAGGAGAAGAATTCCAAGACAATTAGTTGAAAAGCATAAGATATCTATTTTCTGGTGGACACTGACACCACTTTGATCAAGGCAGTTGCCCAAGAACTGCTTGGATACCTCTAATGGGCTATGAACTTGATATTGACCTAGCCTCTAGGTCAATAAAGTCACTACTGGCTGAGCCCAAATATCCTAAAGCTACTAGGTTTAGAACCTATGAGGAAGCAAAACTAAGGATAAAAGTGGATCTAGTAGGAGTAAAGGTTAGTAGGAAATAAAAGAAAATAATGGAAACATTAGTGAAACAATTTGGTGAAGAATAAGAAGAAGCAGAAGATAAGTCAGTTGAGGAAGCAACTAAGGAAAAATTTATGATCGGCAATAGTGAACATGAGGATGAAACTGAGTCAGAAAAAGAAATTCAAGATGCATCGGTAAAGGCCATAGGGAAGAGGAAACAAGTAGAGACACCTACCCGAGTGAGGAAAAGATTCTCTACAGCCACTTATCCAACCCTGAAGAAAGGAATAGTAAAAATCACAAGGCCTACTCCTACAAAGACTTATCAAATGAAAAGAGGTGCAAATGTCACCACTGAGAAATCAAAGAAGATAAGAAGATTGATAAGAGGTAAGGATGATATAGGTTTTAAAGAAGAATGTGATCAAACTCAATTTAAAGTTGTAATAAATAAGAATCAATATGTTGGTGAATTAGTTGAAAACACAAAGGAGACTAGTAGACTAGGTCACCATAAGATGAATCGGTATGTACATATGTTAACCAAGGATCAAGAGAAATTTGAAGAGGCAATCATCCATATGATGATTAAATTTAAGAGATTACCTATTGAATTTGTAAAATATATCCCTAAGGAACTTCATGACAATATATCAGCAAGGTGGACATATGCCTTGCTTACTGAAAAGAAAATGAGGAAACATTATTTAATTTTCACAATGCCTACTCTTTCTATCACCGAGGTTGAAGAAATGATGAAACAATATGCCAACCAATTTTTGATGAAAGGTCGAGAACTAAACATTTTGGCAGGTAAAGTTAAAGAAGTTGATGAAAATAATAAGGTATAGTGGACAAAAAATTTGGATTCAAAGGTAGAAGTAGATAAAATAGTATTAGCTATGGTCCCTGAGAAGAAAGTCAAAAGTAAAGGGAAAGGAGTATAGTCAGATGATGTTGACATAGCTACAAAGGAGCCAATTCATATATTTGACATTGAGGTAGAAGATGAAACTTACGCTGAGGAGTTTTATCCAGATGGATATATTGAAGAGGACAAACAAGATACTCCAGAGAAATTAGTAACAACTGGGACTGATGAAGTCATAATAGAAGACATTACAAATGGAGATCCTGATGATGAAGCTAAGGTTTATGAAGATATCACTATGGCTGCAGACAATACTAAAGAAGATCAACCTACTAAGGCAACAAGAGTAGACATACCAAGTAATTTTTCAATATTGGTACAAGCAATTGATATTGCTACTCAAGGGAAACCCTAGGATCAAGCACCCAACTAGTAGAAGGACACCAATGAAGGATAGGGTGAAGAAGAATAAAAGGAAACAAATGAGCTTGAAAACAAAGAGGCAAAAAATAAAGAGCCATAAAATGAAACAAATATAGATACATCTACAATTGACACCAATCAAGAAGCTCAAGGACATCAAACCAAGACAACAGTCAAAGGATAGGATAAGGAAGAGAGTGTGTCTACCGAGCAAAAAAAGTCTAATCTAGAGACTAAATTTGTAGTACCATATGGGAAATCTCCACATGTAGCACACAAGAGAAGAAGAAAAAGAAAAAACATGGTAAGGGTCCAGTCACATTAGATGAGATCGTAGAAATTCCCACATGTGACCCGAGAACCCTAGACCCAGAAGCATTGAGAAGGTATGGATAATTGTGGACAAGGAAGATTGCATAAGAAAAACTAAGACAAGAAAGAAAACATAAACAGGTCTTAGAAGATGTTAGAGAAATTTTGATGCAAGTAGTCCCTGATATCAATGTTGATGATGCAACTCTCATCATTGATCAACTTGCTACTCTAACTGACATTATAAATTATCTAAATATAGGTGTAGAGAAAATAATTGAAGAAAGAGTCGAGGCCAAGATATAGTTAAAGCTAGCAGAGTGAATCAGCCAAGAAGTGGTAGTTAATAAAGTAAAGTTATCTAAGGTAATAACTGAGCTCGATGAAATTATTCAACAAGCTATTACAATTTTGCATAAATTATGCACTATAGACCATTTCACTACCGAGCTTAGTGAAAAGATACAAAACTTAGATGAATATATCAAGGTTAGTGCAAATAATCTTTTAATCGATCCAAATGCATTTTGTGAGCATTATGCTAAAGTTCAACAAATCCAACAGTTAAGATTAGAACTAAGGAAGGAAGAAGATACCATCAGAGATCAAGTAACCGAGCTACGGGTAGAGTTACTTCTACACCTCAAGGTGATGCAATGACATGTGAATAAGGAAAAAAAATTAGTTGCTACCCCTGAGATATCGGTAATAGAGAACATTTTTTATATGCATGCACAAGTCAAATTAGAGCAAATTGTTCTTGAGAATCTCAAAGAGGAATGGGAAAACCTCTTGGCTACTTTGTAGAAAACCCATCAAAAATTTTTTGACAAGCTGTGCATATATTTTTGGCATTAATTTAAAAAATGGGGGAAATATATGTATATATATTCTTGTATGTACTTTACCAAGAGCGTGTACAAAGGGGGAGTTCACATAGTTTCACATTTTTTTGGTTAAGTTCAAATTTTGCAGTTAGTACATTTACATAAAGTTTTTGATACTAATGCCAAAGGGGGAGAATGTTACTCCTGAAGAGCATTAATGGTTTTCATTAGTATCATTTAGTCAGTAAATGAGACAAGACAGGACAGTCAGTCATTACACAGAGCCTAGAACACCGAGCAGAACACAAGGCAGATCACTATGTTAACCAAACACACTTTTGACCAAGCACTCTTACCGAGCTAGATGATCATCAAGTATTGATCACATTAGTCACCGAGCATTTATATCAAATAATCACCAATTAATTATCGAGTGATGAATGCAGTATACACCGAGTGAAACAGGAAATGACATAGCAGTTTGGAATGGCACAAACTAAAAGGCAAATGATTTATACCAATTAGAAAATGGTTTACCAAGACCGTGACAAGATCCTATCTTTTGGTTATCTTATGGTAATACATTTTTCATTCTCTCTCACTTGGATTATTATTTTATCTCCTTGCTCTTATTATTGTTCTTTACATGGTATCAGATCTTAGGTTGCTAATCCTTGTTTGAGTGTAGATTGAAGGTTACCATTCTTGGGAGCACATCTCTTGGAGAATTTTGTTTGAGAGAGAAGCTTAAGCTTCATTTTTCTAACTTATTTGTGTTGTAGGTTTTGTTGTATTTTCTCTAACCCTCTTTGGTCGGCTTGCCACTAGAGAGTTTCATTTGAATATTTTTTTGGTTTGGTTGGTTTACCGATAAACCCATTTCAATTTTTATTTAGTTTTGATAACCTTTGTCAAGAAATCGCAAGGTTTATCTTCTTTACTCTCACGTTTCCTGCAAGTTATATATTAATCATTTTTACTCTGTATTAATAATTCTTTATTACAGGTTTTAAAAAAAACCTAATATCTCAAATCTTTTTTATAATATCTTTGTGCATACAGGTTGATTTTATTTGTTTTATAGGTATATCTTTGTTCTAATTTACACCTCTTTTATTCTTTCATATATCTCTGGTTTTATAATACTGTGCATGCAAGTTTCATAATATTACTTTTAAAAATCTTTGTTATGATAGTACCACACTCAATCACTCATAACTTTTGAAGCCAGATACATTAGGAAGATCACTCGAGTCAGGACCTTGAAAACTTTTTCTTTAACAACATATCCAAAATTCAAACAAATCCAATGGTTGTCCTTCGAGATATGCGTCCTACACCAAGACCTTATCTTCTATGAAAATCATTCATTTATCCTTTATCTCTCCTTAATTTGGTTTTATTTTATTTTTGCTCTCTTTTTTTTTCATTCCTTGGCTTCCTACGTGAGTTGATTTCTTTGTCTTCCTAGTTGGCTGCATGACTTCATCCTCATGTGTATCTTTGTTTTGTTTCCAACCTGGTGTTTTTTTAGAGTTTTCTTCTTCCCTATGTTTCCTTTGCCAGTCTTTGTTTGGTATGTTCCTTGCATTTCTTTTACTCGTTGTTGTCTTACGCAACCAACCCTGCCTTTTTCCTTCCCTTACATGGGTTGTTAACTTTATTTTCTACTCTCCTTTTATCAGAATTTCTTTTTTTGATTTCTCATTTCTTAATCTTGAATTAACTATTATCTCCTTACTGCTTGCGTGAATCCTCTGGCTATCCTTTAAATATGTGCATCATTTCAACCTGATTTATCCTTGCCTTTCTGTCCCTTACGTAAGGTTTAACCTATTTTTCTTTGCCCTACATTTCCTTTTGTTCATGCATTTGATTAAACTTTGTCTTTTGTGACAGCTCTTAGCTTCTATCATTCAGATTTCTCTATTATTCTCCGGGCTCTTTCAATATTATTCTATGTTTAGTATGGTAGTTCAATGATCGTTGGCTAATATTTAAATACGTTTGACTAGTTTTTTAAATCAGTTTGACTAATTTTAAATTCGTTGTTTAAATTTAAATGTTAGTTTAATTAAATTCAAATTATTTTCTCATAATCAATTTGTTTATTATTGTAATTAAATCCTGTCATTTCTTTATCAATTCATTTTTTAATTCTTTTAACACATTATTAGTTTAAATACACCAAAATCATTTATCATTTAAATTAGTTTAATCATTTAAAACATTTTATCATTTTATTGTAAATTAGTTTAAATTTTCGTTAATAATTTAAATTCACATTTCATATCTCTCATTTTACTTCTCTCTCATCTAAAGGTTGTGTTTTAATGTTTAATTTCTCTAATTATTAATCATTTAATCATTTTTAATTAATTTTGAGTTTAAGTCATTCATATTGTTATTAACATTAAGTTAAATTATGTTTTTACATTCATTAGGCCTTTATTATTACTATTTCTGACCTCCTTTTGTGTACTTAATCATTTTAATAATTTAATTCTATTTTTGTTTATTTCATCATGTCTACAATTATCCCTGAATTTAAGTTAAATAGTACAAATTATCATGCGTGGAAAACACATATTTCATTTATATTTTGATTTAAACACATGTTAGATATTGCCACTGGTGTGACTCCTTCTTCAACCACCTTTGTAGCTCAAGACGATATAGATGTTTGGAATGCCGAAAATGAGGAGGCACTTGGCCTCATTGACATCTCTCTTAGTCCAGATTTATATGTTCTCATCACAAATTGCACTACAGCCCATGCAGCGTGGGATATTTTGAAAAATAGTTGTGATAGTCTGAATGAATCTAGAAAGATTCAACTCCAAGATCAATTGGAGGATCTCAGGTATATTGATTTTAAAATGATGGATGAGTTTTTACTAAATTTTAATTCAATTAAAAGTCAATTAAATGGTTTAGGAATTACTGTTGATGATATTAGATTAATTCACATTATTTTAAAGAAATGTCTTCCTAGGCAGTTTCAATAATTTATTACCAATGTTCATTCTTAATTAGCTATTCCCAGTTTAGCAACTCAATTAACTTACATTATTTTTCAAAATTTGTTGCGTCAAGAGGAAGAAAAATTGATTCAATTTGGTACTCTTAAATCTAGTGAACATGCTTTCATTTCTAAAAATCAAAATCCTAACTTTTGATCTAATAATCATAACTACAACAATACTCACAATAATCACAATAATAATCATAATAATAACCATCAAAATAATGGTCCTCATAAAAGACCCCATTGCACCTATTGTGGGAAAGATGGTCATGTGACCCAATTACTTTAAAAAACAAAAAGATAAAAAACCTATGAACCAAAATAATCAAAATAATCACAACTCTCGTAAAACTAATGGTAATCAATCTTGTCATGCTTTTATAGTTTGTTATGATGTCCCTAACCCACTTTGATATGTGCCATATATTTATTTCCATGCATTGCTTAATTTTAATTTGTTCTAGTATTGTGAGTTATCTAACTGTAGACACCTAAAAATCCTTTAGAAAATAAAGTGTTTTTATTTTCTGAAAAATCCCTGATGACATCATCATTTATTAATTAATTAATTATTTTATTTATTTATTTACTTTTATGTCATTAAATCCCTTTATCTTAATTAAAAATATTTAATTAAGGAATCCCTCCCAAAAATGTTTAAATCTTATTTAAACATTATCTCCTTATTTATTAATTATTTAATTAATAAATTGACAAAAATTTCAAAATAAATAATTTATTTATTTTTTGCCCAAAACTTGGCCAATTTCCTTAAGACCACTAACCTCTTCCAGAATCTTCTAATCCTTCTTTAATTTCGATTAAAGGCTAATCCCCTCATTTCCTAACCCTAATCCCAACTCAAAATATTTAATTAAGATTAAATATTTAATATTCATGTTTATTAAATTCATTTTAATAAATATTCTCAAACCTAAACCATGGAAATAAATAAATCTTTATTTATTTCCTGAAATCCATGTTTATCCTAAGGAAATTCTAGACTCTTCTAGAAAGTCCTAATCTTAATCCTAATCCCCCCTCCTAATCCTGTCACATTCCCTAACCAAGGTTAGCCAACTCTTAAGCTTAACCCAAAGTCAACAAACTTCTAGAGACTTCTCTTACATGCATTAAGTGCATTTAAGGCCTCCTTATCCCTCTTACATGCATTTATCATGCATTTAAGAATCTCCTCACCCCTTTCTTACACCCTTTGACCTTAGGCACATTTCCCAAATTGTGCACATTCCTCCCATCTTTCAACTCAATGCCCTTGTGACACTTGTCACAAGGAGGTGGCCCTGAACTAGCACAATCCATGTGCTCCCCTTTGAATGAATCTTGGCCTCTCTTAAGGATTTTGATCTTGGCCACTCATTCCTCCTTCCCAAATCCTATAAATGCTCCTCCTTTCAAGAGAAAATTCATTAGCTTAGCTTTTATTCTCATGCATTGTTATCATGCCCTTTTATTTCTAGCTTTAGCATAATCAATCTTAATCTAGCTTACTTTCAAACATTTTAGCTCATCTTAATATAGCTTTAATGGATTAACCTACTTTCTTCCATTGTTTTGCATAGCATATCATCATCATCACATCTCTATTTGGCTTAAAATCAATCTTAGCATAAACATCATGTAGCTTAATCTTCATTTCAGCATCATTTGATCCTTGAGGCCTTAGGGGCAAATCAGGTGTTCTATACCTATTTTGTGCCATTTATGGGGTTTTTATGGATCTCAATCTGTCCTAAAATGCATAAGGAACATGCTCCAAGTGATTAGAGAGCACACCCACATCCCCTTAAGCAAGAGCAAATCAAATAGTGCTTGGGTGCACCTGTTTAAGCTCAATCTGAGGTGGTTTAGTTTAGAGTTTTATTTGTTTTGGATTGATTTCATGCTTAGACTAACATCTAATCCTTGTTTGGCTTGAATTTTTCCAAATCAGGTACCCTCAAAAGCTTTGTCCACATTCTGGCACGCCCGGTGGGACCCAAACCCACAATCACTTGATTATATCATGCTTTGTACTCTCGTATTTATAGGGAACAGATGAAATGTCACCTACACAAAGTTCAATCACGCCTACGAGCCCTGAATTGACGCCTATGTTCTGAAGATTTTCGTCCATGACAACTTCTATTCTGTCTAAACTTCTTTTTTGTCACCTATAACAGAAATAATCACGCCTATAGGATAAACATTCACGCGTCCGCATATAGCATTATCGCCTGTATCCATTTCATTATCGCCTATCAGCATTTCATTATCACCTTTATCCATTTCATTATCTCCTCTCAGCATTTTGTTATCGCTTGTAAAAATTTCATTGTCACCTACGCCTGTAATCATTTCATTGTCACCTATATCCATTCCATTATCGCCTACCAGCATTTCATTATCACCTATAAAAATTTCATTCTCGCCTACGCTTGTTTAAATGTTGCCTGGGAACATTTCACTATCGCCTACGTAAGTCTTCTTGCCATGCATTCGAATTTCACTGTCTGCCTTTTGACCATTTTGTTGTCACGTATGCATGTTTAAGTGTCGCCTGGGTAAATTTTACTATCATATTTAAGTGTCACCTGAGCTTTTTTAGGTGTCGCCTGGGCTTGCTTAAGTGTCACCTAAGATCATTTTGCTGTCACTTAGCCCATTTTTCACTATCGCCTGTGCTCATTTCATTATCGCGATTGGTTTTTTAAGTGTCGCCTGTGCTTGATTAAGTGTCACCTAGGCGTGTTTGAGTGTCGCTTATGCATATCTTGTTGTCACCTATGAGAACTTTTGTTGTTGCCTGGTAGGATTTCATTGTCGCCTGGAATCAGTTCTCTATCACCTGTAAACATTCCGCTACCGCCTATGGGTTCTTTTGTGTCACCTGTGCATTTTCCAGTGTCGCGTGTTAGTTGGACAATGTCACTGTGGACTGTGTTTTTGCCTTATTTTTTTTCTCAGATTCATAAAAAGCAAAGGTCAAACAAATCTTGAATGAAATAAGGGAAATGAACTTAGGTTCTAAGAGTCATTATCATTTTGAAAATCAAACACAATCTTGAATGATCTAAATTAGAAAGAACAAGCATTTATATTCCCTCCTTTTCAAATTCAAGCAAAGCACAAACTCAATCTTGAATGATCTAAAGGATAAAACAAAGCTCTTTTCAAAGTTCTAAATCAACACGCATATCTCAATCTTGAATGCTCAAAGGAAAGAACTTGCAAGCGCTCAAATCGTTTACCTTTTGGAAAAAGACCAAATCAAACCTTAAGCACTTGTGTCTTCAATTTCAAAGTTTAATCAAACTTAATCAATTTGGGAAAAATAACAACTTTCTTGATGTGCATTTAGGAGTTTTTCAAATTCTTGCAAAATCCTTGTTAAAGTAAGCAACGTAGAACATTTGGACTCAGACAAGTTCACTTGTTCTACTTTTAGCAAGGCCTATCCAGGGAGAAAAGTGCTTCCTCCTCGGAGAATGACCTCAAACCGGTATCCCCCCCGGCTAGTATATAAATAAAGTGAAGGCAAAAAGTACTCACTTATATCTCCTAATCCATGGGCGTCTTGTGCCAAATGCAAATGTCTGGGGAAAGGTAAATATTCCTCCCCCAACATTGTTGGCTAGGCTCTTAAGTGAGTCACCGACAGTTAGCATAACCGGGTATGGAGACTCCACGGAACTATTAAAAACTTGATAAAATAGAGGCTACCCTATCTACATCTGAAAGTATCAAAATCCTTGTGCAAGGACCGATTCCAAGGGGTTTACCGGATCACCTCAAGATTACTCACCATTTGTATTCCCTTCTAGGGGGTTCCAAGCTATGGGCAAGCAATTTTGATACTCACCTTCCTTAGGTAGATCTACTTGAATTGCTTGACAGTTAAAACTCTGTGAAAACATTGTTGAAACATACACTTTTCAAAGCTTTATCTGAGTCAAGTTATCTTGTTTGTATCTCACAAGGTTGCTTTGTCCCTTGTGGAGATTGCTTATCTGAAAATCTTTGTTGAAATCTATCCTTTGCCATTGGGAAACATCAAACTGATCTACAACTTGGTTCAAGATACTCAGAACAGCCATGTCAATCCAAATCCTCCCAAAATCTAGAAAATGTCCAAAGCTTTTAGAATCTCAAATCATGGTCTTCCAGTCATATTCAATCTAGTCTTGTCATCCTTTCCTCCTATCCTAGGTTAGAAAAGTCATCTTGGTCATCCCCCATCCCCTTGTCTGTCTTCCTCTAGAGTCAGTTTTCTTCCAATCTTAAGCCAAATCCAATCCTAGTCTGATTTTGTCAATCATCCCAATCTAAGTCTTAGTCTTCCAGTCCATCTTCATCCTTCATCCTTATCCAACTCATCTGCAAGTTAGCATGTCTCAAAACTATTATGATGAGTTTGGTTATTATGTCTCTCCCCTCAATCCATCCTATCCCAAAGATGATGAAAGCCTTGTAGATCACGATGCATATTTTGAAAATCTTAGCAAGTTTTCTCCAAACATCCCCCAACATCCAATCATTCCTCCAAAATATCCTATCATGCCTTCACGCTTATCCACTAGCACTCCCTTTCATGTCCTTGGCACGGCAAATCCATTATCTTATCCATCCACAACTTATCCTTATCTTAAACCTGCACATCCTCCATATGCATCCTTCGTACCTCCATCTCCTGCTATGGTCATATCCCAATCACCACCATCCCCTCGAAACACTTCACGCTACTTCTCTTATCTAAAACCTCCATCCACTTATCCTCCAAAACCCTTTCAAAACCAAACACCAAGTCTTCCAATCCTTTTCCCCAATCCACCATCCTATCTCAAACCACCATCCTCCATTCAAACTCATGTTTTTGCAAATCCTCTCCCACAAAAAGAATGCACCCTTCAGTCTGCTTCATATCCCGTACCTCAATCCATCATTCCTACCTCATCCAATAGTCCATCAAGTTCACAAGCTTCCTCTAAACCTACCTATGTGAACTATCCAAACCCACCATCCTCTAGCTCCTCGTTTGCACCATCATCCCCTCAAGTAGGTTCCCCTTCATCCACCCCATCTTCATATGAGAACTATCCTAGCTCTCCATCTCCTCCACATTCCAATCCTTCTTCACCATGACAGTCTCCAAGGAGTTTCACAAGGAAGCCAATAATAAATCCCACTCCTAAAGTTGAAGGGCCAAGCCATCTCAAAACTTCATGTGAAGCCATTACTGATGAGGCCCATCCATCGATCCCATCTATCATTTATCTTCCATACATTGATCCTCTTCCATCTCCTAGCATCATTGAGTCCCTTCCATCTAAAGTTTTCATCCAATCCCCACCAACATCACCTCCTCCTAGCATTATCCAAAGCACATCCAGTGAGCCCCATGAGTTCACCCTCCTTCCTACCATCATAGCTACAAAATCTTCAATCCTTCCATCCACCCCCTCTAAAGAGTCCATCCATACATCCCCCAACACTCTATCCACACAAATCCTATCATGTCAAGATCTTTCCCAAAAGCATGTTGAAATACTTGTAGAAGAAGATCAAGATCCAATCCCTTCACTTCCCCCATCACATGTTCTATTGCTTCCATCACCCCCAATCCAAAATCCTACAATCCAAATTCTTCCAAACCAAGGTCCTACAATCCCTATTCCTCCATCTCAAGATCTATTACTATCTCCCAATCCCAGTCAAGATCCCATCATCCCATCCTCTCCTCTTGAGGATCCTCCGATCCAAACTATCCAGCTGCCAGCACTCTATCCTCTTGGACCACTTACATTTGTCAGAGGTAACCCACTTGAAGCAGAAGCAATAAGTTCCACATCTTCCATCAGGGAACTAGAAACTGGATGTTTATCATATTCCCCAAGTCAGAAATATCCTTGTTTGGATAAAATGCTCAAGAAATGGAATTATCAAGGCAAAGGCCTAGGCATCCATGAACAAGGAAATCTAGAGCCTATCCAAGACAAGAAACATCCAAAGTTATGTGGCATTGGTCACACATCAGAAGAAGGCACTTCCTCTAGAAATATTGGTACAGCTACAGCTAAATTCAAGCATCCTTCCAAACCCACCATCACATCTCCCAAAACATACAATGCTATTCCCCCTCCTCCATCATTATGGCCCAGGATAACCTATCACATTCCTCCTTCATCCTCTAAATCCATTTTGGGTCCCTATGTCCCAAAATCTTCCAGCACATATCCTCTACATACCAAATCCATTTTGGGACCTTACATCCCAAAATATCATCCCCCATCTTATCCTACTCAATCCCTCATCCAAAATCCAAACATCCCTAGTCAGGATCAACAAAGGCACATGCCCATATCTCCTATCTACCAATCTCCATTCATCTCCACATCCACATTTTTGTCATCCCACACGTCTCCTCATATTCATTCCAATGCTCCTTGCAATTTGGATGCCATATCCAATATGCATAAAGGGAAATATCCACAAAAAGCCAAAGATTGTCATGTCCAGCCTAAACGACATGGTCAACCAAAGAAAAATCCAATCAAGTGATCCAATGCATCCCAATGGCTGCAAAGGCCCAGCAAAGCACAAGGAAAATCTACTACATGGCCACTAAGGCTCAGCAAAGCAAAAGCAAAACCTGATGCATACCAATGGCTACAAAGGCCCACCAAAGCTAAAACAAAAATGATGTGGATCCCAAAGCAAAAAGATGTAATGCATCTAACAGAAATATCCACACTGGCATCCGAAGTTGCTAATCCACCAGCTACTCAGTTTCCTCCTCCATCTCCTAAATCCATCTTGGATCCCTATGTTACAAGATCTCCTAGCACAAATCCTCCATCATTTCAACATCTATCTTCCGCATCCCATCAACTTCATCTATCTCCCCCCCAACATGTGCCAATGTTGATCCTGACAACATCCCCCTATCATGATCACTTTCCATCTTTCCATCCAAACACTTTCCACCACCATATATCCCATCTACCCCATCCAATCTATGCTTTTGCATAAATTCATCCATCCTAGTGAAGCTGTACCAACATCCAAGAAAATCAAAAGATCAGTGAAGAAAGTCAGTGACAAATCAGAGAAATTAGCAGGTCAGCAAAATCAAAAAGTCAGCATCAAATCAGAAGGTAGTACCAAATCAGAGAATCAACAACAAGTCAAAAATCAATCAGCATATCAGTGAAAGATCAGCACAAAGTCAGCAAAAAATCAAAACATCCATAAAAATTGGAAAAAATCAAGAGAAAAGTATCAAAAAAGAAAAGAAAAAGAGAAAAACATTCATCCAATGGTGAAAACTTGGCAATTCAAGCACCTTGGACAAGTACCATGGTGAAGACCTGGCAAATAGGCATCATGCGTAAATCTCCCCCCAATTCCTTTCTGCAGTTGGGGGCCATTCCCTTCTTCCATCTTATCCAACATCTCCTCCATCCCATTTGTCTCTCACCTCCTTCATCCTCCTTTGGATCTTGATGATAAAACAAAGACTACCAGGTATACATGCTTTTTTGGGCACCTTCTTGGCATCCATCACACCTTTCAGCTACATATCCTCTATCCGATCCATTCATCCTTGCTTCCATCTACCTTCCTCATCCTCTTGTTGTCATATCTACTGTCCAATCATACCCCATCCTACTACCTCTGAATACATGAACTATCCTAAGCAAGGGGCATCTTATTCCTTGGTAACATATTCCTTGGAGACTATCTTTCATCCAAAATCTTTCCATCTCCCCAAATCCCAAGCATTCCCCTAGCTAGATTCCTCAATAGTTCCTCTAGCATCCATCTTTCAATCCTCAAGCAAATCTGCCATCCCATCTCCCCAAATCTTCCTCTAGCCAGATCCCTCAGCGGTTCCTCCAGCATTCCATCCTAATCCTCAAGCAAATCTGCCATCCAATCTCCCCAAGCTCTTCCATCTCCCCATCCAATCTTCATCCATCCAAAATCTCTCTAAAATTCCTCCATCCAAATCCAAATATTCCTCTATCCAGATCCCCAAGCATTCCTCTAGCCAGATCCCTCAGTAGTTCCTCCATCCAAATCCAAATCTTCCTCCATTTGAATCTCCTAGCAGTTCCATGATCCTCATCCTAAGAATTTCCTCCATCTTTCCATCACCTAGTATCTTTCCTTGTCATTGGTATCTAGCTATAGGCTAACCTCATTACAATCTAATGCCATTCATCCCTATCCAAACATTCCTAGCAGTCTTCTAGCAATCTTCCAATCCTCTCCACATCCTCTAGCTATCCAAAATCCAACATCCAAGATCAAGCCAACCGATCCAATCACATCCTTAGTCTTGTAGCAAGCCTTGATCTCAATCTAATCATCATCATTGGGATATGTCCTTCCCAAATTTGTGTCATTTCAGGACACATCATTTGTCAGTCTGTCTTGGCTTACCAGCCCAACTGGGGCATCATCTTGCATATCTTTGGAGTTTCATCTTCACCCCCAAGTTCTTTGTGCATCCTAATCCTGAGCTTTTGTACATATCCGTTGTAAATATCCTCACGTCTTGTTGTATATATCCTTGTCAGTCCCACATCAGTAGTATTTGATCACAAATCTTGTCCTACCCAGCCTTGTACTTTAGCAATATCAATTGTCGACTATCTTTGATCATCATGACTATCTTTGAACCGCATCATTTGCCAATCAGCAACACAACATTCTCCCCATCATCATAGGGTCCGCACAGATGTATGCTTATGTTTTATCTGACCTAAGCCTAATCACGGGTCCCCTTAGTTGTATCCTTCCTGTCCGACCCAATCTTCCACCAATCACACCAGGTCTGTGTCGATGTATCCTTCCAGACGTTCAGACCAATCTTCTCGCCATCAATCAAATCACATCTCTCTCCTAAAAGGATGTCTTTTTGGAGTTCTCTTTTTGGCCTTGGATTTTGTCCTTTGGATCTTGTTAATCTTTTATGGCTTCTCATTGTTCTCTACTCAAAGTTAGCACAATCCTTTATATCATGGTGTGCAGCGAATGAGGACAATCTAGGGCAAGGTCTTTTGATCTTTTGCTTCTGCCTGTGAGTCAGTCGTGTGTTTGTGGTTTCTTCAGCATCATTTCCACCATGCCTCCTCTGGGTTTCATGTGTGATGTTGGGGCAACCCTGCGTGTTTTTTTAGCATCAGTCCTATGCAACGTTGGTGACAAGGCCTCGAGATCCCAGTATCCTTGGTAGGTCTCTAGCATTGCTATATTAAACTAGGTTGTGCTCTCCACATTTGCACTTGGAGCTTCACCCAATCCCCTACATCCTGCATCATATAGATTAATCTTACATCTTGCATCTCTCATGTAGCTGCATCCTGCATTTTGCATTCCATCTCATCTTGCATTCACCCATCTTTGCTCTTGGAAGTTTGGTTATTTATCTCCCCTTCTTCCTAGCTCCTTCCTTCTTTGTTTCCTTTCGAGAAAATTCCACAACGTTTACTCCTTGCATTATTTTCTCGAGGGGGCACAATCCCTTATTCCTCTAAATTCTAGCCTTGGGCATCTTATTTTCTTGTCTTTGACGCCATGCCACTTGCGGCATCGCATCAAAGAGGGGCAAAATGTAAACACCTAAAAATCCTTTAGAAAATAAAGTGTTTTTATTTTTTGAAAAATCCCTGATGACATCATCATTTATTAATTAATTAATTAATTATTTTTATGTCATTAAATCCCTTTATCTTAATTAAAAATATTTAATTAAGGAATCCCTCCCAAAAATGTTTAAATCTTATTTAAACATTATCTCCTTATTTATTAATTTTTTAATTAATAAATTGACCAAAAATCCCAAAATAAATAATTTATTTATTTTTTGCCCAAAACTTGGCCAATTTCCTTAAGACCACTAACCTCTTCCAGAATCTTCTAATCCTTCTTTAATTTCAATTAAAGGCTAATCCCCTCATTTCCTAACCCTAATCCCAACTCAAAATATTTAATTAACATTAAATATTTAATCCTCATGTTTATTAAATTCATTTTAATAAATATTCTCAAACCTAAACCATGGAAATAAATAAATCTTTATTTATTTTTTGAAATCCATGTTTATCCTAAGGAAATTCTAGACTCTTCTAGAAAGTCCTAATCCTAATCCTAATCCCCCCCCTAATCCTGTCACATTCCCTAACCAAGGTTAGCCAACTCCTAAGCTTAACCCAAAGTCAACAAACTTCTAGAGACTTCTCTTACATGCATTAAGTGCATTTAAGGCCTCCTTATCCCTCTTACATGCATTTATCATGCATTTAAGAAGCCTCTCACCCCTTTCTTACACCCTTTGACCTTAGACACATTTCCCAAATTGTGCACATTCCTCCCATCTTTCAACTCAATGCCCTTGTGACACTTGTCACAAGGAGGTGGCCCTGAACTAGCACAATCCATGTGCTCCCCTTTGAATGAATCTTGGCCTCTCTTAAGGATTTTGATCCTGGCCACTCATTCCTCCTTCCCAAATCTTATAAATGCTCCTCCTTTCAAGAGCAAATTCATTAGCTTAGCTTTTATTCTCATGCATTGTTATCATGCCCTTTTATTTCTAGCTTTAGCATAATCAATCTTAATCTAGCTTACTTTCAAACATTTTAGCTCATCTTAATATAGCTTTAATGGATTAACCTACTTTCTTCCATTGTTTTGCATAGCATATCATCATCATCACATCTCTATTTGGCTTAAAATCAGTCTTAGCATAAACATCATGTAGCTTAATCTTCATTTCAGCATCATTTGATCCTTGAGGCCTTAGGGGCAAATCAGGTGTTCTATACCTGTTTTGTGCCATTTATGAGGTTTTTATGGATCTCAATCCATCCTAAAATGCATAAGGAACATGCTCCAAGTGATTAGAGAGCACACCCACATCCCCTTAAGCAAGAGCAAATCAAACAGTGCTTGGGTGCACCTGTTTAAGCTCAATCTGAGGTGGCTTAGTTTAGAGTTTTATTTGTTTTGGATTGATTTCATGCTTAGACTAACATCTAATCTTTGTTTGGCTTGAAGTTTTCCAAATCAGGTACCCTCAAAAGCCTTGTCCACACTAACACCATTGTCTTCTTGTGGATGATTATTAATCTCTTTATTTAGCATTAATTGCTATCAATTTTAATCTCATTATTTAGCATTATTCCCATCCAAGGTGGATATCCTAAGTATGATAAATACGATGACAATAGAGATGCTCAGGACCATGTGCACAAATTTTGTACCCTAAGCATGGAGTTTATGCACAAATAAAGCTATCTTATGAGACACTTTCCTCGAAGTCTCGATGGCCAAGCTATGAGCTGGTTCACCTTGATTTCCCCTGGCATTAAGACCTATGATGAGCTTGTTCATAAGTTCATCCAAAAATAATCCTATAACATCTCTCACATTGTTACCATGCTCGATCTGTTCAATACAAAATAACATGTGCGAGAGCCCTTCATTACATTCCTTCAATGATCGTGAAGAATGTTTGCTAGATACCATCAAAAGATTCTTGAGATTGAGAAGGTTGACATATTTATAAACACTATTTTCCTTGAAATGAATTATGCATTGTGAATTCAAACTCACACCTCATTTAACAAATTGGTGGAGATATCTATTTGCATAGAAGATGTCCTTATTCAAAAATGATAAATTACCCTACAACATAAATAGCATAAATATTCTTCCAATAATTAACATAACAGGATAAGAATAAGTTCTAGACCAAAACCAAGGATGTTGTCAATGATGAAATTGTGGGAGGAATTTCCACATCTACCTCTAGCAAACCTAAGGAGCCATCTTTCAACCTCTCCACTGGCATTCAAGCAATGAGAAACAACAAGAAAACTCAACAAAGATCTAAAATAGAAAGTAACAGAGATAGGTCATGGATCTCTAGGCCTAAGCGAGATTTCATTCCCCTTGGAGAGTCACTTGAAAATGCCTTGAAGATGCTTTTGACTAACAAGATCACATTACCTGATAATTCAAAGCCTGACGATCCTGAGATTAAGTCTAAGTGATGGAATGATATCCACTATTGTGATTACCATTACAATAAATGTTAGAATTAATAATATTTCCTTGGTTGTATTGTTTATTTATTGGGGATAAACCAAGGTATCCTTTTATTTAATTAGGTGATTCCTATGGAATCCCTACTTGTATTTTGTCCTCTAGTCCAAGTGGGAGGACATGTCACAATTTGTAATTCCTTTAATAGGGAAATTAGATTATCCTCCTTATGAGGATCTTGACACTTTACACACCTACTATGGATAATGGCATTCATAGATTAGTGAGTTACTTAGTAACTCTTATCATATCTATAAAAGAGATGCTCTCCTCTCTTATTTAAACTTTTGAAGTTATTGTAAATGAGATTCTCTCTCTCTCTCTCTCTCTCTCTCTCTCTCTCTCTCTTTGGCTTTTCCATATTCATAATATCACAAGGGGTTTTTCTTTTCTTTTTCCATTTCAAAAATCTTGTTGTCTCCATTCTTTTGCTTTGGGTGCTTGATCCTAGCTTTTGGTTATCTCATGGTAATGCATTCTTCATTCTGTCTCACTTGGATTATTATTTCTTCTCCTTACTCTTATTATTGTTCTTTACAATAAAGGCCAAAAAACCAACAACTGCGTGAAGCTCAAGCATTTGATCTAGGATCTGATTGATAATGAGACCATTGTGATTGATCCCCCTTAGACTAATATTGACCATAAGGCCTTTAAAGAGCCTTTTCCTAAATATGAAAAAGGGGGAATCATCTAAGATAAAACACAATAAGGTGGGTTACACCTACTTTGACAATGACAATGTGATCCACATGCTCAATTCATCTAATCATACCATTAACGTTATCAAGATCAAGAGCAAGACTCAGGTTGAATATTCTAATGCAGTCACTCGCTCTCAATGTAAGGTCACTCTATAAGGACAAGGTTCTTCCTCCTCTTCTGAACACGCAACAACCCAAGGGTCCAAAACCACTACCTTATTTGTATCACGTGACTATAATCGGGTTGATCATCTTCAGCACATGTCAGCTCAGATATCAATCCTTAAATTTCTTAAAATATCTTCTGCACATCGGGAGATTCTTGATCAAGCCCTCTTAGCAAGTAATGTTCCAAAGCACCTAGGTGTAGACAAGTTCTAGTCCATGGTCGATCATCTTGATTCCCCTCATTATCTAACCTTTTTAAAAGAAGATGATAAATTTGTTAGTAACCCTCACAACCAGCCTCTCCATATCAAAGTCTGCATACATAAGCACAGGGTGAAATATGTTTTGATAGATAGAGGTGCGGGTTTGAATATCTGAACATTCAACCTGTTTAAGGCTCTTGGTTTCTCGGAGCATGCTATTTATCCCAAATTAAAAATCACAATCAAATCATATGATGAAGAGGAACACTCTTCTAATGGTATGGTAGTCTTTCCCATCTGAGTAGGTCCTATTCAATGGGATGTTATTTTTCAAGTCCTGGACCTTCCACTCATATAAAATATACTCCTTGGTCACTCATAGATCCATGAAATGCAGGAAGTCCTATCTACATACCATCAATGTATCAAGTTTCCTCATAATGGCATCGAGGTTACAAATCCTACAGATTTGGTTTATACTTGCAATAATGTGAAACAAGTTGAAAGCATGGTTCCACACAATAAGGAATCTCGAGGAGCCAAGAAAATGAGAACTCTAGACAAGAAATGCTAGATGCCTTTCAGAAGAAATTGAGTATAATAGGATACGAAATGGGGGAATATAAGTTGAATGCTTCATGTTCTATGATCAACCTACCTATTTCACCTAGATCTTATGGGAAACCATCTTCATCCTTCCAATCTACTAGAACCTCTACTCCAAAAATTCATGAATGAACGGGTATGGTCAAAGAAAAAATATCTCTTGAGCAAGAAAATGAGGATAAAGTTATTTTACAATAGTTGTAAAAAGGTGAAGAAGATGAACAGGAAGTGAAATATACTAAAATTTCCATCGAGATGTATGGTATAGGTTATCACTTCATGCAAAAAATGGGATATGATGGAAAAAGTCCTCTTGGAAAAGGAAAAGGCCTTACTGAACCTCTACATATTGAATTCCATAATCCTAGGGACAAAACAGGATTAGGGTATCATGAACACAAATTTTAACCACCATCTACAAGTGGCCCTATATTTGACAAACTAGGAGACTCTGATGATGAGGATGAGGACATTGTACCTATAACTTATGAAAGGTTGTTACATGTACCTATAGACTAAGAGATTGGACCTACAAGACAACTTAGTCAACATGATGTTGGCAAGTTGAATTTACTAAGAATATATGACTAGTTTTGTGTTGTCACTATGGAAACAAAGTCATATGGAGTTTTGATAGTCAGCACACAAACTTTGAAGATCATATTTCGGCTAAGTATGGAAGACAGTGCAGACAGTGAAGTACTTGATGATTAGAACATCAACGCATGTGTGTATGATCGAGTTATGGTATGCACCCTTGGATATAAGCTTTTAAGTATGTTTTTATGTTAAGTCTAATAACCCATGGTCATATCGGACAATATCAAGAAATTACAAGTCTAAGTGACACTGGCAGTTAAGCGGTAGAGAAGAACAGAGCATGTAGCCGACAGGAAGTTTTTGTTTAGCGTGTATAATTTTATTTTGTAAAGACTATGCACCTATAGTAATAATGATGTAAACATGTTATTATCTTTGTATGTAAACACACTTGAGCCAAATTATGTTGGAAGTGTTGTATGTGTTAGTTTTTAGGCCGACATAATATTTAGTTTTGGTTGCACCTATTCAGCATGTATATATATGACATGCACTTTTATATTTGAAAGATGTTGTGATAGAGAGAAGAGAAAAAGTATGTAAAGTATATAGTAGAGTAGTAAGTATGGTATAAAGCTTTACAAGAGGTTAAATCATCAGCGCACAAAATGAACTGATCAGATAGTAGTGTCAAAGTAGTAGTTCACTCTTCCAAATATAGTGTGTATCTGATTATCAAGAGGTTGTAGCCTTCTTCATTGAGTAGTGAGCTTTGGCAGTGAGCCATCCACCCCTAATAGGGTTGGTTCTATCTAGAGTCCTAACAGATTCATTATACTCAGCATTGTAAAGACTGCTCCTAATAGGGAAAAGGAACTTTAACAGGTTCATAAGACTAGTGCAATTATTCGTGGGTGCTAATTCCCACTGGGGTTTTCCTCTGGCCAAGGTTTCCCCGTAAACATATCATGTGTTATGTGTTATGGTTAATTATCTTATATTCTTTATTATTTGTTTCAGTATTTAAGTAATTGTGCTAAGTTTCAAGAAGTAGAAAAACATTAATTGTAGAACATTGATTCACCCCCCCCCCCCTCTCAGTGTTCCCATTCTTAACAATTGGTACCAGAGCTTTGGTCCTAGAAGAGAAGTTTAACCACTTAAGGAGATCATGGGTTCAGAAGAACTGAAACATCTGAAGGAAAATCTCAAAGCATCTCTTGAAGATCTTGACAGATCTAAAAAAGAAATTGAAGAACTAAAATTGAAGGTTAGTGGCTCACAAGTATTCATCAAGAAACTAAGAAAAGATTTGAAAGATTGTTCAACAAATGATATGGGAAAAATGGTCAAAAAGATGAATGAAGAGAACATGTCTCTGAAGGATCAAATTGAAGATATGAATGAACAATTAACTGATAGAAAGTCATCCTTTGAGGAATAGATCAAGGAAAACAAACATTTGGATAAAGAAATTATGCAAGCAAACCTGAAAATCTTGGAGTTAGAAAACATCAAGAAAAATATGGAATCTGAATTGACTGAAGCCAAGCATCATATTGACAAATTTCACACAAGTGCTAATCTATTAGATTCTCAGATATATGCACAAAGGATAAAGGAGATTCCAATGGTATTGGATATAATGAAGCACAAATTCAAATCAATGCAATGCAAGAGAAAATGAAAGCACCAGAAGAATCTACAGAAGCTAAGAAGATTGAAAATAAAATTGAAGCTAAAGAAGAACCACCTAAGAATGGACGCAAGCTAGTAAACTGAACTTGTTATGCCTGTAACAAGCATGGACATATAGCAAGAGATTGTAAAGAGGTAAGACCTTTCAATGGTTATTTTTATTCACACAATAAATTTGGTCATAGAGCTATGAATTGTAGACCAAATCAAAGAAGTCAGATACAACATAATCAGAGAGACCAATCACAACAAAATGTTAGAATTCCTCTGAACATTACATGTCAGATATGCAATTTCAATGGACACACAGCTAAATAATGAAGCATGGTTACTCACATCAATGCACCTAGGAATATAAGGCCTACAGTCATTTGTTACTCTTGTAATAAGGTTGGACACATCTTAAAGTTTTGTAGATCACAAGTGCAAAGACAAGATAGACCTGATAAGTCTCAAGGATCAATACTTAATGAATCTGGAGAAGTCAAGTTTGTGAAAGCTATAGAAGATAAGAGCAAGATTTGGATGGAAGTAAAGAAAGATAATGTTAGCGACAAAGTAGTAGATGCATCCACAATGGATGCACCCTCTACTTATGGATGAATGACCCTCATGGTCATAGGGGGAGCTAGATAAGCTCTAGACCCCTTTGTGGATGGTATACTCACCCTCTGAGTATGTGCCTTTGGTTTTAAATGTTTGGTTGCTAGTTGATGTAGTATGTAAGAGAGCACAGTCTGAACGTCATCAGTGAATGAGTTTTGAATTCTCAGTTGAAGTCTATGTTATGGTAGCAAGCATTAATTGCAGGATTCTGATTTATAAGTCACCAGAGATCTATTATCTTCACTTTTTCAATTGAGATCAATCCTTTGAAGAGCATAGGAGATTGAGCATCTAAGTGTTGCATTTGTCTCATTAGAGAAGAAGAGATAAATTGTTGCAGAACCCTAGCTCATACACGTCATTTTAGAAACCCCTTTTGAACCATATTTGAGAGTTATAGCAAGTAAGTAATGGAAACTCCAGTAGTCTTTGATGTCATAGAAAGGAACAGATATGTATTTAAGAAGCATCTATTTAAGTCAGTGTTAGATGATTTAGAAGGAGCATTTTACAAGACTCTGATGGGAGTCATGCATATCGAGGATATTTACACTTACATATATTGTAAGAAGGAGTCTGTAGGAATGGATTGTATAAGGTTGCACATGGTATCAATGGTCAATCCTGACTTTACATTCAAGAATGAATTCATGCACCTCAAAGATAACCCTATTATTGAGTATGCGATGCATGAGTTTTATGAGTCAGAATGGGTCAATATATTACTCAACGAGATTCATGATGATCTATTTTGGATTGGTGAAGTCCTTGTCCACATAATAGTAGATCTCATTCATGAGATGACCAGAATTTCTAAGGTTTGTGCCCCTCTTCCCACGGGAAAAGATGTTAGAAAATAGGTTGAGCAATCTTGTAAGTCTAGAAGTGACAAGCATGGCATGACTATTGAGCCTATTGAGGAAAAATACATTAAACTCATGGCTATGATACTTGGATACAAATTTTAGCATGCAAACAGAGTAAACAGTGTGTCTACAGCAATAATTATGGTAGCAATAAGGATAGTGAAATAAAATGCAAAGTATAATCTTTGTGAGATCTTGCACGCAAATCTTGTTGACAACATTAGAGAAATTAAACACGACAAGAACAAAATATTCATATTTGGGTCACTGATCATATATATGTACTTACATATTGTTGGTAAGGTCTCTAATCTTTACCTAGATAGAAGCACACCTACATTACCTATAATTTCACTTAAGGCATCATATGAGAGCACCTTAAAGGATTGCATGGATTTGGAGATAAAATCATTTAGAATTAAGATGCAGAGAAGACATAGAATTCTTGAGAATTTGGTAGAGAAATATAAGGACAACATTTATTTTATGGTGGAAACTAATTCTACTTGCATGGAAGCAGTTGAGCCTAGAAAAAAGTGGATTCATCCACTTGGTTATGAAGTCAATGAGCATATCTTGGAAGGCTATGCACAAGTCCTTCTATCTACGCCTAAGGATCCCAATGAACCAAGATGGGGAACATATGAAGAGAAGACAAGGCAAGTTAATTATGTCTTATACAGTGCAACAACTAAGAGGAAAGCATCTAGGATTACCTCTCATATCCTGAAAATTCATGTTGTCACCCAAGAAGAAATAGATAAATCAAGGGAAGACAAGATTTCTATGCAACTTGAGAGCTCACCCTCATCTGGAAAAGTTCAAGAAGTAAAATTTGTTGATCCGAAGAAGAAGAACAAGACTGATGATAACACCTCAGTGCCCACAACTACAGTTGATCTAGAGTCCTCTCCACCCTCTGAGCAAAGCAAGTTGTCTAGAAAGAAGAAACAAGCTGGTGCAAGCCACCCATCCTCAAGGACAACCAGAAGCAAGGTGAAAAACACTCAAGCACCTCCTGAGGTAGGATTTAGAATGAGCTTGAAAGTTTTGAAATCTAGATTTGTTGATGAAGGAAGGATAGATATGATTGGTAAATTCTATGACAAGTATGGAGAAATAGATAGATCAAAAATTCATACTATAATTATCCAACATATGATTAAGTTCAAAAAGTCAATTTTGGAACTTAAGACAGTCATTCCTGATCATATATGGAATATATTGGATTCACTAAAAAGAAAATCTATAGAGGAGGATATGAGAATTAGAGAAAAGACTTTGGATGATAACCTCCCTGTTTGTGCATTAGAAGAAAAGAAAATGTTGTTAGATTTGGTTAGGCCTCATCTAAGATCAAAAATTAGAACTTTGCACATAATGAATAAAGATTATGATTTGATTGCAAAGGAGATTAAGAAAGCATTTGAAAATGTATTTCTGGATAGACACATGTACCCTCCTTCTATGTCTGCACCCCAAGCTACTTCAGATCCCTCTGAGAAAGAAAAAGAATCAAAGATTCCAAATCCACCGATGACATGTCCACATGATTCTATGCCCAAGGTTACAGTACCTACTGAAGCAGTGGAAACAAAAGATGAAACAATTGTGATTGATAATGTTCAAATCACCATGGCAGCTATAGATACTGATCTGGATAAGTTTGAAGAAAATTTTGTAAGTACTGAAGAAGATGAGATCCTATATGGTGAAGAAGCACCTATGGAACAAGAAGAATTCCTAGTTGAAGATATAACAAGACAGGAAGATGGAAAAGAAGATGAACCTAAAGAACAACCCTCTGTTGAGACCCCATTAAAAATAGAGATTGAAATTGTGGATGTAAATCAAAGCACATACTTATTTCTTAGTCCTAAACCCTTAATATCATTGTTGTCAAGATTGACTCATGATACAACAAGTTTAGATTCATGGGGAGAAGAGGATCTGATAAAGATAAGTGTGATGGATATGGAGAAAGTAATGAGAAACCCTCTCTTTGTGGAATCAGTTAGCATACTGAATAATCTATTTCCTGCAGAAAATAAATTACTCAATGTTCATTCAGTGGATGATGTTAGCAGCATTTTGTCAAACTTCAAAGAAAACTTTTCAATTCTAGAAGACTCAGCGACAAAAATTATAGAAGAGAATTACAATAAGAAAAGACTGAATGATTTGATAAACAATTTCTCTTTAGACCTTAATTCTCTAAAGATTGGACAAGCAATGCTAAAGGAGATAGTAGCAAAAGGAAGAAAGAAGATAGCTGATTGCATGAACAAGGATAAACTCACTTCAAAACACTCAAAGAAGATTCAAGAAGCAAAGTCCCTAATTGCAGCAATAAGGAAATTAGTTGAAGATCCCTCTCAAGATGTAAATTTTTGTAATAATGTTTATCAAGGGCAGATAGACAAGATAGAGAAGTTAGAAAAAGAGATTGTGAAGATAAGGGCTAGACAAGCACAACTAAGAAATGCACTAGCACCCTCACAAGATGTACTGAATCAGAACATCAAGCACATTGATGCAACAATTGTGACATATGATCAAGGCCCATGCATGGATTTAGAAAAGATGGAGAAGCTCACATATGCATTATGCGCACATCTTCAAACAGTTGATGCACTAAAGGTATTTTGGCAACAAGAAAGAAAAAACCTTCAGATTGCATACCCTGATGTATACTCCATGTAAGCACTTAGAATTTCATTTTTTTTGGCACCTTTTTCATTAATGTCAAAGGGGGAGTAGGGTATAAATTGGAAGAAGTTAGAAGAGTATATAGTATATGGTGTACAGTATAGAAGCAAGTTTTGTGTAAAGTTAAGTTTAGCAACTTCACCATATTCCTTTGTTGCCATTAATGACAAAAGGGGAGATTGTTGGCAAGTTGACTTTACTAAGAATATATGACTATTTTTGAGTTGTAATTATGGAAACAAAGTCATATGGAGTTTTGATAGTCAGAGCACAAACTTTGAAGATCATATTTCGGCTAAGTATGGAAGATAGTACAGAGAGTGATGTACTTGATGATCAGAGCATCAACTCACATGTGTATGATTGATTTATGGTATGTGCCCTTGGATATAAGCTTTTGAGTATGTTGTTATGTTAAGTCTAAGAATGCATGGTTAGATCAGACAGTATCAAGAAGTTACAACAAGTCTAAGTGACACTGGCAGTTAAGCGGTAGAGCATAACAAAGCATGTAGCCAACATGAAGTTTTTGTTTAGCATGTATAATTTTATTTTGTAAAGGCTATGTGCCTATAGTAATAGTGATGTAAACATTTTATTATCTTTGTATGTAAACATGGTTGAGCCAAATTAAGTTGGAAGCATTGTATGTGTTAGGTTTTAGGCCAACATTATTACTAAAGATAATTGAGAGATAGATAACTCCCTGTGTGAAAGGTTGCTTTAATCTGTCACCTACACATACAATAAAAATAAGTAAATACTTTCTCCTAATCCTCTCGAAGAATAATGTAGACTAACTGGTTAGGGGGTGAGAGATTAGATAGATAGGTAAAAGGTCGGCTCGAGAGGTTGAGTGTTCAACTCCCTCTCGCCACCTTTTTAGCCCAATTTTATACATATTTTCATTTTTAAAAATTATTAATATCTAAAAAAAAATATGCATAAAATAAAACATTTACAACCTAATACATGAGAGTGGAAACAATAAATGCATACACCTTTTATCTATTTTAATATTTTTATCAAAGGAGATTTATAAAATATGACCAATATGTATTATACTTCCCTGACGTCCTATTCCTTTAGGAGTTGAAATTTTTGGCATCAACAGTGGCTCTAATTGGGGACGTGCATTCATGTTTGGATGTAGCAAGATCCTAGTTATCTCTGGAGAAGCAGACCATAGTGAGAAAAGAAACATGATGCTTTAAAATAAAATAAAACTAATAATATACAAGTTAGAGAATACTTCCTATTTTAAGAGAAAGATGGCTTCAAATATTGACCGTGAGTAGGGAAATCCTGAATTACTTCATCAGTATCTTGCAAATAATAAGAATTCTTGCCTGCTTTCGAAACCACCATGTAAGGTCCTAGCCACAATGCCTCAAACTTACCATGTTTTCCTTTGTCTTGGTCTTTCGCATTCCATTTTAATACCCAGTCGCCTTCTCTGAATGGTTTATCTGATGCTCTTTTATCATGAAGGGTCTTGATCTATTGTTGTTGATGAAGATTCCTTTCTTGTGCCAATCTTCTTGTTTCATCTAACTCTGATAACTAGCTCAAACAGTCTTCCATAAAGTTTACATCCTCAAGCTCTTCTTCCTGAATGAATTTGTATACTGGCAAGAGATTATTTAATGGTAACCTCGCTTGTTTTCCATAAACCAACTCATAAGGAGAAAAACCTGTCGATCTCTTCACTGTTACTCTGTCCACCCATAAAGCTAGATTTAGCTTCAAGTCCCAGGCTTTTTTATTGTTACTCAACATTCTTTTGTTAATCTTCAGTATGTTCTTATTACTTGATTCTGCTTGACCATTCCCTTGCGGATGATATGGAGATGAGTATGATAGGTTGATGCCATATTTCTCACAAAATTTTGAAAATTCCTTAGACCTAAAACACATGCCATTTTCGCAAAGAATCTTATAAGGTACTCCGAATCTGGTAAGTATATTATCCGTCAAAAACTTGATGACCACCTTGCTTGTAGCCTGCCTTGTGGGTATAGCTTCAACCCACTTTGTGAAATAATCTGTCGCAACCAATATCCATCTGTGACCTCCACTTGAAGCATCTACAATTTCCCCAATAAAGTCTATTCCCCACATTTTGAAAGGTTCTTCAGTCTGTAATGGAATAAGGGGTAAAGCACCATTGTATTTTAGTTTCCCAGAGAACTTCTGACAGGACTCACACTTTCTAACATAATCATAACAATCCTTGAAGACATGAGGCCAGTAATACCCAGCTTTCAATATTTTATGAGCTATTGTCTTAGCCGAAAAATGACCGCCACACACCCCATCATGTAAATCTTTAATAACTAACTTGGCCTGATAGGTGTCTAGACAAAAAAGGAGGATACCATCATTATTTTTCCAATATAGGTCTCCTTGGATTAGCACATATCTAGATGCTTGTAACCTTATAGTTCTTTTTTGATTATCATTTAGACCTTCTTGACACTTCATATGTTTTAAGAAGTATACTATGTCTATGTATCATGGACAATGCTCGATACTCATTTCTACCCTTTCTAAATCTACTTGGTTTACTTGCGCTGCATCCAAATTTGTTTCTGCCATAAGCTTAGCCAATCCTTCTCCTCTGATTAACTTAGTGATCTGAATTTCAATGTCAAACTCTTGAATCTGATTTATCCATTGACATCTTTTTCCTATAACCTCTGATTGCCTTAAGATATCCTTAGTTGCTGCATTAGGTATGTATGCCATGATTTTGGCCCCAACCAGATAGCGTCTAAATGCTTTAACTGATTTGACCAATGCATAGGCTTTCTTTTCATGTATGTCATAATTTAGCTCAGAAATTTGTAGAGTTTTACTAAAGAATGCTATTGGCTGTTCATATCCTTCATCATTTTTCTGTAACAAGACTGCTGCTATGGTGTGGAAAGAAGCAAAGGAGAACAACTGAAATGGTTTGGAAAAATCAGGAGACTTCAAAACTAATGCTTCCTTGATTGCTTTCTTGATATTGGAAAATGCTTCTAAAGCCTCATCTATCCAACTTATAACTACACCCTTTTTTAACATCTTTGCAATAGGTTTTATGATTTCAAAAAAATTTGGGACAAATCATCTTACAAAGTTGATTTGCCCAAGGAAAGATTGAATTCCCTTAACATTTTTAGGCATCGGAACCCTATCAATTACTTCAATTCTTTCTAGATCTATTCTGACTCCTTCCTTTGAAACTATATGGCTAAGGAGTTTACCCTCAGTAACCCAAAAATGACACTTCTTTGGGTTTAAGGATACTCCATATTCAAGGGCCCTTTTGAAAATCTTCTCTAAGTGCTTGCAATGATCTTTTGCTTTCTTGGAATAAGCTGTGATGTCATCCTGATATATTACCATGATAATATCAATGAAATCCTCAAAAGCCACATCCATGGCCCTCTAAAAAGTAGCTCCTACATTCGTAAGCCCAAAGGTCATTCTTGCATAAACATATGTACCCCATGGCATAGTGAATGTTGTTTTGTATTGTTCTTCCTCTTTGACTTTAACCTAATTATACCTAGAGAACCCATCCATCATGGACAATAATTCATTTCCTGTGACCTTCCGTAATAATGCTTCCATGTTTGGTAAAGCATAATTGTCTTTTAACAAAGATATGTTCAGATTTATGAAGTCCACACAAAGCCTAATATCTTTGTTCTTCTTCCTAACAGGTACCAAATTTGAAACCCAAGTAGAGTGTCTAATAGGCTTTATAATACTAGTGTCCCTCATCTTAATGACTTCCTCTTTCATTTTAGGAGCCAAAGTTGGATTGATCAATCTTTGCCTTTGTCTAAAGGGCTTTGAATCAAGTCTTTAAGGGTATTTCATGTTGGAACAAGTCTTCTCTATAAGCCTTAAGATCATCATAGGACCAAGAAAACACATGTCTATACTTTCTTAATAAACTAACTATATCGAATCTAATTTTAGGAGTTAACTTTTTACCAATGAAAATTTCTTTAGGAGTGTGTTCATTTCCTAAATTTATCTTTTCCACTTCATCTATATTGGTATTTTCCATTTTAACCTTATCACTAAACTCTTTACTATCAAACATCTTCTCTAGTGTAACAAGTCCCTTAGGAATTTTATTAGTTTTAAGTTGAATTACATCTTTTCCAAATAAAGTATCATTTTCCTCTATAGTTTCAACATAAGCATTTAAATCAATGAATTGATCTTCGTACCTTTCCTCACATGCAAGAAACTTTATGATGTCTCTATCATTATCAAAGATTTGCCAATTATGAACGTTATCTGGTATTGATGGCCTTGGTTTGATCTCTATCTGCACAATATCTTCACATGGGATGTCATTGTGCTTAACTGCTAGGTTAGCCATGAAATCAGCAAGAATATTCTCAGATCTATCTATCCATGTTATCGAAAAAGTATCAAAAACTTCTATGGAATCCCACACTTCATTTTTGTACCTTTTTAAGATATGATTCTTAGTAATAAACTTGTCCCTAATCTGAGATACAATTAATTCATAATCACCATAAATAGAAAGAATTTTGATACCATGCTTACTTGTTATTTTGAGACCTAGTTGGAGCACTTCATATTCTGCAGTGTTGTTAGTACATTCAAATGCTAACAAAAAGGAATATTTAAAAGATTTCCCATTTGGGGATATAAACACTACACCTACTCCATTACCATTTTTACTACATGATCCATCAAAAAACATTTTCCAAATGAGATCATTATTTTCCTTAGCACATATTTAATAGGACTAGTATTTTCAATGAGGTTTTTATGAATTCTTAATTGAAAATTCTCCATGTCGGTGTGGTAGAAGTGCGTAACCTGGCTTGGATCAACACCCTCAATGATGTAAGTAGATCTTGGTTCTCTGTCGATCCTTACAACCCTATCATTCACTAGGATAGAAGCATAAGATAGATCTAGTTGACTATTTCCACCTACTAAATTAGACAATTGTCTAGATAATAACATTCCATAACTAGGTGGTACTTCTACAACAGTAATGTCTATTTTATAAGATTTTTCATGACACGAAGGGAACTTAAACTCAACATTTTTCATTATTCCAATAACTAGAACCGACCTATTGTCCATAGCATAACACTTTCCATAAGTAGTATCCACATTCATTCCTAACTCTTTCATTACCCCATGAGGCATGATATTAACTGCTGCCCCAAAGTCTAACATACAATTTTTAACCAATTTATTGTTTATCAATAAAGTTAGAAAGAAAGGATCTACTCTAGTAGCATCTTCATTAATAGAAGTTCTTAGTTAAATAACTGGTAATTCTTCATTATCTTTTTGTTCCTTGGCATCTTTTTTAACAACATCATTTATTAACTTGATCGTTTCATTCCTGCAATCAGTTAATTTAACTATTTCCATTAGAGGGATAGAAATTTTCACCTAAGATAATGCTTGAGACATAAATGAAGTACAGTTTGAAATTTCCTTACCATTGCCCTGTTTGTCTGTGGGTTTGCTTATCTTCGATGTTTTGATCAACCTGCCTTTTAGGAGCATTTGTCCTTACTTTCTTTATCTCCGCATTCTTGTTCAAAATTTTCTACATCCCTGTTGCTTGTTCATTTCCTGAATTTGCATTCCTGTTCCTCAAGTGATATTTGCTAAGCACTTGTTCCATCGCTGCTACAATGTAAGCTTCTCTTTCTTCTTTTGTCATCCTCCTAATAACTGGACCTCTATCATCATCTGAGAGGACTTGCTGCTCTTTTTGGTATCCCAACCTCCTATAACTTTCATCTAGCATGTATTCCCCATTTGAATCATCACTATCCCCTGACCAAAAAGGTGTGGATGAAAGAGCATTTATCACGGGCCTATCTTTGTATCCCTGGTTTTCTTCCTCCGAAATCTTTTGTGCTATAAGGCATTGATCCCGAGGGTGAGGCATTTTGCAAATCTCACACCATAAATCATCCCCTATGAAATGATTATTTTTCTTGAGAGGATCTAGAGTATCTGTCTATCCTTTTAGAGGCTTTCCATCTTTCCATTTTGTATGATAGGGCATGTCCTGTAACCTGTATCTATCATTTCTATTGAAATTTTTGTTTTGTCTTCCTGGTTGAAAATGACTTTTGTTTGGTTGCAAATTCTTCATCAAACTTACTAATTCATCCATTTTATCACTTTCACTATTCTTTTTCAGGACTGTAGGATCGAATAGCTTAGGATCACTTCTTTTATCAATTCTTCCAGTAGCTATTCTATTGTTTTCAATATTCAATGCTATCTTGAAAGCCTGTTGTAAAGTTGTCAGAGACCTTATCTCGTAATTCATATTAACATCAAAAGCTTTCAAATAAAAGGTGATTAAAAAGGGGTCAACATGACGTATATATTTTGGGATTTTATTCAACACCTTGTTAAACCTCTTATTAAATTCCTTCACTGTTTCATTTGTGTTTTTCCTCATAGTGGTTAATTCATGAGTTGCAAAGGATGGATCTCTGTGATCCCCAAACTCCTCAATACACTGATCAACAAATTTTTGCTAACTAGTAATTGATCTATCTAGAAAATTTCTGTACCACTCATCTACACCATCCTTGAGTGAAAGAACTAACACTTTCATGTGCACATCTTCATGAGTGATGTCAAATTCATAAATAATGTTTTTTACATTTATGACATGCTGTTCAGCTAACTGGGATCCATCGCCAGTGAACTTGGGAATAGCAGCCTTTAATTTACTTGATATAGGGTTAGGACAACAAATAACATTTGAGAAGTCCAATAGTTTATATCTTTCATTTACTTCCTGAGATCTAGCATCAAATAAATTTCCATTACTGTTATTCTAAAAATACTAATTCTGGGGCATAGGGTTACCGCTATGGTGTTGATATTCCAGATTACCATATTGGCCACCGTGATGTTGCTGAGCCATTGGATTTGGCATCTCTCCTTCATGCTGCCGATGTTGCTATTGTATAGGGTTCCCAAGTTGCTGATTTGTGCCCATAGCATATGGTTGTGCATAATTTTGGCCTCTCCCTGGATGCATTGAACTTTGCATTGGTCGTGCATGACATTGTTGAGTCTGAGCTCTTCCATGTTGTGAATTACCATAATACTTTTGTCCTTGTCCTTGTGTGTAATCTCTGCTTATATTATCAACAGGAGGATTAAAATTTTGTGTCCCACCATGATTCTGTGCACAATTTCTAGGATATGCATACTGTACAGTATTTTCAACATTATCATTTTCATCTCCTTTAATGTATCGATTATGCTTTATGTTTTCAAAATCAAAGTGCATATCTCTTTTATCAAAATCATTTACATTATGCCTGTGTTGGAGAACATTCTTACACACATATCTATATGTATCCTCACCATATTTCTCATTACATTGTACATAATTTTTATTTGAGCGAAACCCTTCTTCATAATTATTATTTTCATTCTCAATATATTGATTATGTATTTCATTTCTCCCCACATTTATGTTCCCATTGTAAAAACAATTACCTTGACATGAACAAACATCTCCATTACTTTTGGCAAAAATATTTCTTTCATTGTGTTTACTTTCACCCTAAGTGAATCTGTGCATCTCACCCGGCTGCTCATCATCTTTTATTTCTTCCTGGGTGAAATATTTATTATCTCTTGACTGCTCACGTGGATGATGGGATAGATGATATATATTATTATTTTGTCCTCCATCTCTTCCTGACTTTTGCACAGGTAAATGTATTTCATTATGCTCTTTACCCAAGGTACCAATACCTCCCTTATTTTTGGTATTAATGTGATCTCCAAAATGATGAGATTCATTTGGATAATACAGTATCACTTGAAATATTTTGTGTAGGAGGATAATAATTTTGTGGAGGCTGCTCACGCCAACTTATTGCTCCCCCTTCTTGCACAAATTCACACTTGCCATTTGGATCCTCACATGGATTTGGAAACTAAGGACAATCCCCAAAATGCACATCACCCTTCTGTGCGGGCTAGCAAGTAAAGGATTTTTTAATTTGTCTTTGCATACATCTTTTGTCTAGAAACGTGCAGGTATCCTCAATGTAGTGATCAACATTATATTTGGTTGAAATGTCTCCTTCTTTGTCTTCATAATATACACTATGCATCTTTGGCATCCTTTCAAAATTGTTATTATAATTTTTACCCTCATCTTGCACAAATACGAAAGAATTATGTTGTTGTTTATTATCTCCTCCATCGTGTGGAAGTCTTGTAGAGTTCCTCTGGGGCTATGTGGGAATCTTTTGCCAATAATAATTATTTTCCCATGTGTTATATACTTGGTGCCTGTTCCCTTGGTCTTGTGCAAGACCAGCAAGCTGCTCACGTGGTGGTTGGCTTATATCATCACTTTGCTATTTTTTGAAACTATTATTGTAATCTTCTTCTTGCGCAACTTGTCTAGATAAATATTTTTGATAATATATATTATTATTACTTTTGCATTGCCTATTTTGGAAAGTCTCATTTATATACTCACCTTGCACATGTCTATGCAGCTGCTGGTGTAATGTCGAGTACATGGGCCATTCAAAATCTTTATTCTACGCGGTCTTAACCATAGACTCATGCGGGTATTTGTAATGGTTTATATCCATTTGCTACCACGTGAATTGTATATAATTCTTACCTTGCACAAATTCTAGATTCTCAGGCTGTTGTTAATGCATGGCATGCTAAGTGAGTTGCACCTCATGATGTGCTGGATTATATTGCCGCGCACCATAGTTTCTATCACCCATAGCAAGGTCTTGGGTGTCTTTATTGTAATGCTCATATCTCCCTTGCGTGGAAATAATATTATTATTATTTTGCATATCCTCTCTTGCATACATATTAGGGTATTGTGCATATATTCCATCATACTCCTGTTGATAAGAGTAGTCCTCTTGCGTAGGTTTATGAGGGCATTCACACGTATGATAGGGTTGATAGTGTACACCATTATCTATATGTAGATTATGAGTATCCATTCCCTTATGTGCAGGTTCATAGGCATTATCCTGCTGTTTATAAAAATTATTATCATATTGTTCATTCATTTTCATACGATCTTCATGCTGCACAAGTATGTCACCATTATCTTTCCCACTAATATCATTATGCTTATATGAATTATCATATTGCTCCAGGTACCACATTTGATGATCATTATTTTTATCTATTGATCTTACATAATGTTTATTATCTTGTCCATATGCACAATCCTCATTAAAACCATTATGTTCATCTTGTATTTTATCTCGAGACAATTTATAATATTCATCCTTTTGCTGATTGTGATCATAGTCATATTGCAGATGTTGATCATTATTCACCAAACTACGGTCGTGCATATCCTTTTTCTGTTCATTTTCAAAATGCCTTTTGTCGTGACTTTTCTCAGAATTATTAAAA
Source organism: Chamaecyparis obtusa (assembly GCA_027943335.1). Taxonomy (NCBI): domain Eukaryota; kingdom Viridiplantae; phylum Streptophyta; class Pinopsida; order Cupressales; family Cupressaceae; genus Chamaecyparis; species Chamaecyparis obtusa. The sequence goes on along the minus strand of BSBK01000771.1, from coordinate 2,363,543 downwards.
TTATGATCAGGATGATCATCATTTTCCTTCTGTCCCCGTGAACCTTCACCATACTGGGGGTGATTATGTTCACCACTATTAAATAAACTGTAGGTGTTTCTATTAGGCACAAGTTGTCTTTGTACATTATTTAGATTACATTCATCATTCTGATAAATATTAGCCTAGTGATGAGGCTATGTATATTGATCATATTCTTGGAAAATCATTTTATTGTTTTGATCAGGGTGTTCACTATCATTGCCCTTTTTCCAACAACCTTCACCTCTTTGATCATTTCCATTCCTTCTTCCCCCGCTGTTATGATTTCCATGGGGATTGTTGATATTTTTTGACCTATTACTTAGGTCACACATCGAATTATCAAAAAATTTGAACCATTCACTGTTGTCTCCTATGGTTCTCCCTTCATTGTTTGTTTGAAACATAGGGTTAGTGACATTGTCCTGAATAGTGTGACCACTATTCTTTCTGTGAGGAGGAGTGTACTTTAGAGTTCTACCACTTTGATTTATTTCCCCTTCATCAACCTTTTCTCCTTCATTTGATCTGTTCTGATCCTACTATACTTTCTAGAGGAGTAATGATATTATCAATCTGCAACCCAAAGCATTTCAAAATATCAACTGGTTGTTTTATGAAATTCTTTGTGAATCTTTTCTTATCGAGGATAAGTTTAGCAAACTCTCAGATTGATTTTTGTATTTGAATGTCAACTTCATCATCTTCTTCCTCATTTTGGTGATTGCACTAATTTATGTTTGAGTGAAAAGGGTTTATATTGCCTTCATCACTCTAACAGTTAGGACCGGGAAACTGTTCACAAGAAAGCTCCTGATCATCCTTGTCAGGCCACTTCTCAGGAGACACATACAACATCCTTTTCTTCGGTTTCTTATTCCTCTTTTTAGATTTCAATTCAGAGAATGAATTGTTCTTTAGGGACCTTCTCCCTAACATAAGTTTTTCTTGATACTAAATTTTAGAGTCACCACCTCACTTCCTGTGAGGAATTAATATCTGTTCTGAATCTTTCCCCAAGAGAGTCGCCAATTTGTTGGGGCTCGAAAATGCTAGTCATTTTGAGGCCAACTAACAGGCACAATCAATGCCTCTGCAATTTTAGTTTGATTGAACCAAGGCTGGTGGGCCTATATTGGGTATACTATCAAATTGCATGAACTATGTGCATAAACAACAAAAAATCCTTCCAAAGGGGCTATTGATCCCTGGAGGATATATTAACCTAATGTCCTAATTAGCAAGTGTTTAGATATTTAAATTTATGCTATGAACTAATACTAAGCTAAATTTAATGCTTTGTAAATAAGATAGTAGATTGAAATATATTTAACAGAATGAAATAAATGACAAGATCAAATGAACAAATAGACTAGTGTCTGATATCCATTGGGAAGAGAGTCAAATACATTCAATGTTGTGTATAACCGGAGATAGTTTTCAGATAACTCATCATGCAGAACGAGACCATCACCCTACAAATTTCTATTTGAATTAAAATTTATAACAATAGATGCAACAGGTCCTATGGTTTTTAACTCAACTAAAGAGCCTGAAAGGAAACAATATCAGGTTCTCAAACCTTGCTATCATCATTCAAATTATATATATTAATTATAAATAATTTCTCAAAATTGAAAACACAGTAGGGTACCCTGACTAAGAGTAATCCGAGAAATCAATTGAACATAAAAAACTATACAAACAATAGGATATGGGCACTTATCAGATATCCGTGCATGAGATCTTAAACCATTACATTCCAATCCGTCCGAAGGTATCTTGCCGTGATAAAAAATTGTGTCTTATGTTTACAATCGATTAATTATAAATATGAATCTCAATAGTTTCATGTGAAAGGACATACCCTTTCATAGGATCTAATCACACAACTAACCCTAAAATGTGCATAATAAACTATTACAATGATTGTTTAAAAATATTTCCAATACAAATTTAGTTAGTAGTCTTTGGTGTTCCGTATATAACAATATTGATATTTCCTGCACACACAAAAATACTCATTATTAGTTTATCTTAAATAAAATAAAATAAATAATGTATGTAAGATGTGATCTTATAAAAACTATTTATTATTTATTAATAATTAATTGAAACTAAATATCATAAAAATAAAAATATAATTATACTTAAGTCCCAAAAATTATTAAATTATGAAGGATTTACATAATAAGATAAATAAATCATTATGCTTGTAATTATCCTTTTATTTTGAAATAAAAATATATGTACTTATTTAAGAGTAAAACCCACTTAACGCAAAATAGATTTAGCCCTAAAATAAAATCTATTCACTTAAGGGCTAACACATTAAGATAAAATAATCACTCTAATAAAATATTTCAAAAATAAAATGATAATACAATTATGAAAATGATATGATTAGGGAACCCTAAAGATTTAACTTTATAAAAGTAACCCTAAAACATACCTATAAAAGATTAACTAAAAAAATGGTACAATGAAAATACTAACACCCTAAAATTAAGGTAAAAGTTAAGATAAAGGACTTGAAACATAAAAAATCAATCAATGATTACTCAAACCTAATAATATATGAGAAATCAACTTACAAATCATACACGATTAGAATTACATAATAATAAAATGACACTAAAATCTTTTCACCTAAAAATATTAATGTTAAACTATAACCAAGGTGAAATGATCAATCCACATGTGAAGATATGAAAATGAGGAAGTGATAAGAAATTAGGTCAAAATATAAACAAATTAATATATATCAAGTAATGAATTCACTTCATCATATAATTTAAAGTTTTTAGGGTAAAACACAAATTAGGGATAAAAATAATTATAAGTGATTATAACATACAAAAATTCTCCCTAATAAACAATATTTATTTTAATAATTCATTTTGAAGGAAATATGATTATCTTAAATATATATATATATATATATATATATATATATATATATATATATATATATATATATATATATATATATATATATATATTCACACATATACTCTCGAAGAATAATGTAGAGTAGGTGGTAAGGGGGGTAGATTTGGGTAGTTAGGTAGGAAAAAAGGAATGGGTCGAGAGGTCGAGTGTTCAACTCCCTCTCCCCATTCTTTTTTTTTTCTTTTAACATTAAAAATAAGACAATATATAAAATAAATAAAAATCACATTATTACTAAAGATAATTGAGAGATAGATAACTCCCTGTGTGAAAGGTTACTTTAATTTGTCACCTACACATACAATAAAAATAAGTAAATACTTTCTCCTAATCCTCTCGAAGAATAATGTAGACTAACTGGTTAGGGGGTGAGAGATTAGATAGGTAGGTAAAAGGTCGGCTCAAGAGGTTGAGTGTTCAATTCCCTCTCGCCGCCTTTTTAGCCCAATTTTATATATATTTTTATTTTTAAAAATTATTAATATCTAAAAACAAATATGCATAAAATAAAACATTTACAACCTAATACATGAGAGTGGAAACAATAAATGCATACACCTTTTATCTATTTTAATCTTTTTATCAAAGGAGATTTATAAAATATGACCAATATGTATTATACTTCCCTAACGTCCTATTCCTTTAAGAGTTGAAATTTTCAGTGTCAATAGGTCCCTTTACAATTATTTGTTCACCAAAGGGAGGAAGTTGAATGAGACCTTAATCTTCATTTTGGGACTAGATCGAGATAGTTAGGATTGCAGAACTCCTCTCGTAACTTCTCCAATAATCCTTCAACAAGTCATACTCAAGACAAATATAGAGAAGACAACTTTCTTGACCTATCTTTAAAATCCATGGACAATGATGATACTAGAGTCTTTTCTCTTGAGCCCATTGGTTCCTTACCTATTGTCTACCCTGAGCTAATTGACTGGAATACTTCTAAGCCCATAAACTTATTATCCTTCTCCAATGACCATGACCTTTTGAATTATCTCTACACTATTGAACCTCTTCCCTCTTCCACCTGTGCAACAAGAAGAAGTATGTTAGTGGAAGATATCAAGTATCTTAGTCAAAAAAACAAGCATAAAAATAAAGAAGAGATATGATGGTGAAAACCACTATGTGGCAGTGTCAGATCCAAAAATTGTAAAAATAAAAGACGTATCTAATGATGAAAACTTCTCTAAGGTTCCTATGGATGAGATACTTGATATTCTACCTAAACATTTTTAGGAATGATCATTAGTGCTTATAGAGCCTACACAACAGGTAAACTTGGGTACAAAAGAGAATCCACAAATCATACATCTCGCACAATCTTTGTTTGAGGATGAAAGGAAAAAATTTATTCAATTATTTAAAGAGAAGAAGATCAATTTTGAATGGTCTTATTATGATATGCCCATATTGGATACAAATCTCATTATGCACCACTTATCTATTGCACTAGGCATAAAACTAATGAAATAAAAGCTAAGAGAAATGCATCCTCTATAGCACTATTGGTTAAGGCAGAGCTCAATAAGTTACTCAAGGATACATTTATACAAGTCATAGACTATGCTAATTGAATCTCCAACATTGTACCTATCTCAAGAGCTGACAAATCAATATGCATATTCATAGATTTCAGAGATCTGAACAAAGCTTGTCCTAAAGAAGACTTCCCACTACCAAATATAAACATGATTGTGGACCTTATTATTGGATTCCAAATGCACTCATTGATGGATGGATTCTTAGGATATAATCAAATACACATCACCCCTAAAGAATAGGAAAAGATCATATTTACTTGTGCATGGGGAACTTTTTGCTGGAACGTCATGCCTATCGACCTGAAAAATGTCGGTGCAATGTATCAATGAGAAATGATGACCATCTTTCATGATATGATGCACAAGAAAATGGAAGAGTATGTGGATGACATATTGGATAAATCTACTACTAGATATGTACACCTTGCTAATTTGGATAGGATCTTCACAAGAATGGAACATTTCAAGTTATGGCTCAATCCAAAGAAGTGCACTTTTGGGGTTACTTTTGGAAAACTTATAGGATACATTATTTCAGCATGAGGAATTGAGGTAGATCTGGCTAAAGTGAAATTAATAATGGAGATGCAACCACCATGAAATATCAGTCAAATGAGGACATTGCAAGGAAAGCTACAATCAATAAGGATATTCATCTCACAACTAGTTGACAAGGCACAACTCTTCACTAAGAATCTACATAAGGATGTGCCATACAAATGGAATGAGGATTGTGAGAAGAATTTTCAATAGATTAAAGAGGACCTAGAGAATCCCCATGTTCTCATGGCTCCTATCCTTGGGAAACCTCTATTGCTATACATATAAAATACCACTTCTTCCTTGGGAGCATTGCTTATGCAACATGACAATCAAGGACGTGATAGAGAAATCTATTGTATAAGCATAACTTTGGTATCCTATGAGGTAAACTACACATTCATTGAGATTTCTTGTCTGATAGTAGTGTTTTGCTCTAAAAAATTTAGACATTAGAAGTTGGCTTATTCTATGCAGATGATTGCAAAAATTGATCCTCTCAAGTACTTACTAAACAAAGCAACACTAAATAGATGATTGGCTAAATGCGTGATGATCCTTAGCGATTTTGAAATCACATATATTGATCAAAAGGAAATTAAAGGACAAGTAATGACAGATCAACTAGTAGATGAAATTTTGTTGGATACACAACTTCTTGTGGCTGATTTTTGTGATGAATCCATTTTGCACTTAACACAACATCCTTGGAAAATGTACTTTGATGGATCTTTCATGAAAAAATATGTAGGTGCTAGTGCACTCTTTATTTCTCCCCAAGGATTCAAAATTCCAAAGGCTTATAAGATGATCTTCCCATGAACAAACAATGCAACAAAATATGAAGGATTGGCTGATGGACTCAGGATCTTTCATGCAAAAATATGTAGGTGCTAGTGCACTCTTTATTTCTCCCCAAGGATTCAGAATTCCAAAGGCTTATAAGATGATCTTCCCATGAACAAACAATGCAAAAAAATATGAAGGATTGGCTAATGGACTCAAATTAGCCATTGAATGGAAGATTGAAGAACTTCATGTCTATGGTGACTCTCAGCTTGTGAACAATCAAGTTAATGATGAATATCACAATAAGGATGAAAGAATCCTACCATACAAATGCTTGATTAATTATTTGAAGAAGTACTTTGTGTTTATCACCTTCCAACAACTACCACGTGCAGAGAATAGAGTAGTAGATGCTATGGATACTTTATCTTCAATGCTACAATTGGAAGAACACTAGTTTCTCTATAACTTCCTGGTGAAATAAATCCCCTTCCCTTCTTATGATTCACCTAAATCCCAAATCATTTTCACTATCATCACTCATGAATCTTCCCGCTATAGCTAGATCTATACGTACCTCAAAGACCAAATTATCCCTGACTCCCTTTTTCAGAATGAAAAATAGAATCTCATCCAGAATGCCTCTCAGTATCTCATCATCACCAATGAATTATTTAGGAGATGTCTTGATGGTATGCTTCTTAGGTTTTTAGAGCATGAGGAGTCTGAGAGGGCACTTAGGGAAGTTCATGAGGGTATCTGTGGATCACACTCAAACAATATTTCATTGGAAAAGAAGATTCTTAGATAAGGATGCTACTAGCCCACCATAGAGAAAGATGTTGTCCAATTCTCCAAGACCTATTAGAAATGTAAGCTTTATGGAAACTTGATTCATGCTCCTACCGGAGATTTGTTTCCTTTTATCACTCACTAGTCATTTCAACAATGGGCCTTCATTCTCGTGGGTCAGATATATCCTTCATCCTCTAGTAGACACAGGTTTATTATTATAGCTACTGAATACTTCAATAAATGGGCTGAGGTTGTACCTCTTATCAAGGCAATAGTAAAACATGTGGCTATGTTCATACTCAACTACATCATCTAGAGATATGACATCCCTTCCTCAATCGTTATAGATAGTTGAGTACAATTCAAAAATAATGACATGGATGAGCTCTGCACTAATCTCTACATCATGCATCATTCCTCCTCTATTTACTATCTCCAAGGCAATGGATAGGCATAAGTTTCAAATAAGACAATCCTTAAGATCCTCAACATAATAGTTAACAAATTAGAAAATGATTGGCACTTACAATTAAATCTAGCTTTATGGGCTTATTGAACAAGCATCAGAACATGTATAGGGGCTACGCCATTGTCATTGGTCTACGGTTATAAGACATTCTTACCTATTGAAGTCAAAATACCTTCACTTAGGGTATTACTACATAGACTTATCATGGATGAAGATTACATAATCTCTCAACTTCAACAGCTAGAATTACTTGATGAACACAAAAAGAAACATGAGGTTCTATCAAAAGATAATGTCTAAAAACTACAACAAAAAGGCCCACCATCATGAATTTCAAGTTGGAGATCTTGTTCTGAGAGAGAACCAGAAAAATCAACAACATCTAGAGAACAAAAAGGCAAATTCAAACCTAACTGGCTGGGTCCTTTTGTCATTACTGCAACATTCATTTCTAGAGCTTATCAGTTGACTACTCCAAAAGGTTATGTTCTCAAAGATCCCATCAATGCTCTCCATTTGAAAAGATTCTACACCTAGACATTTTGCATCTTGTACAACAACCTATGATCTCAAAAAAATCCTAAAAATCATATACAATCCTAAAAAAATACTAAAAATCATATACAATCATGAAAAGATCCTAAAAATTATATATATACCTAAAAAAATCCTAAAAATCATATACAGTCCTGAAAAAAATCCTAAAAAGCATATAGAGTCCTGAAAAAATCCTAAAAAGCATATAAATTCCTAAAAAAATGAAAGTCCTAGTGAAAACATGGAAATAGGCCTTGATGTATCCATAAAAATTAAAAATAGAAATATAAAAAATATTAAAAAAAAGCAAAAAAATGAAAAGAACAAAAAAATCAGAAAAAGAGAAAAAGTGTCTTGGTGAAAACCTAGAAACATGCACCTTGGTAGAAAAAATACAATAATCCTAAGTGGTGAAAGCCTGACACACGTGCATTTCTTGTAATCAATGCTCCATCTATAAATGTGTCGTTCAACTCTCATTCTTTCATCAACCTCTGCATCCATCTTCACTTATGCATGGTTGAACTCTCGTGCTTTCATCAGCCTCTTTGCATCCATCTTCACTTATCTTTTTTTGTGCCATTGTAGACTGGAGTTGGTCTTAGTTTTGTCCTTAATTTTTATCTTTTTCTTGGGAGAAATCGTACGCTATCTATCTGAGTTGTTAGTGCTTCACCAGTTGGTTGATCTCTTGAGCTTAACCCAAGTTAGTATACCATTCCTTCCCGATGGATAAATTTCCACTGACACTACTTGGTGTTTCTCAACACCCCAATCCTATAGTGTTTCTTAACACTACCAATATGGACATCATTGTGTTTCTGAACACATATCAGATCCTACACTATCAAATACACACTCTCACTTTGACACAAGCACACAGGTGTTTCTCAACACCCAACACAAACATGAAACTTAGAAAACTGAAATAACTAAGATATGTTGAAGTATTTTCTTATGTGATGTTTGTTATCATTGATTTTTCCTTATTTTATCTTCTAAAGTTGCTCGATGATGTCTACCTAACTAGAGGCTCACAACTAGGGGCATAACATGTTTTCTTTGATTTATTCTTGTGGTGTGGTTTCAATTATCTTAAGCTATCTAATGAATTGGTTGTTTGTGGTCAGAGCCTCTATCACGATTGGAACACTGCACATACCTCGACCTACTTTATCTAGATGCTTAGGTGAGGTTGGTACTATCTCCTTGTCTATTACTTGTGTGTGTTTTGTAAGATGCCACTTATGGTTATCTCAATAGCTTGTGCCTTGGTACAAGAAGAATCTTTCTATATCAAATTTTAGATCATGTTCAGTTCATCTTGGCTCTTGTACCTTGATGCTTACATGTGTTTCCTATATCTATTTGATAGGGTTCTATTCATATCTTCATGGTCGCTCATGCACCAGTGAAAGTTGTATCAACCCAACTGTCCCTTAACGCTCAAATGATGATAAATGAATGGCTACAAGATCAGTGACTTGACTCATGTCTTAGGCTGCATTTCATTCTAGGGTTATTTTTAGTTGTGCATTTTTGGTTTCCCTTGATCCATCATTCCTTTCTCTCTGTCGAGGCAATCAAATGTGACATCTCTCCTTGACATTTTAGTAATACCTGTAAGGTCAATATCATCATAAAAGGGGCCTAGCATGCTAAGTTTTTATTATCACATATATGGCTAAGTCTAACAAGGAACAACATGATACAAGAGATACATATCAAAGCATACATGATATCAAATTAGAAAGAAGAAGTACTACACTATGCAACATTGGTGTTAAAAGCATGAAGTCAAAGCATATGAATCAACGTGATAAATATAACATGAGATATATTAAAAAAGGACATCATACATGAGCATAAACAAAAATAAAATGATCAAAGATGCAACACATAAGCATTAGAGACAACAATTGTAACTCAAAATATCCCTTATATATATATATATATATATATATATATATGAGGGAAATATATATATATCACAATGGTGTCTAATGATGAATCGTTAATGCAGATATAACAATGAGCACATCCAAATCTAGGAAAAGGGGATAAGATAATAAAGGGGATATCAAGACTAACTCGCTCCCTCTACCTAATCTCGAGGTGGAGGAGGGGCATCTTATCTCGTAAGCACTGGTGCTAGCGTGCCCCCCTCTGACTAGGCAGAAAACTAAGTATACAATAGTGCCCTGGTAGTGGTTGGTACTACCCCAATATACAAAGCACAATAATATGCAGCTTTGGAAGCCTTGTGGGTAGTATTTTGTTGTATCGAATCTCATGCACTCTGCAGCTCTCATACTTGCCTATTCCTATCTACCAGTTGAGACACTAGTATTGCCTCCCATATCCTAGCCACTATAAGATCTACCTATAGCTAAGTAATACGTTGATCCCTATCATTTGGACCCTGTGTTTCTCTAGGTACCTCAACTAGTGGTGCTTGTCTTTCTGCCTCATTCATGGTCTCCCTCTCCTCTCTCAATGGTCCCCCCCCCCACTTATCCCGCCTCACTGTAATACCCCAAAAATGGGCTATAAGTTCATTAATCTTCTACATCTACAAATCGAACGAAATCAACATCGAAGTCCTAACCTAAGGCACATCTAAACATCATCAAATCCTAATTGATTATCTTAAATTCTGCATCGGGTAATATTCTTAGCAATATTCCTAATTATCTTAATTATCTTTAATTTAATGATTATTTGGCGATAAATCTTATTTATCCTAAAGTTTGATTAATTGAATATTCTAAATATTTAATTAATTAGATTTAATTCTGCCACTTAATTATTTAATTGAAGTTAATTTTATTTATTCCTAAATCGTATTATTTAATTTTGACAATAAATCCAAAATCTTATGAATAATTGATTAAATTCTTATTTAATTAATTAAAGCAAGTTGTCAATTTTTAATAATATTGTTTTTGAATAAAAGTTTGATTAAATAATTGATTAACCCATAAATCAATTATTTAATTTCAAAAATCAGTTAAGTTGAGAATAAATCACTTTATTTATTTATTAATTCATAATTATCCATGTGCACAATCAAAGAGCAGTTAAACTCCAAATTAGAAAATCAATGCAAAGTGTTGACTTTTTAGAACTCAACATCCTTTTGGAGGTCAAAAAGCTGACCTAAACTCTAATTTGAGTTAAAATGATTTGCATGTTTTTGTGAATTAAATTATCTTTATTATCAGATAACTCAAAAATCAAGCTGAGTTAATCTGAGTGATTTATGGCTTTCTTCCATGCACCTCCAAAGCCTTGGATTTCTATAAAATCAAGGCTCAGCTCTTCATAATTCATCTCTCAAATCTCAAAGCATCTGATATTTTTGCACAATCACGCTGGAGAATTACAATTGGAAGGATCAAAGATTATTGCGAATCAACATTGTTGTGAGATCACTTTTGTTTTCATATTATTGTTAGATCAATTCATAGCATATCAGTTTTTACATATCATAGATTTCATATCATTTTTCATATTATTGCATAGAAAATATCAAAAAAGAAAATAGATTAATTGCATTCAATTCATATCTAGATCAATTGCATTCAAATCCTTCATTTAGGTGTCGTCTAGGTCATTGATCTTGATAACAATCTGAGAACATCAATCTCGCACCTATTAGAAGGCAGTAGATCGCTTGGTTAGATTAGATTTTAATTTTGCATGATTTTTGCTAACCTCTAATGTTTTACTGAAGTGTTGTGTCTATAGATCAGGTACAATTTTCACACACACCATTTTTGGCGCCCACCGTGGGGCCCTGAAATGGGTTTCCAATTCAATTCTATCAATTTCTATCTTTTTCTCCTCAGTTTCTGTGCAAAAATATGATTTTTATTTTTTGTCCGTACAATCTTCGTATAAGTTTCTGACAAAATTCGTATGAGTTTGAGCCTGCTGTTGTATGACAATTGACCGAGTATCATTTCATCAGGCACCCACTATCATTTGGAAGCTGGATTATCATTTCATCAGACACCCAGTGTCATATGAGTTTCCAAAAAATCATCTGGGAGCATACCCACTGTCATACGAGTTTCTTACTATCGTCTGGTAATAGACCCACTGTCATATGAGTTTAGGCATCAGATTTCAATTGTCGTTTCATTTTTGCAGGCAGTTTTTCAGATTTGATTTTTGGATTTTGACTAACAGCTAATCTTAACAATTGGAATTCTCTATTTTTTATTGACTCTTGCTGGTTTTGATTGAAAAAAGCGTAAAGTTTTCTAAAATCAGGTAAAAATCTACTAAGAACGTTGCGAGGATCTCAAGTATTCCACTTGTGCTAATAATATTTCAATTTGGGCTTAAAATAAATCTCTCGTGTGTCTAGCTTGGGTGATTCTTTTCATCCTTTTGTTTTACACACATGCATAATTGATACTAGGTTGTGACCCCTTAAGGATTCATTAAGTAGTCTCAGATACTTGTGATTGATCTTGATTGCTATCTTGGGTTATTAGACTCGCTAATCCACAGGCCCCTCATTCTACCCCATGGTTGCAATCTCAGCGCCATAAAGGGGAGGGGTCTATAGGAGAGAAGCGTTAATTGTTCCACCAGGCAACCCTTTTGTGCTTTTAGGAACTCACTTGTTTTCTAAGTTGGGGACTCATTTTCAGCTTGTGTAAGGTGTTAAGTGTTCCACCTTATGGACTCATCTCATATTCACTTTAAGCGTTAAGTGTTCCTCTTTTTGCTTTTTGGGTACTTTTGGTAGATTTGATTTTGGAAACATACATCTGTGCTCACATAGTAATTAGGCCCTATGAACACTATTCATGATTCTTGAGAGATTGGATTCCCAGCAAAATCCTTCTTGATGACAGAATCCTTGTAGGTAGAGAGGATACTTAGTGCATTTCACATTCAACTCGGTTAGTGCGTCTTCTCTTATTGATCGATACATTCTCTCCCAAGAGAGGTTGATAGATCACGTGGGGTTGACATCATGAGCTTTGGTGAATCAAAATTGGTTAGTGCACCTTCTCTTATTGATTGATACATTCTCTCCCCGAAGAGGTTGATAGATCACATGGAGTTGACATCATAGACCTTGGTGAAGCAAAACTTTGTCTTAGCGTGTTAGATTAATCTGCTTGCTTTGTTTGGGTTAAAAGTGAAAAGGCGTCAAAAACCTTGGATCTGGAGCCAAGTCCCCTTGTGGTATACTATTGTGAGTCACCTTTAGAGAGGGTTAACCATAGCAGACAATCCCTTCACAGGGAAAACTGCGTTGATGGAACCTCAAGCGGTAATAGCCATTTTCATTGTGGTAGTGACAATCGCAATATAAATGTCCTTGTGGAAGAAATCTCCATAGGTATGGTTCATTGTTGGGTTGTCAGATCTCCCTAGCAGCTCTTGAAGATTAAGTTCTCAGACTGTGTCAAAACCCTAGTGCACCGGGATTGGAGTTCACCCCTTTGGATCATAAAAGTTGCAGAGTCAAACCATTACTAAAAAAATCCTAGTGAGGCCAAATTTTTATTTTCTAGGGTATATGTGCGTTCTTACAAAATATTTTTGGAACATACACAATTAGCGCTTCTGAGGATTAGAATGAATAAGTCACTTGATTGTTCATGCACAAGGTTGCTTTTGCCTTTGTTCATTATTTTCAGACATGCTTGAAATCACTTTCTTATTGTTTTGTGTGCTTGTTTATCTATCTGGTTATTAAAAACAATCAAATCTGGTATAATCTTCAAATCTGGACAGTACAATTTGCAAATAATCTAAATTTGAAAACCCTAAAATTTGCAAAATTTGACGTAAAATCCTTTCTGGAGTCAAAAGACATTTTAGGAGGTCAAAAGTCATATGAGTTTTTGCCAAGTGTCATTTCATTACTACCCATCTGTCGTATGATTGAGAACTCAGTGTCGTACGAGCCTTTTTGCCAGTCAAATTCCAAAAATCAAATCTTGCTAGCAACTATGGTACAAGCTTTTCAACTATCGTTTCATAGCATACCCTCTGTCGTATGAGTTTTGAAACTGTCGTACGAGTTTTGCAACTATCATATGAGTTTTTCAATTGTCGTTTCATAGCATACCCACTGTCGTACAAGTTTGCAAAAAGTCATTTGGGAAAATTTTGAAAAGTTGTCAGAATTGCCAGATACTTCAGCTTTTACAGCCTATTTCTAGAATCTGTCGAACAAATCACTGTGTCAGGAACAGAGTAGTAGCTATTGAGAATCAGTACACATGTCTCAAACAATCAGTACACAAGAGGAAGAAGCTCTAATCACCGCTATGATGAAGCAACTGCAAGCTATGCAAGTTGAACTTAACAATCTTAAGAAAGAAAAGGAACCCAAAGAGTTCTCCATGGAATCTCTATACTATTTTCCATTTGATAAAGACTTGTACATGTCACCATGCCCCCAGATAGAATTTGAGCAATGTGATAACCCTTATGATACCTCTTCCATGGAGAGTGACACATCCAGCTTTGGAGACTATGATGACTATGACGATAGACAATGTAATGATACCTATGACACCTCTGTTCCTAAGAGTCCTCCTCGTCGTGTGTTCCTACTTACTATAAATGGGCCGTCACATTGGATAGATCATGATGGTGATCCATATGATTTTGATTTTGAAAGAGATTTTGATGGCTTTTGTGGACAATACCTTGATTATGATCCATCTACTACTGTTGAGGACTATAAAATGCATCGTGCTAGCTTGAAGCATCAATATTATAAGAATCCTTCTCCTAAGGACTCTCCTGCTGAAAATAAAGATTATCTTCTCAAGAAAGATCATGTTAATGTTGAACCTTTGTCTGGTGATGGTTCCATTCCATCCCCTACTTCCTCCAATACCCGTACATTTCCTAAAGCTTCTGAGTCTTTCAAATCTTTCACAGAACCTTCATCCGACACAAGCCCTGATACTTTTCATGTAGTTCCCTATAGTTATCCTCCAGGGCTACCTCTTAAAGAAACTCAAGCTAACCTTCACTTGGCTGCAAATACTTTCAATAATGGTAAAGCTGAAGAGCCTAAGCCTTCATATGCTATAATCCCTACTTCAGCTAGTCCTCCACCATCTCTTCCAAAGTCATCCATACAATCCCAACATGCTTCCTTGTCCTTAGAAGTGGCTCCATGTCAAGAGGACTCTAAAAATGATGAAGAAAAGAACATAAAGAAAGATAAAGATCAAGAACCCTCCATGTCATCCAATCCCTTTCGTGATGTCTCTTATCTCTTCATGGTCTTTTTGATCCTGTACACCCTTTCTCATGCATTCCACCATGTCTTAAGTCTTCTCCTAAGCAAGATCAAGCTACTACTTACACTGTTGAGCTTATTGACAATCAAAATAACCTTACTACACTTGCACTTTCCAAAGATAATACTTCCATTAAGGTTGGTAAAAATGGTGTTGTTACTTCCAATGTTAAGCCTATTGAAAATCAAGAGAAAAATTATGAGCTTATGCTATCCAAAGATCCTTGTCAAGATCAAAGTCTTCCATCTTCTTATTCTACCATTCCATGTTTGTTTCCACTTTCTACTCTTCCTAAGTCTTTGCAAGCTTTGAACAATCCTATCAAAGAAGGTGCTCATATTCAAGATGTCCATGATTCTATTGAAAATTCTAATGCTCACTCTAAAGATGTTGATATCCTTGGTTGTCATATGGATGCTAATGAACTTATTGATTATTCTTTTGTGTCTTCCACTTCCATCCTTGGACCTCTTCCACCACTACTAAGAGCTTCACGTCTACCTTCCATCTTGGGTCCTTATGTCCCTTCATTTTGCCCCATCTTTCCTCAAGATCAACATAGATGCACATCCTTGAATCCTTTTCATCCATCCACCCATCTAAACCAGTCATATCCTCCTTCTTCTTCCACAAGTCCCAAGTCTTTTGGAAGTAACTTGAATGTTCAATACAAGAAAAAGAAGCAATACAAGAATCCATCAAAAAGAGAAGATCACCATGTCTCCTCTAAATGACGTGGAGGCATAAAGTCAAAAGAGATATCTAAGAAAAAAACTACAAGACAAATATGGGTTCCAAAATCCATCATTAAAGATATTCTCTCTAGATCATCAAAAAGAAATGAAAAGCCTACAACTAGATGGATTCCAAAATATCTCTTGAAAGAGTCTGGTGTTGAGCAAAAAGTGAAGTTGACATTCAATCTTCCAAAGACTTCCACTTCATCTTCTTCCAAAAGCATTCCTCAATTCCATGTGCCTAAACCACAACCTTTACTATCCATTCACCATATTCCTTCATTCATGATTCCTCCATCCTCTCACCATCCTTCAAGGTATGTGTTTACATTGATCTTGCCTTCCTTTCCATTTACCCTTTCACAATCCTTCCATTCATTATCCTTCTACGTTCTATCCTTTTTCCTCATTTTCCTATTCCTCCTATCTTCCAACCTCACTCGCTTTACATAAAACCTTATCCTCCATTTTTCTCTTCCATCTCCTTTTCCCTATCAGCATCTTTGAGCATATCATGGTTTATCCTTTCAAGGAGCACTATCTAAAAAGCTTGCCTTCTTCCAAAAATTCAAAAAGAAATGAGAAAAAAAAAATGAAAAAATTGAAAATGTGCCTTGGTGAAAACTTGGAAACAGGTGCCTGGGTAGCAAAAGAAAGAGAAATAAATTCATCCTATGGTGAAAACCACTCCCTTGTGGTGCCTTGGATAAGTACCATGATGAAAACTTGGATATCAGGCATCATGCATAGTTCTTCTACATATTTCATCCATTTCATCTTCTTTCTTTGATCTTGACAATGTTGATTTATACACGAACATTTGGCTATCTTGTGAGCTATTTTACAGTGATCTTGCTTTCATTCCTTTCATGTTTAGCCTTCATATCTATCGCTATCCTTTTCCCCTTTGGTCTTGAGCTAATAGAAGAAAGAGTAAAACACAGTGATATGAAGCCTCTTGACATGTCTACTCCTTTGGACTACATCCTTTCCTTCTTTGGCATTACACTTTTGTGACTTATCCTATGCTGGTCTTTCATTTCTTGTCCAAATGTGCTTTACATGAAAATTTTTCCCTAGCTTGGGTACTCTTGAGGAGTTTGACCTTTGGGGATTTCTTCCCTTCATTCTCCTTCATTCTCTCGTCTTCCATCTCATCCACCAGCTTGCCAATCCCTCTTGTTCTCCACATTGCTAGACATTGGGACTGCACGATATGATCTTGCTTGGGAGTTTGAAATGGAAAAAGAAGCTATCAAGTTTGCTAAGAATTGTCAAAAGTTCCAAGTGCATGGCAACTTAATTCATGCTCTAGGGAGGGATCTAATCCCCTTTACAACACAATGGCCTTTTCACCAATGGGCATTTGATCTTATAGGAGCTATACATCCTCATTCTTCTAATGGACATACCCATATAATCACAGCTATAGATTATTTTACAAAATGGGTAGAAGCAGTCCCTTTGACACAAGCAACGGGAAAACAGATATCTATGTTCATATTGAACTATATCATATGCAGATATGGGATACCTCATTCCATAATCACAGATAATGGTGGACAATTCAAGAACAAAGACCTAGATGATCTATGTGCCAAATTCAAGATCACACAACATTGGTCTTCTATCTACTATCCACAAGGAAATGGCCAAGCAGAGGCTTCCAACAAAAATCTATTAAAGATCTTGCACAGAACAGTAAACAAAACTGGCAGAGACTAGCATCTCATGATTAATCCAGCTCTATGGGCCTATAGAACAAGTATTAGAATGTCTACAGTGGCTACACCTTTCACTTTAGTTTATGGGTCTGAAGCGGTACTGCCTATTGAGGTTGAAATCCCATCACTAAGAATCAGAATGCATGGTCTCGTAATTGATGATGACTACAGAGTGTCTAGGTTGCAAGAACTTGAACTACTAGATGAGCGTAGACAAGCAGCATATGATCATCTCAGAGTATATCAGAAGAGAATGTTTAGAGGCTACAACAAGAAAGTCAGACACAAAGAATTTCAGGTTGGCGATCTAGTTTTGAGAGAGAATCCTAAAAATCAATCCCATCAAGAATGCAAGGGGAAGTTTGAACCCAATTGGCCGGGTCCCTTTGTAATTACTACTACTTTTGGCTCTGGTGCCTATCAACTCTCAATGACTAAAGGAGAACAGCTCCGAGAACCAATCAACGTTCTCCATCTGAAGAAATTCTATGCCTAAAGCATTCAGTCTATGGTAAAATATCCTTAAAAAATCTTTAAAATTGGAAAATGTCCTAAAAAAATGAACATCTTGGTGAAAACCTAGCAATAGGCGCCTTGATGATTCACAAAAAAATGAAAAAATATCAAAAGTACAAAAAAAAAAAAAAATGAAAAAAAAAAGTGCCTTGGTGAAAACTTGGAAACAGGCGCCTTGGTAGCAAAAATAAAATCTCTACCAAGATGGTGAAAACCCGGCAAATAGGTGCCACTTGTTTCAAAATGCTCCATCTATCAGTGCAATCTTGGTCTTTCCCAGCTTTCAGTCTTGCTTTAGTTTGTACATATCTCCCGATTTGTTTCTGCATTTCCAGTTTTCAATAAGTCGGTCAGTACACCAATCAGCTCCAGCGTCTGTATCCTATCAATGCTTAACACTTGGGGGGTAATCAATGTCATATCCTATGGTCTCCAGTATATCTTAGATGTATCATATCCAGTCAGAGTCCTTTGAAGCTTCATTTGAGTTAGTCAAGTTTGTCTTGTCTCCAGAAAGGATTTTGCATCTACAACAACGCAATCAAACACAAACTGAAAATGATCTGTGCTTCATGCTTTTATCTCCTTGTATGCTTACTGATTCGCATTGAGATTTTTGCATATTGTGTCCCTTCGAGCTCTTCGATGATGTCCTTTATAGGATTTAGAGAGTGATGACTGGGGGCATAATCTTTTCTTTATTTTCTACTTGTATGTGAAAATCTAAACAACTTTGGAAATTCTAGATTGAAATGGTGTCCAACTGTAAGAGCCTCTATCTTGAATTGGATGGTCATGCGTACCTCAACCATTGATACCCGGATGATTCAAAGAATTATTGATCTAACTATTGTCTTTTTGAGTGAGTTCTTTCTCCTACTATGAAACACGATCTTACCTAAGGATGTGAATGATAAAGGGTCACTACGGGTAATTCACATTGGATTTAGAATGATCTCTTAGCTATTTGATGTGTTTGTCATGCAAGGTGTATTCAGGTCATCATGACATTTATGTTTTGATGCTTATACAAATTGCTATATCAAAATGGACATGATATTCAGGTCATCCTGGTGTTTATGCCTTGGTGCTTATATCTAATCTGACATTCCGAAAATAAAATCAATATTCATATATCCATGGTTGTTGACCAGTGGGTGTTGTATTGATTCTTGTGCATACAAATTGATATTCATATGCCTATGGTTTCATAGCTAGTGGGCATTGTATTGATTTATCCGGTTACCTAAAAGTTCATTGATGATAACAAATCGACACATGATCAGTGACTATGTCCTAGGTCTTAAGTTGCATTTCATTTTGCATGTCTCTTTGCATTTTTCATGTTGCATGATCTCACAATGGCTAAACGAACTTCAATGCTTAAACAATTCTCCACTCACATCTTCAAATCTAACAAGAGCTGAATCTCACACGAAGGTTCCTCCAATGAAAGAGCAGGTAGAATCTTTTTTCGGGATCAAAATCAAAATCTGAGATCATTCATATTATTAACTGCTTGCATAATCAACCTTCAATCATCACAGAAATCCATAATTCAACTTAATTGATTATCTTACATCAAACTATCAAAATTTCAACTTGGTCAACTATGGTCAACTCATAGTTTCACCTAGTCAAACTTGGTCTTTTGGACCTCCAAACGATGTAGAATGCATTCTCAAACGTGTTTAACCACTTTTCAAATCAATTAACATGCTTCTAAACTATCAATGCTGACTTTTCTTGTCAGATTTCAATTTTAATCCCAAAGGGGGCATGGTATTGCACATCATTCAAAGTCTGTAGATCAATTTCTATCAATATCTTTCATCAATGATCAAGACAAACAATCACGTCTAGTTACTGATTCATCAAAAAAGACCTCATCGCTCGGGGAAAATCTATCATCACTTGGGGCATATCAGATTCATCAAGATCCATATCAATCTGGTATTCTCCTAATCTTGTAAACTCTATCAGTTTTTGCAACCATTGGATCATAGTGTTCTTTCCTTCGTTCTTCAGCAACTGAAGGGTTTGGATGTGATACCTACTAGTTCTTCTAAGACAATCGAGTCTAGAATCGGTCACTCACTTCTTTGCAATCCTAAGGTTTGGAATCAGGTGTTTTGACACTTTTTCACAATCATAGGTTCATTTTCTGTTATAGTGAACATTATCTTTGGTCATTCAGGACCTACTATCTCCATATCAAATCAATATCAATCAACTTCTGTCTCATATCAATTATCAATTTCAAACATCAGTTTCATATCTTTATCAAACACATACTATCTTTGAACCACTGCGCTTCACACAGTAATTCAAAGAGGGGCAAAATGTAATACCCCAAAAATGGGCTATAAGTTCATTAATCTTCTACATCTACAAATCAAACGAAATCTACATCGAAGTCCTAACCTAAGGCACATCTAAACATCATCGAATCCTAATTGATTATCTTAAATTCTGCATTAGGGAATATTCTTAGCAATATTCCTAATTATCTTAATTATCTTTAATTTAATGATTATTTGGTGATAAATCTTATTTATCCTAAAGTTTGATTAATTGAATATTCTAAATATTTAATTAATTAGATTTAATTCTGCCACTTAATTATTTAATTGAAGTTAATTTTATTTATTCCTAAATCGTATTATTTAATTTTGACAATAAATCCAAAATCTTATGAATAATTGATTAAATTCTTATTTAATTAATTAAAGCAAGTTGTCAATTTTTAATAATATTGTTTTTGAATAAAAGTTTGATTAAATAATTGATTAACCCATAAATCAATTATTTAATTTCAAAAATCAGTTAAGTTGAGAATAAATCACTTTATTTATTTATTAATTCATAATTATCCATGTGCACAATCAAAGAGCAGTTAAACTCCAAATTAGAAAATCAATGCAAAGTGTTGACTTTTTAGAACTCAACATCCTTTTGGAGTTCAAAAAGATAATCTAAACTCTAATTTGAGTTAAAAAGCTATTTTTGCATGATTTGCATGTTTTTGTGAATTAAATTATCTTTATTATCAAATAACTCAAAAACCAAGCTGAGTTAATCTGAGTGATTTATGGCTTTCTTCCATGCACCTCCAAAGCCTTGGATTTCTATAAAATCAAGGCTCGGCTCTTCATAATTCATCTCTCAAATCTCAAAGCATCTGATATTTTTGCACAATCACGCTGGAGAATTGCAATTGGAAGGATCAAAGCTTATTGCGAATCAACATTGTTGTGAGATCACTTTTGTTTTCATATTATTGTTAGATCAATTCATAGCATATCAGTTTTTACATATCATAGATTTCATATCATTTTTCATATTATTGCATAGAAAATATCAAAAAAAAAAAAGATTAATTGCATTCAATTCATATCTAGATCAATTGCATTCAAATCCTTCATTTAGCTGTCATCTAGGTCACTGATCTTGATAACAATCTGAGAACATCAATCTCACACCTATTAGAAGGTAGTAGATCACTTGGTTAGATTAGATTTCAATTTTGCATGATTTTTGCTAACCTCTAATGTTTTACTGAAGTGTTGTGTCTACAGATCAGGTATAATTTTCACACACACACTCACAAGGTGTCATGTGTCAACCTTCCTCAATACTAGTCTCTCCCTCTCCTCCTCTTCCATCTCCTCCTATGTAGGTACAACAATACCCAACAATCCTAGTGAACCTCTCTCCCCGCATGGTCTACTGCTACTAGCTCCTAGGTTCCCTTGTGCCCTCCCTCCCTATGCTCTCTCAACTCCTCCCTTCTCTGACTCATCTACATGATCCTCCTCATCTAACCTCAGGACTCGCTCAGTAGGATCTATGAATCTAGGAAATTGATGCTCTATCCTGTGGTGCCTGTAGGTATGAATAATCCCAGCATCAATTATCATAGGCAATTAATCCCAATCAACACCGATCAGGTCCCTCAGCTCCTGAATAGAAATAGCATAAATAGGTCATGTCCCCTAGTCGACCCCCTCATCGATAAATCAAGCATATGTTGCGAACTTAGTCAGTGTATCCTATCGCCAACCAAACTTGCACCAGACTTTGCTACTACAAAATCGCTCCACCAGGGGAGCGCACCTACAAATTTATGATACATGTCAGACTTTCAACATAAGATTATATCAAAACGGGGAATACAACAACAACAGTATCTCATAAATCAAATAATCTTACTTTCCAATTAGTGGCATGCTACTGAACATGAATGAATACTCTCAGGAGGAGCCTATCCATCTCTCACAACTGATGTACGTTCGCCACACCATTTTTGTCAAATCATCAAACTATCACCTCCAAAATGTATTCTTTCCCAAATTGGGCTGATAGATGTATCATGTATATCTAAATATATAAGGCATACCCACTCCTCGGGCTGCCTGGGTAATTGGACGAGCTAAGGGGATATGCTCCCATGCCTAGATCTGAAGCATTATAACACCTACTTCCATATTGTGTCTCCATCGATAAATGATCTTGTACAACTCTCTATACATATGGCACAAAAGGCATGCACTCCAACTAAATCTGCATGACCTTCTCAACATCTCATACAAAATGTAGCCCCATCCACACTGGAATCCCTGTTGGCTATGGTTAGGTGCAATAACGTAATCGATCAATTTCGATAAAACACATGCCAAAGAGTACTCCTCACCATACTACCTAAGCATATACTCCTAGGTAATGTGATGGTCAAGGATGTTATCATCTATCAAAATCCTCCTGAGAGCCGTGATCCCCTCTATTGGATCCTGATCATAGAATACAAACTCTCTAGCTATTAAAAAATGGAGTATCCTATAAACATCCTCTGGTGTGACGGTGATCTCACCACTGGGAAGATGAAAATTATTATGCTCTAAGTGAAACCTCTCTGCCAAAGTTGTAAGTAACTTGTGATTCACACAGATGTCAGACATAGTAATGAGCTTCCCCAACCCACACTGATCATGCACAACAAGGTCCTCGGGTGACAGAAAATGAACTATTCTAAGTGCTTATGGGTAGGAACACTGGATTATGGGATCAAGAAATCAAATCTACAAAAA
This sequence comes from Chamaecyparis obtusa, assembly GCA_027943335.1. NCBI lineage: Eukaryota > Viridiplantae > Streptophyta > Pinopsida > Cupressales > Cupressaceae > Chamaecyparis > Chamaecyparis obtusa. Next base: position 2,340,537 of record BSBK01000771.1, on the reverse strand, counting down.
AGCACACAATGAAATGCATCAATATTCTATCCAAATTAAGCATCAACATATTAGAAACCAAGTGTTTAACATCTCTACAAATCTACGCAGCTAATACGAAAAACAATCATTTTACACAAAGGACAAAAACTACAAATTTGACTCATATGATAACATAGCTAACTCAGGTTTACCATATGATGAAACTCTCTAAGAGGTGTAATACGATTGCTCAATATGATGAATTTCTTAGTATCGTACGATATGTAGTTACCCATCGTATGATGAAACTTAAACAACCATATGACACACTTTTTCTGACCAATTTATCATATGATGAAACCCAAAAGGGTGTGTAATAAAAGAGTTTTATCACACGATAAATTGGGCTAAAAGCCCTAAAAACATGAAAAACTAACTAAAAATGCCTAAAATTCACAAAATCAAGGGTTGGGATCGAAGACTTATTGGTGCACCATATGCTCGAGGCCGGTTGTGGTGCCTCTAAAGCTTAAATCGATGGTTTCATACTAGAATCAATATTTTAGGCTCTCTGGAAGTTTTTGAGCTCTCCAAGTCAACTGTAGAAAATGATTTGAAAATGACCCCTCTGGGCCCCTTTTATAGATTTTGACTTAAAATTCAAAGTGCTCGCAATCCCACAAATATTGCTTCCCTAGCTAATTTTGACATCCTGAATCCATTTTTGGGATCAAAATGAAAATATAAGTTCATTTACCTAGTCAAATTACAAAGTCAACCCTTCTTGGTCAAACATTATAGACCGGTGACGCCATTGCTTCCCGCTCATTTTTGCCTTCATTTTCTGAACCTCTAAGGTCAATCTCATGAAAATTTATCAAATCTAAGTGATTTTAATCTAGTCAACCTTGGTCAAACTTTAGTTAAATCTAGTCAACAAGACCTCTAAATAGCTCTAATCAAGGTCTAATTTATTTGAATTTTGATGGAAATCTAATCTTATCCAGTCGACATAAATTATGATCATAATTGGTGAACTTCATCAATCAAATATTTCTTTAACCTCTCTGCCTCATTTCAATTTCAATCCCAAGGGGGCATGACAATATAGTAAACCTTCTTCTGCAATCAATCTTAATCAACAAATCAATTCAAGCTTCATGGCTTGGGGCATCTCAGCTTCATTAGGATTCATATCAAGTTGATATTCTTCGCATCTCTCTGAAAGAGTGATCTCACCACTTCATATCAAGTCACTTTGACATGTATCTATTCAATCTCTTGGGGCATGTAAGGTTCATTAGAACCCATATCAAGTTGACATCATTCCCAAGGCATATCAGGTTCATCAAGACTCATATCAATGTGATTGTGTCGCAATCAAGTGATTGGCATACTCAAAATCTTTTTTGAAGTAGTTATCTTAGAATATTTGACAAATATTCAGTCTCATCACTTCATATTAGGCTGGATATTTTGGTCTCTCTCATCATTCTTCGCTCAATCAAATTCGGATCTGATATCTTTGATCTCCAATCAATCAAGTTCGATAAAGTTCGGAGTCATTTTCTCCTTATCAGAAATAGTCTCTTCGCTTCACATCAGGCTATTCCCTAATTTAGCTTCAATCAATTCTTTGAATCAATGTGCTACTCACACATTGATTCAAAGAGGGGCAAATGTAATCACCTAAAATTTGTCTAGTAGAATCTAATCCCCTAATTTAGATCAAGTCTACCTCAAGAAAAATTCTAAATCTCAAAGGAATAATTTACTAGACATAATTATGTAAGCAACCTACATAATCCCCCTTGCATAATTAATTTTTTTCTAAAAATCCAACATTAATCATCTCTAATATCAAAAGCTTAAAAATAATTTAATTGTCAAAACTTACTTTTAATATAAATTCCTAGCACTTTTATTAAAAGAGCACAATGTGCAACTTAATCTTGATTGAATGATAATTAAAAGGGGATTTGCTATTTTGTCTTATTTGTTAGAAAGTAAACACCACCAAGATAACTGAGAGGGGGGGGGGGGTGAATTAGTTATCTGATAATTAAACCATTTATCAACATTAACTTCAACAGCTTTAAACCATATAATTAATGCAGTAACTAACCATAGAAAGATAATCATACACAATGACACAATAACACAAGATATGTTAACTAGGGAACCTCTTGATCAAAAAGTAAACCCCGATGGGAATGATGCCCACAAAATGATGCACTAAAATGAAAGTTCCTTGTTAGAGGATGGACCCTGTTAGGAGTCTTATAAAATACATTTAGTACATATGAATCTCTATTAGGAGATTTTGAATCCTTGTTAAAAGATTCTAACCCTGTTAGGAGTTATGGAAGATAGAAGGACCCACTGCCCAAATAGCTTCAAGGCAAGATCTCTAAACTCACTATCCAATAGATCTTAGGATTATTCAATAGAATAATATGAAATATGTTACCTCTTTCACATTGTGCCAAAACCGCACTCTCTGCTACACAAGATCACAAATCTAGATCTCTGTACTTCGCAAGTCTTCCTTCATCACTGAATTAGCTCTTTTCTTCACTTCATGCATACATTCGCATCACAAATTTCACAACTTCATATCATAACTATTACAATCCTCATATAACAAGGAAAACATTCCTTCCTTTATACCACACTCAAATAATTACAAATGAGTCAGCATGCAAATACAAAATAATAATTTCAACACGCAACATCAAAATTACATAAAACTGTCAGCTTCCAGATACAATAACTTTCCAATCGTGTGACCTCAAAGTTTTTGCTATGAACCACATCACCAACAATGAGTCTCAAACTTCCCTTTAACTGCGCAGAATCAGATTTCATCCCGGTTAGGAGATATCCTCCGATTACCAAAAACCGCTACACAAGAATATTGCCAGAATAATGCTTCCACCAAAATGCTTATAGCTTTCATGAATAAATGAATTTCTTTTTGCACTCTTAACCATAGGCTAATAACACAACAAAGAACATACCATCAACTGCCCATAATTCAATCTGCAATATAACATGTGCGCAAAACAAAACTGTGTCTGCTTTTCTGCTAAACTCTAGAATATCACTGTGTTGACATCAATGACAATCATAGTGATGAATGCAACAACCACTGCTATAGAATGACTGCCAAAGGCTTTAGCATTCATTCCTAACAATCTCCCCCATTGGTATTGATGGCAACATAGATGAAAAACATCCAATGTTCCAAAAATCCAATCACTGCTGCTCAACTGCACTGCTGCTTATCATTAATCAAATCTTGCTTCATTATCCTATTCAATCTCTCCAACAAATGTAGTTCCTTAATGTTTTTCATGATGCTCTCCCCCATTGACATCAATGATAGAAATTATATCACTACATCAAACAATAGCTCAATGTCAAAAGACACTATTTAGAAAATACATTCACAAGAGTCCTCAATGACTCAGCTCAAATACACATACTTCCCCATAGAGGAAGTACCAACATCCAATCCAGAAAATAGATAGGGCCATAAATCACTGGACGGATGCAACCAACTGCATCATTACTCAAAAGTAGGTTGGGGCATAACCACAAGCATACCTCTCAAATACTCAAATGTATCCTTAGGCAAAGGCTTAGTAAATATATCTGCTATCTGCTCCTTTGTGCTTATGTACTCCAGTCTGACTTCTTTATTTGCAACTTTCTCTCTTACAACATGATACTTGATCTCTATATGCTTTGTTTTAGAATGTAAAACTGGATTCTTAGACATACTAACTATACTTGTATTGTCACAATATATGACAATAGGCTCATCAAACTTGATTCCAATGTCCATCAACATCTGCTTCATCCAAATTATCTGATTACAATTGTTTACTACTGCTACATATTCTGCTTCTGTTGTACTCTGTGAGATACAATTCTGCTTTTTGCTCAACCAAGAAACTAATCTTCCTCCAAGAAAAAAGGCTCCACCACTGGTTCTTTTCTTACCATCAAGGTTGCCTCCCCAATCAACATCAGTATATGCACATAGGGTAAAATCATCAGAATTTTCATACCACAGTCCATAGTCCATTGTGCCTCTAAGATATCTCAATATCATTTTTACTGCTGCATAATGTGACTCTCTAGGTTCAACTTGAAATCTTGCTACCATTCCAACTGAATGTTGTATATTTGGTCTAGTGTGTGTCAAATACTGCAATCCACCAATCATAGATCTGTATTTCTTTTGCTCAACTTGTGGTGTCTCATCTTTACTAGATATTTTATGTCCTGTAACCATAGGTGTTCCAACTGGTTTACAATTCTCCATACTAAATCTTTTCAACAAATCATTCAAGTACTTTGTCTGACTTATAAAGATACCATCTTTATTTTGTGTTATCTGTAATCCCAAAAAGTATTTCATTTCTCCAATCATACTCATTTCAAATTTTGTCTTCATTTCATCAGCAAATTTGTCACTAGCTTCATCCTCTCCTCCAAAAATAATGTCATCAACAAAAATAACCAAAACTAACAATCCATTCTCAATTTCTTTTGTGTATAAGTTACTATCAGCTATTCCTTTTGTAAATCCCAATTTTAACAAATACTTATCTAATCTAGCATACCAAGTTCTAGGTGCTTGCTTTAGTCCATACAATGCTTTCTTTAGTTTACATACCATGTCTCCTTCTTGAGTCAAAGGAAAACCTTTAGGCTGCTCGATGTAGACTTCTTCTTCTAATTCACCATTCAGAAATGCTGACTTCACATCCATCTGATACACTTTGAATTTCTTAAATGCTGCATAAGCCAAAAATATTCTTACTGCTTCAAGTCTTGCCACAAGGGCAAAAGTCTCTTCATAGTCAATTCCTTCTTATTGTGAGTATCCCTTACATACCAATCTTGCTTTGTTTCTAATTACTTCTCCTTGTTCATTCATCTTGTTCCTAAATACCCATTTAGTTCCAATCACATTTTTGTCTTTAGGTCTAGGGACCAATTCCCATGTCTTGTTCTTTTCAATCTGATCCAATTCTTCTTTCATAGCTTTAATCTAATGTTCATCTTCACAAGCTTCATTAGTAGACTTAGGTTCAATTTGAGAAATCAAACATAAATGTACCTTCTTTCTAGTCATAACTCCTTTGTGTGTGAGTGATTTACACCTTCATGAAATAACAAGATTTAAAAGACAATTACACTATTCAAAGCAAACTAATCTAAATAATGCACAATTAATCTAAATATTTCATGGATCTCTAAAATAAAGTGGTAAATGAGGCTCTCAGCTATGATCCTCACTAGTGACACTCTAAAGACGAGAATTAATCTATATGATATGCAAATTTAGATCTATTCTATCAAATTCTAGCTCTATTTGATGAACAATCTACTATGATCAAAGCAATTTAAGCTAATTAGCAATGAAAAATGATAAGTGAGTGATGTGGATGCAAATTGTCAGAGCTTTGCTACAATTCAAAGATATGGAGTGGATCGATTATGCTTCTAAATGCCTTCAATTTATAAGATTTTCCCAAGGGTAGGGGGTAGAGTGAGATAACCATGGTTATGCTTGGGTAAGGTCAATTGGCTTTGCTTTGTCCATAAATGGGGGGACAAGGAGGGGACAATCATTTAAATGGTTTCAAAAGGCTGGACCATTTCAACAAAAGTGAGTGATACTGTGTCCATTTTGTCTCCTTTTTGCTTTGTTGAGGGAAATTAGTATTTATTAATTAATTAAAGTAATTAAATTTAGCCATGAAGGGTAAAATGTTCATTTTGATTTTTGCTTTCAACAACTATGTCATTAATTGAATTTAATCAATTTCATAGTGTTTTTCCCTTTTTCAAGCTTTATTTAATTATTAATCATTTAATTGAATTTTCCTTTGATTTGAATTGCCTTTGTTCCATTTATTGATTTTTCATATTATTTTGATGATTTGATGCACCTTTTGATTGATTTAAGCCTTTTACCAATTTTTTGTGTCTACAAATGCCCCTCTTTGGATCGATGTGCTAAGAACACCGATTCAAAGATTCCCTTAGTATGATGATCTAATTTAGGTCCTGGTTCTAATATGCCTCTGATCGTTCTGATTGATGTACTTCCTGATGATGATGATGTACCTCTGATGATGGTGCTGATATGATTTTGATGCCTCTGATATGATATGGGTCCTGATTTGATGATAGGTCCTGGGTTTACTGATAAAGGTCCTGGGTTCACTTGATTGCTAATATGTTGATAGGTTTGATATGATATGGTAAACTGATCTGATACTAATTTTTCTCCTGATATGATACTAATTTGCCTCCTGATATGAAATTGATATGATATGATAACTTGATATGATATGATATGCCCCACTGATAAATGTTTTTGATGTGATGCCAATTTGATACTCTGATGCCCCCTCAGAAATAAAACATATTGATTCCTTGATTTGAAAAATATTGATTAGTTGGAATATGTTTTGATTTCTGATACCGTTTATAAAGAAATAGACTTGTTTGACTTATGCCCTGGCTAATGAAGATGTCATATAATAGGTCCAAGGTGCATTTTTAAGTCTTTATTAGGGCCATTTTCACCTTAAATAGGGTAAAACCCCTCATTTTACTATTCATTTTCACCTTTCCCTTTTGAGATTTTTAGCTCTGATTTTAGCCCTTTTTACACGATGGTGGTCCCACATCGTGAGCATCGGTTTGAGAGAGCGCGCCGGTTCGGTCGGAGAGTGAACGATGGTCCCCCGGTATGTCATTCAAATTTTCCTTGTGTTTCTAAAATTGCATTTATGACTTCATTTAATGCGTTTTAAAATTGTAATTCTGTGTTTTATAAAAGAAATGTCACCTCCGTGCAATGTAGTTACGCTTGAAAAAATTAAATGTTGCCTCTTGAAAATTTAATATCGCCTTCCGTAGCTCTGTTTCCGCCCATAGAATATCTTTTATCGCATCTGTCAAATTTGGTATCGCTTAGGGTTCAAACATTTTAATTGTTTGTCGCGTGAAAAACCCTAGATAATAAAATGTCACCTGAGGTAAATATTATATCGCATTTTTCAAATGAAGTCACGCGGATGATTAAAATCATGCGTATGACAAATTAGATGTCGCCTCTGGTAAAAGAAATTATGCCTGAAAGAAAAGTCGCGTAAGTGAAAAAAATTTACGTTGCTTGAGACTTTGCTATGACGTCTGATTGCTTGATTGTGTCAACTTGATTGATATGGATCACTTCAATGAATTTGATCGAATGTTCAGTTAGGGTGTTCCCCTTGTTTGATTTCAACAACAAATTAAGACATTGGTAACTATGATATCGAAGGATAATGTAAATCAATCTTCATCACGAATGATAGGTCATGGGTCTAATCTTCCATTCATTTTATTCTCAAATGCTTAGAGACATAAAACTAGGATCATCCTTCCTCAATGCTTAGAGTTAGGATTGGTAGGTCTGATAGGTATATTTAAATTGATGACTATGATTGATTGTTTGATTTCCTGACATTAGGTTACTCATGTGATTCCCTTGTTTTGATTAAACAAGAGGATGTCCCTGTTTTGTACCTCCGGACCGTACCACATTGGGTGATGGAGCTAAGAGAGCAGTTGACTGACGCTGAGAGATGAGTGATTAGGCGCTGTGGTTTGTTATGTGTATTAGAGCTTCCTCGGTTCCAAATGAACCGAGGTTTGATTACCGCTATCGTAGAGCATTGGCACTCTGAGACAAACACTTTTTGGCTGCCACAAGGAGAGATGACTATCACTCCTGAGGATGTGTATAGGTTTCTGTGGATCCTGACACATGGGGAGATAGCATATTATGATGCAGTGTATGATGGGACCTATTGTCGGTGAGTATTTAGAGATCCTTCTATTGGTGATGATTGCATCTTATGGCCTCAGTTTGCTTCATTTCCTATTTTACCAGCGATGTTAGGTGCTATCATTGGTGGCATGTTACTACCTGATCGTCGGGGTCGCAGGTTTTTAGTGGGTTGGGGCAGGATTATCGAGGACTTGCTTCATTAGCCTTGACGATTTGATTGGGGATCTTGTGTGCTTGCACAGCTATACCATGATCTACATGAGGTGGTTTATAGGAGATCAGCTGCTTTATCTACTGGGATTCATATTTTATAGCTTTGGATATGGGAGCACTTACCAATTAGTCATCCGATATCAGAGCGAGACCAACTTTTTAGGGTATCCTTTTGCATGGCAGTACACTGGGATGGTGACACAGCATCACTTGGGACATTTGGAGTATTGGTGGTGACAGATTGATGATATGGATGAGGTCTATTAGAGACCATATGTCGATGTTGAGGATTGGAGAGAGGATGGCTTGGAGTTACCGTATATGTTTGCTCCTCGATGGATGATCGGCAGGATCGACTCTGTCCTTGAGAGATTTTTGGCAGGTAGAGTGCTACGGTAGTTTGGGTGGATTCAGCCTATGCCTCAGGGATCTGCAGTTTATGCTCATTCTAGTGCAGAGAGGGCTACTTGGGGACACATGCCTTCATATGATGATGCTATTGAGCAGATATCATGGCTTGGTTTTATGGACTGGGATATGAGATTACATATTAGAGATGCCGGGGTTACTCAAGAGTATCTTGATTGGTTGATGGAGCATCCTATGCCTCGATTTATAGACCCTGCAGAGCCAGTGCCTGGGAGAGATGATGATGGTGATGGTGTCGGTGGTGGGAGGAGACGTAGAGGTAGACCATGAGGTAGGGTGGTTATTAGACTTAGAGGATGAGCGAGAGATATACATATACAGGCACCACCTCCTCCTCCTTCTCATCTTGCAGTATCACAGAGATAGAGGGTAGATCGTCAGGACCATGTGAGGGCTGCTAGGTAGGATTCAGTGTCAGGACAGGATATGGGAGTGGGATTACCGCAGGCTACCATGGATGGTCAGGATACAGGTGCATAACAGATGCCAGTAGCTTTTTCCTATGATCGGGGAAGGCTCCTATAGATACAGGTGATCCTCAGAGTACCTATGAGGTTGGTGAGAGTTCTAGTACTAGCCAGCTACGAGTAGATGTGGGAGCGCTACGGACAGAGGTATCACAGATGTCTTCAATGATTCAGTAGTTAGTGTCAGGTCTGGCTCCATTGGTTCCTCTCCTTGTTGCTATGGTTGGTCAGATGCCTCTTCAGCCACCTCAGCAACCTCCATCACAGCCTCCTCCACAGCCTCCTCCAGGACCTCCTCCCAGTGGTGACGAGAGTTGAGCTATGAGTGCTCTTGTTGATCAGTTGTGTACTGATGTTGAGATACTTGATGTTGTACCATATTCTTGTGACCTTGGTGTTACCCTTCCAGTTGTACTTTGATACTTGTTTTACATTGATGCCCCTATTGATGGGCGATTATAGAGTTGATTTATGATATCATTGTTATACTTGATGCGTTGAGTTTTGAGTAGACGTATGATATGAGGACATTTATGATCTTTCCTATTTTTTACTTGATGATATATGAGATTACCTTTAGATGCTACTATATGTGTTTATCTAATGCATTTGTTTTCGATGAATGTGTCTATGGATGCATTTCTTTCTTCATGTATGGGTGCAATTTTTTTGTTTTTGCTGTTATTTTCTCATGTATGCAATTTGTATCGCTGTCTAGATGTATGCACATGTAAATGATTATTTCCTTCTTTTCCTCGATAGTATATCTATGTAATGATTAATGATATGGAATGAATGCAAAAAGTATAATCTCATGTTTTTATTGTAGAAAGATGATATTGAGGTGATGTTGTCCTTGCTGATTTGACCTTGTTGATAATGTTATGTACCCCCTTTTTTTATGTGAAATGAAGCCCTTGGGAAAAAAAATGCACGTGCAATTATTCTAACATGAGAATGCATTTTAACCTTTCTATGAATGCAATTATCTTTTCTATGAATGCAGCTAAGTGTCACTAGCTTTTAGCAAAGAAATGCCTTGAGGATATATTTCATCATTGAGCACTTGGGACCGGAAAGTCGATACAATCACCACTGCCCACTGACATGATGATATGAATATCACTTTTTATTTCTCATATGGTAACCTCCGTTTTGCTTTCCCATCGGTCTCGTCGATACGGCTATCACTGATTACAAACAATCATGAGAGTACGAATATCGATTTTGTCAGATTCTATGTTGCAAGTGGATTTTGGCATTTAGATATGAAGAATCTAAATATCCAAGGTATCCGGTTGCGTAAACAAACAAAATTTAACTCATTGTTTTATAAGATAATCCTCGATGGTTCTTTGATGACCATGTCTTTAGATGAATTCTCATAAGGCAGTGAATCTTCCTCCAAACATTCACTTCATAGTCAAGAAAAATATCATGTCTCCATCATTGCCAATCTAATCGAAACATCATTGAATAGCTAAAAAGACTTGATACAAATTGAATTAATGTTAGTAAATAGATTTTTAACCAACTTTTCAAAAGAATCTATCTAGGTGTTTTGCATTGTTTTCTGATCTTCAAAGAATATTTCCAAGTGTTTTGATCATGAAATGATGTTTGATTTTTAATCCTGAATAATAAGTCAATTTGGGCTCAAGGATTTGTTGTGGTAGTCAACTTCTTGGTTAATAAACAATGATATCAATCAAAGGTTTACAAAAATCTAATCTCTCTTCTGAAAATGTTGATCCCTTTCTACCTGTGACTGAATGTTGCTTGTTTGAATCCTTTTTGAGGTACCCACTTTTCGATCTATTTTGTGCTGCCCCCAAGTGTTTGATGTATCAGTTTTGACAACTTTGGGCAATGGAAAGGATGACGCTACAAAATGTTATTGTGACTATGTACAAATGACGGATGCAATGAAGGTTTGGACAAATGGGATGATGAGATGCATTATGTACACATGTGACTAGGAAAGAAATGACTTAAGGAAACCAAAAGTGCTTGTTGCCAAGTTTTCACCTTTGAGTGCTTTTTTTTCTTTTTTTTCTTTTTATTTTTTTTTTGCTACCGAGGCGCCTATTGCTAGGTTTTCACCAAGGCACTTTTTCTTTTTCATTTTTTTTTTAATTTTTAATTTTTTTTTGTATTTTTCCTTATCACCTTGGCGCCTATTGCTAGGTTTTCACCAAGAGATAGTTTTTCAAATGTTTTTGCTTTCTTCATGCTCAATTTTCCACTATTTTTTATCTTTCCTCCTTTTCAATGTTTTTGGATTTTCTATTTTCAAATGTTTTTGTATTTTCAAGATCTGTTTTCAACTATGTACAATAATTATGATGCTCTCTCATCTAATACTCTTTATACTCTTTTATCTGCTTTAGGTGTAGAACCTCTTCAAATGAATGCTATTTATGGGTTCTTGTAACTCTTCACCATTACAATCTGATAACTTATATGTTCCAGTTCCAAAGGATGACACTATCACAAATGGGCCTATCCAATTAGCTTCCCACTTTCCTTTCTTTTCCCTTTCAGCTTGATTTTTGGGATTTTCTCTTAATACCAAGTCTCCTACTTGAAAATTTCTTGGTTTGATGTGTTTGTTGTAATTGCGTGAAATCCTGTTTTGATAAACTCTTAAATGTTCATAAGCTTGAGTCTAGTGTTCCTCTAACAATTCCAATTGTTGCAGTCTGGCAACCCTATAATCCTCATTAGTGATCAATCCTCTTAATGAAACCCGTAGAGATGGAATTTCAACTTCTAATGGTAGAACTACTTTGGTTCCATAAACTAAAGAGAATGGGGTGGATCCTATAGGTGTTCTGATACTAGTTCTGTAAGCCCATAGTGCGGGATTTATTTGCGCGTGCCAATCTCTTCCTGATTTGTTAACTGATCTTTTTAATATTTTGAGGATATTTTTGTTCGTTGCTTCACCTTGTCCATTGCCTTGTGGATAATAAATGGATGACGAATGATGTGTAATGTGGAATGTCATGCAAAGTTCATCAATATCTTGATTTTTGAATTGTTTCCCATTGTCCGTGATAATGGCATGTGGAATACCATAGCGGCAAATTATGTGGTTCAATATGAACATTGAAATTTGTTTGCCAGTTGCTATTGTTAATGGAACTGCTTCCACCCATTTGGTGAAGTATTATGTTGTTGTGATGATATACTTGTGTCCGTTTGAAGATGGAGGATGTATGATTCCAATCAAGTCAAAACCCCATTGATAAAAAGGCCATGGTGTAATGAATGGGTGTAATTCTTGAGTCGGTGCATGTATCATGTTACCGTGATATTGACATTTGCTGCATGTCTTCACAAATTGACAAGCATCCTTTTCTAATGTTGTCCAAAAGTACCCTAAACGAAGGATTTTCTTAGATAGATTAAGACCGCTTGAGTGTGACCCGCAAATGCCTTCGTGGACCTCGCGTAAAGCTAAGTTAGACTCTTCTTCCTCTAAACATCTAAGTAACATCCCATCAAGACCCTTACGATACAATGTGTCTGAAAGGATTAGGTAACAGGTGGCTTGGCGTATGAAGTTACATTTTTGGGCATGAGTTTGGTCTACGGGGAGTACTTGGTCTTTAAGGTAAGTATAGATGGATCCATACCAAGGAGAGTCATGTCCATGTAAAAGAGCAACAATTTGGGTGTCAGGAAGGTTGAATGCCAGTTTTACCAACTCTTCCACCAAGAACTCATACTTCTCATTTTGATCTAGTTTTTGTAACAATGAAGCCAAGGTAGCCATGGCATCTGCTGCTCTATTCTTTTCTCTTGGAATCTATTCAAATGTGATCAAAGCAAAGTACTTCTTCCATCCATCAATCAAGGTTTTATATTTCATCAATGTTATATCTTTGGTATTTTATTCATTATTAACCTGATTGATTATGAGTTGGGAATCCCCATACACTTGTAATTCTACAATATTCCATTCCAAAGCCATTTTGATGCCAATGACTAATGCCTCATATTCCGCTATGTTATTGGTGCACAGAAATAAGAGTTTATAGGACTTTGGAATGGTGTACCCTTGAGGGGTAACCAATAATATACCTGCTCCAAAACCTCCTTGTGTATAAGATCCATCAAAATATAATTTCCATGTCTTTGCTTTTATGTTGACAATTGCTGCATCTGGAAATTCAATTTGAATGGTTTGTGTAGACTCCATTGGGTTATCTGCTAAGTGATTCGCTATCACTTGTCCTTTAATTGATCTTCTATCAACATATTCAATGTCGAATTCACTTAGGATCATGACCCATTTTGCTATTCTACCTGTTAAGGCAGTTTTACTTAGCAAGTATTTGAGAGGATCAATCTTGGCAATTAATTTGATCTTATGCATCAACATATAATGTCTTAGTTTTTGAGATGCAAAGACCACTGCTAGACATGCTCTTTCCATGAATGAATAATTTAGTTCATATTTTATTAAGGTTCTACTAAGATAGTAGATTGCCCTTTCTTTCCCTTGCTCATCTTCTTGTGCCAACAATATGCCTAGAGACCTTTCTGTGGCTGATATGTATAACAACAGTTCTTTGCCCTTGATAGGTGACATAAGAATAGGTGGGTTTATCAAATAAGTCTTCAAAATAGCAAAGGCCTTATCACATTCTTCATCCCACATAAATTTAGTGTCCTTGTGTAGCAATCTGGTGAAGGAGTGACACTTTTCTGCTAATTGAGATATAAATCTCCTTATTGATTGAATCTTTCCTTGTAGTGATCTCATTTGGCTAATGTTTCTTGGAATCTCCATCTCTAGAATGGCTTGCACTTTTTCAAGATCAACTTCAATTCCTTTTGCTGACACTATATAACCCAATAGCTTGCCGGATTGGACACCAAAGGCACACTTCTTTGGGTTTAATCTAACTTTGAATTGTTCTAACCGAATGAATATTTTTCTTAGGATTTGTAAATGTTCTTCTCTATTGTGGAACTTTGCTAGAATGTCATCCACATAATCTTCTAAGAAAGTGTGCATCATGTTGTGGAAAATAGTTGTCATGACCCTTTGATATGTAGCTCCAGCATTTTTAAGACCGAAGGGCATGACATTCCAATAAAAAGTACCCCAAGGGCAAGTAAATGCTATCTTTTCTTGGTCTTTGGGAGAAATCTTTATTTGATTGTAGCCACTAAATCCATCCATTAATGAGTACATTGCGTGACCTGCTGTCAAATCCACTATGGTATCAATGCTTGGCAATGGGAAGTCATCTTTGGGACATGCAAGGTTTAAATCTCTGAAATCTGTACACACACGGATAGATTTATCATGCTTAGTAATTGGCACAATGTTAGAGATCCAATCAGCGTATGCTATTGTTCTTATGAACCCCACCTTTAACAATTTTTCCAATTCTCCCTTGACTAGGAGAGCCACATGTGGGTGCATTTTCCTTAGTTTTGCTTCACAGGTTTAACTCCGGGTCTAACATTCAGATGGTGCATTATGAAATCAGGATCCAGTCCGGGCATATCAGCATATGACCATGCAAAATGTATTTGTTGTTCTTGGAAGAATTTGATAAAGTCCTCTCTTTCAAGAGATGTAAGTGATGTAGCCAAGTGTATGACCTTTGGATCTAGTTCCGTACCAATGTTAACTTTTTATGTTGGTTCTATAAGAATAGATGACCTTTCTTCTTCATGTTCAGGCAAAGTATCCAATCTCTCTTTTAATGGTGCCACAGTTGGGTTTTCACCAAAAGAAACATCTTTTATTTTCATTATTTTTGGTTCTAATGGTGCCACAGTTGGGTTTTCACCAATAGAACTTCTCTTTTTTTCATTTTTTTCTTTTTTTGACTAAGAGATTGGACCCTTGTTGTTGTCATTATGTCTGCATTGAGTTCATTGGTGAAAGAGGGTTCAACCGCATTGAGATATTGGTTTGTTGCTTGGTCATTTGGGAAGTAAAGTAAGTCATGTGGTTCGGTTTGATCCCAATCAATGAGGTCTGGGTGCATCAAAATTAAGGAATTATTGGGTAAGGTATCATCAATAGGATTAATGGACATGACTTCATTTGCGGGTTCATACATTGTATCGTTTAGATCTATGATGTGCGCTTCCTCAAGATGATCCATGGAAGCAGGGTCAAAGTCCCCTTCACTGGAATCCTCATCAACCTCTACGGGAAATAATGTGGGAAAAGCCACAAGCGGGTTAAAACTAACGTTTGAATTTCTCTCCTCTAAAGGTGTCCAAAATGTTTCTATCCATGCTCCATTATTAGATGCTTGTTCTATAGTAGGCCTTTGAATAGAAGGTTCTTCATTAATTGGAGCATCTTGTTTTGGGATTTTTGCATAAGTATGTATAGCAATGACTTCTTTATCTTGACATGACTCCTCTTATAAAGTATCCCATTCATAATCCCAAGAGTCATCACTATCTCCTTTGGATTCTAATGCATTTATTTGAGGATGAAAATCATGCATTGGACTTGAACTTTCTCCTTTGTATTGGAAACCTACTCTGGATTTTTCATGACTTGCCCTCCAAATAGGTTCAATAGGTTCTAATAACCCTCTATTTCTTTGGCCTAATGGTCCTCTTCCTTTGTATCCCATCTTTTGTATAATATCAAATCCTTTCCCATATTGTTCGGTTTGTATATTGACATGCTGAATTCTTTCCATGGGAGTGTCTAAGGTATCATCTTCATCATGATAAAGCCATTGAAGGACTTCATCTTCTTCCTTATCCCATGTTTCTTTTCTATCTTCCCTCACAAAATAAGAATTATACTTATGTGGAAGATGTTCTTTTGAGGGTTAACCATGTGATTTGGGAGATATGGGCATGTCAAATAGAGAAACTGAATATTCTCCTACTCCTTTTGAACTAATCTTGCATTGTTTGTCAAATTTGTTCATCATCTCACTCATGTGTTGATAATGATCTTCTTTAGCTTGTTCCTTTTCCTCTTTCATAGGTTTGTAGATCACTGTCTCCAATTTAGGTGCTAAATATGGACTTTCCATTATGTTTGGACCCTCGTAGCTCACTTTTTCCTTGCCCTTAGTTGATGTAGTTGAGCTAGCTTGAAGAGGATTTTGTGTATCTTCATTGGTGATTCTTGGAATAACTCCTTCACGATTATGTGGAATGTACAATTCATGCAAGGGTTTGAGTACATTACAATATTGGAATGGATTTGAGTCTCCTCCAACCATGATTTCTTCACCCATTTATTGGAACTTGATGCATTGGTGGTATGTGGATGGGATGCCTTGCATCTCATGAATCCATGGTCTTCCCAATAAGATGTTATAGGTTAATTCCATGTCCAACACTTGACACTTGGTTTCCTTCTTGACTGGTCCCACTTGGATAGGTAATACAATCATGCCTTTAGAAGCTCTTTCAGCTTCATCGTAAGCTTTTATGGTGATTTTCTTTGTAGGGTCAATGCAAGACTTAGATAAACCTAAGGATTTTACAAGACTTAATGTGCAGATGTTAAGACCAGCCCCTCCATCAATAAGGGCTCTTTTGACTATATGCCTTTCGATCAAAACCTCTATATGTAATGGAAAATTTTGAGGATGAGTTATAGACATGTCATCTTGATTGGAAAATGAAAGACAATGAGGAGCCACGAGATGTCCTACCATATTTTGAAACTTTTCTTCCCCTAAGGTAGTAGAAACATGTGTCTCTTCTAAAGCTTTTTCTAAAATCTCTTTATGATTTGGTGACAACTTCAATAACTCTAAGATTGAGATTTGTGCTGGAGTACGTTGCAATTGATCCACCAAACTATAAGGCCTTGCTGCTGTAGGAGGTTTTTTGACCACAATGTTGGATTGTGGGATATTGGTGTTTTGAGGGACTATCTCTTGTAAAGTCATTCTAGAATTCTGCCCTCTTGTAATGACATTTTTTGCTTTCTTTTTAGATTGTTCATTAATTATTATAGCATTAACAATATGATCATATGATGGCGCAAAGTTGAGATTATTGGCACTTTGTTTCTTGCCATTTGATGACTCACCTTTATCATGTTTGTAAAAAGGTTGTTTGAAGGCCATATGATCTTCATTATTTTGGGGTCCATCAACGGTGATTATGTTATTATCTATCAAGTCTTGCACCACATTCTTTAATTGTAGACATTCATTTGTAGTGTGTCCCCGAATCCTATGATATTCACAATGATTCTTAGCATCCCACCAGCCTAGCTTGTGGTCTGGTTCATAAGGCTTAATAGCAGGTAATGTAATAACATTGTTAGCCATGAGAGCCTTTAATGCAGTTTCAAGTGATTCTCCCAAGGGTGTAAAGTGTCTTGAAGGAGTGGGCTTCAAATACTTATCATACACGTTGTTTTGATCCTTGTTTCCTTGATTATTCTTGTTGGCATTGTTGTTATTATTGGAAGGTGCATTATATGCTTGATTAGTATTATTCACTTGATTTGGTGTCTTTTTAAGGGCAAATGGAATCACCTTCAAGTTGCTGGATTCCACTACACCATCATTAACAATGCCTTTGTTGTTATTTTTTGCAGCATAACGGCTATTGTTATTGTACCAACCTTTATTTTGATTGTTGTTATTGTTGGTATTGTTGTTTTTGGAGTTAGAGTTGTTCTTATTTTCCTTGTACAATTTCAGCTCTCCACTCTTAAGCAACACTTCTTCTGTTGTAATTCCATTATCAATCAAATCTTGGAAGGTTTTAGGACATTGCATCCTTAGTCTATAATTTAATTCGCTGCTTAAACCATTAATAAAGATATCCATTTTTTCTTTTTCCGGTACACTTCTTAGATATCTAGCAAATGCAGTCCTCCATCTTTGCAAGAATGTGAGGAAGGCTTCTCCATCTTGTTGCTTCATGTTACATAACGTTATCATTGTGACCTCATGTTTGATGTTATAGGAGTAATGAGTCATGAAAAAAGAAGCTAATTCTTCAAAGGTTTTGATGCCGGATGGTAGTTTTGAAAACCAATCCATGGCCATTCCTCCCAAGCTTCTTGGGAATAGTCTCATTAAATAGGTTGTATCATGCATGAATTCAAGACTCAATGCACAAAACCCCCGAAGATGATCATGTGGGTCAGATGTTCCTTCATACCTATCATACTTAGGAAATGTAACATTAATGGGAAAAGGCACCATGACCAAACTCTTATCGAATGGAAAAGGACATAATGTTTCAATAGAGAAAGGCTTAGGAGCCCCATTTTGTTTCAAACTGTCGATTTCCATTTGTAATGCCTTGAATTGTTCCCTTATTGCTTCCATAGGGTCTTCTATTTCCTTGGGCTTTAGTTTTTCTATGTCAAAATCTTTAGGTAGCTTTACCTCCGTTTGTATCAAGTCCATGAACTGTTTTTCTTTATCCATAAGCATGGTCTTTTTCATTAGTTCTATGAAATAAGGACATTGTCTTGCCTCTAACGCTCTTTCAACCGTGGCTTCATCTGCAGTTGGGGGTGGGTTTGTTTTATGAGGAGGAGGTAAGTTGTTGCCTTGTGAATTTGCTTCTTGGGAGTTAGGATCTCTTCCTCCATTATTAGAATTTCCTTGATTGTTGTTAGGATCCATACCCCCATTCATGTTGTTCCCTTGGTTGTTAGGATCGGTATTTCCTAGGGTGTCGCTAAACATCTTGTTGGTGTCCTTTGCCTTAGCGGGTTTTTCAATCACTCGTGAAGTAATGAAAGTGTCCTATGGAAATGGGAGCTCTTCTCATTTGTAGGTCTCGTCTATTTGTAATGTTTTCTTTATATAGTGTGATCTTGTAAGAACAGGCATGAACAAACTTTAAGGGTATGTTGACTTCTTCTTTTGATAAGCTAGTTTTTGGAATAAGGTAAAGGTTTTTGATCAATTTTAAATGGTTTAAAGTCTTAATGATGTTTTGATCAATAACTTTGGAATATCTTGTTTGAAAATATAAAAACAATCTCAACACACACATCAATTTGGTACCATATCCCTAGAATGCTCTAATGTGTGTATTTTTAAACATTTTCACAGGTTGAAACACAAGAATAGCTTCCACGCAATCTACCTAGCACATAATTGGTTCGTAAACATGGCTCTAATAGGTAGTTTTGCTATTTTACCGTTATGTAGTAAGTTTTCCGTTCAAAATAGATCTTAGCCGTTCGTCCCCCAAGTATGTTAAGGGGCTTCCCACACGCACCGAAGCACGATTTTGCGCAATCTGTTAAGACTACGAGAGGAAGTTCGAAAGAGCTAAAATCCTTTTTGTCATGCACCCCATTAAGGATACATGCATTTCTTTTTATAGTGGGTCGGATTCTCACGGCAAAAGCAAGTGTATCCCACTTTGGGCTATCCCTCTCACTGGCCCTTTTAAGGCAATCTCGGGAGGTGAGCCCACTAAGTTTTAAACATGTTCATTTGAAAGTATGAAAAGTGGATTTGGTAGAGCAAGTTTGGGAATTTGATTCACTCAAAGAGTGAAGAGCATATCCCTATTGCTTTTCCCTTATCCCAAACACTCACAATCAATTTGGTTCTTTTTCAACCCCGTGACAAAGGGGTTCTTAGAATTGAAATGTTTGTTCTTTTCCTTTTATGATTAAACTATGTTTTGAACTTTGAAAATGCCACAATTTAAGGGAAGTTTGCAAGCTTGATGAGAGAAATACCTCAAACGATGCTAGCAAAGGCTAGGTGCATTTTTAAGTAGTAGATTTTCTTGTTTTCTCTCCAAATCCTTCCCTTACCTTAATGAAACATTCCCTCCACTAGAAAATTAGTCGGCACAAACAAACAAAGTGAGGAGAAACCAAAATCAACACTTAGAATGCTACAATTTCGATTATGCTTTTTATGCCTTCTTTTTCTTCAAAATTTGCAAAATTTTTACAAACTTAGGGACTAAACTCCCAATTTAATGATACGTATTTCTATTTGTAAGCATCTACAATAGCAATGTATTTAGCATATAACTCTACATCCTTTTCTAAGTCATTGTTGAGAACAAAGGTAGTGTGTACCCGGTTTTCCTTTCTTATCCTCTTAGCAATCAATTTCTCCTCCAAGTTATGCCTTCTCTCTGGTTTTTGAACTTTCTTATGACAGACCATACTCCTGAGACAGAAAAAAAATGAACGTGAAGTCAAAATACAGTCATTATTTTAACACTTTTGA
Organism: Chamaecyparis obtusa; assembly: GCA_027943335.1. Lineage (NCBI taxonomy): Eukaryota > Viridiplantae > Streptophyta > Pinopsida > Cupressales > Cupressaceae > Chamaecyparis > Chamaecyparis obtusa. Next base: position 2,320,411 of record BSBK01000771.1, on the reverse strand, counting down.
TAAAATATAACAAGTACAGTCGCGCGACATTGTCCAGATTGTACGCGAGATCTAATTTAACAAAGACGTAATTACTTTAACCGTGAGCGTCACCTTAAGGGGCTCAAGTGAGATTAAAATAACCAAGTGCGATATCAAATTTTACCTACGTGTGAAATCTTTACCAGACGTGACAACAGTCATTATTTTGATAAAATATAAAAGTGCAGCCAGGCGACATTGTCTACACTGCACACGAGATCTAATTTGGCAAAGACGTGATTACTTTAACCGCAAGCGTCACCATAATGGGCTCAAGCAAGATTAAAATAACGAGGTGCGATATCAAATTATATCTATGCGTGAAATCTTTATCATACGCGACAAACTGATGTTATAAAAGCGATATCTAATTTATCAAAGGCGACATTTAAAATAAAGACCGCGAGAAATTAAATCGATAAGGTAGAGTACTCCCTTCACACCAGACATAAAATGATTCCTCGGCCATGGCTTTTTAAGTCTGATCAAGTGACATTTAAATGACCAAAGGCATCAATCCTTTATCCAAAATGTGAGAGTTTAATTTCTGACTGTGTGATTTCTTTAGCCAAAAGCGTGATTCTAAAGGCTAAAACGTGTAAGAGTTCAGACTATAGGTGATATTTTAATTCGCTATTTGTGACATTTCTTCGCTTTAGGCGTGACTTCTTTACTGGCAGGCATGATTTATTTTCTGTAACCTGCAAACAGTAAGCAAATTCATGCAATTCTAGCCTAAATTTTGCAAATAACATGGAAATAATGATGAATTTGAGGCCTAGGGCCCCACAGTGGGTGTCATTTGTGTGTGAGTGATTTACACCTTCATGAAATAACAAGATTTAAAAGACAATTACACTATTCAAAGCAAACTAATCTAAATAATGCACAATTAATCTAAATATCTCATGGATCTCTAAAATAAAGTGGTAAATGAGGCTCTCAGCTATGATCCTCACTAGCGACACTCTAAAGACAAGAATTAATCTATATGATATGCAAATTTAGATCTATTCTATCAAATTCTAGCTCTATTTGATGAACAATCTACTATGATCAAAGCAATTTAAGCTAATTAGCAATGAAAAATGATAAGTGAGTGATGTGGATGCAAATTGTCAGAGCTTTGCTGCAATTCAAAGATATGGAGTCGATCGATTATGCTTCTAAATGCCTTCAATATATAAGATTTTCCCAAGGGTAGGGGGTAGAGTGAGATAACCATGGTTATGCTTGGGTAAGGTCAATTGGCTTTGCTTTGTCCATAAATGGGGGGACAAGGAGGGGACAATCATTTAAATGGTTTCAAAAGGCCGGACCATTTCAACAAAAGTGAGTGATTTGTGTCCATTTTGTCTCCTTTTTGCTTTGTTGAGGGAACTTAGTATTTATTAATTAATTAAAGTAATTAAATTTAGCCATGAAGGGTAAAATGTTCATTTTGATTTTTGCTTTCAACAACTATGTCATTAATTGAATTTAATCAATTTCGTAGTGTTTTTCCCCTTTTCAAGCTTTATTTAATCATTTAATCATTTAATTGAATTTTCCTTTGATTTGAATTGCCTTTGTTCCATTTATTGATTTTTCATATTATTTTGATGATTTGATGCACCTTTTGATTGATTTAAGCCTTTTACCAATTTTTCGTGTCTACACTAGTCATAACTCCTTTGTCCAAACTTCCAATAACATGCTCAATAGGATGATGTCTTGATATATACCTGTTAGGTGTCATAGTCACTGATCTTTCTTCAATTGTAGATTCTTCTCTAGATTCTTCTCTATTTTCTTCAGCATGACTTTCATTCAACAATTCACTTTCAGTCTCAAAAAATTGTTCAGTAGTTTCAATGTTAGGCTGAGGGTTAGTTCCCTCATCAGATTCATAATCAAGCATTCTTTCCTGAATTTTAAACTTCTCATCAACTTTTACATTTTCACTTTCAACAATAGTTTTAGTTCTCTTATTGTAACATCTATATGCTTTTCTTTTCAAAGAATATCCAAGAAAAATTCCTTCATCACTTATAGGATCAAACTTTCCTATATCATCATCTCTCTTAATATAAAATTTGCTTCCAAAAATTCTAAAATACTTAACTAAGGGTGCATGTCCAAACCACAATTCATAAGGTGTCTTGTCTGTGTCTGCTCTGATTTGTACTCTGTTCATTGTATATACTGATGTATTCACTACTTCTCTCCAAAATGTCTTTGCCAAATCACCTTCAAATAACATAGCTCTAGCTGCTTCAGTCACTGATCTATTCCTTCTTTCTGCAATACCATTTTGTTCAGGTGTTCTAGGGGCTGATAATTGTCTCTTAATACCATTTACTTCACAAAAAGTGTTAAACTCTTTAGATGTAAATTCTCCACCTCTATAGGATCTCAAACATCTAATCCTCATTCCTGATTCATTCTCAACTTTATTCTTCATGACCTTAAACTTATCAAATGCTTCAGATTTTTCTTTCAAAAATGCAATCCACATCATTCTTGTAAAATCATCAACAAGAATCATAAAATACCTTTCTCCATAGAATCCTCTAGTCCTAGTAGGACCGCTCAAGTCTGTATGAACAATCTCCAACTTTTTTGTAGATGTGAACTTCTTGCTAGGAAATGAACTCCTTTTCTGCTTAGCCATCACACATTCCTTGCAAATCATGTTAGTAGGCTTCATAATCTTAGGTAAATCTCTTACTGCAAGTGTAGAACTTACTTTCACAATATTATCAAAGTTTATATGATAAAACCTTCTATGCCATAACCAACTATCATCAATCATAGTCATCAAGCATGTCATCTCAGTAGGGTTCAACTGAAATACATTACCTCTGGTTCTAGATCCAGTTCCAATTAGATTTCCATCTTTATCCTTAATCACACAAGTTTTCTCAGTAAACCAAACTTGATATCCCTTATCCACTAACTGTCCAACACTCAAAAGATTATGTTTCAATCCATCAACAAAGTAAACATCATCAGTATTAGTCTTTCCATCAAGAGTAATAGATCCCATACCTTTAATCAAACAAGGTGCATTGTTCCCAACTCTAACAACTCCTCCATCATAATTGTTAAACTTTATGAATTTTCCTTTATCACCAGTCATATGATGTGAACAACCACTATCTATAATCCAATCAGCTTTCTTTTCAACTTGGGAAACTAAGGCTTTTTCTTCTTTAATATCAGATTCAAAATTTTCTTCCTTAATTTCTACAAATCCTATGTCATCAAAGTTATCATTATCACTATCACTCAAATGTCTTTCAATTCCTACTTCAATTTCTTCATCATTTGCATAATAACATTCTTTAGATCTTCTAGGCTTAAAATTGTTTCTATACTTCTTAACTCTCTTAGGACACTTAGATGCAAAATGACCATATTCTTGACATGTCCAACATTTAAAGATTTTCTTAACATCTGGTTCTCTTTTCACAAGCAAGGCAATACCTTCTTCAATCTTCTTATCTTCATCAGATTTGGATCTGCTACTGCTGGCATAATCTCCATTCACACTTGTACTTCTAGATAAAGTAGGTCTGATGCTAAGAGCACTGAATGTTGTCTCCACTCTAGGTAGTTCTCCTGATAATCTCAAATTCATCTCTGCTGCTTCCAATCTTCCAAGAAGAGTCTCTCTTGAAAAGTTTGGTGTACAAGGTATCACTTGTTCAATCATTTGTGTAGTCTGCCTGAATATCGGTGTCAATGTTCTCAAAATCTTCCATATTACTTCATTCTCTATCTTGCCACCTCCACAAGACTTTATTCCTACAACAATTTCTAACATCCTACCAATATAGCTTCTAACATATTCATCTTCCATCATTCTTATGTCTTCAAATGCACAAATCCAATTATGTAACCTAGCTTTCTTTGCATGTTCATCACCTTCAAAAGTAGAATGTAAAGCTTTCCAAATATCATTAGATTTAGTTAAACCTTTTACCTGACTGTATTCATTCTTTGGAAGTGCTGATAAAAGTGCTTCTCTTGCAAGTATGTTACACATAAATAGATCTACCTCATCTTTAGAACTTGTTTCAAGATTGTCTTCTTCAATTATAGTCCTTTCATTCTTTGTAATCAACCAATAACCTGGTCCTAAACACAAGAGATGTGTCTTCATCTTTTCTTTCCATCTATCAAAATTTACTCCATCAAACTTAGGGCTTTCTTTCCTAAAATTCGCCATAGATCTCCTAAGTTGTTAAACTTCTCTTTCAAGGACCTGCCGCTCTGATACCAATTGTTAGAAAGTAAAGACCACCAAGATAACTAAGAGGGGGGGGGTGAATCAGTTATCTAATAATTAAACCATTTATCAACATTAACTTCAACAACTTTAAACCATATAATTAATGCAGTAACCAACCATAGAAAGATAATCATACACAATAACAGAAGATATGTTAACTAGGGAACCTCTCGATCAAAGAGTAAACCCCGGTGGGAATGATGCCCACAAAATGATGCACTAATATGAAAGTTCCTTGTTAGAGGATGGACCCTGTTAGGAGTCTTATGAAATACATTCAGTACATATGAATCTTTGTTAGGAGATTTTGAATCCCTGTTAAAAGATTCTAACCCTGTTAGGAGTTATGGAAGATAGAAGGACCCACTGCCCAAACAGCTTCAAGGCAAGATCTCTGAACTCATTGTCCAACAGATCTTAGGATTATTCAATATAATAATATGAAATATGTTACCTCCTTCACACTATGCCAAAACCGCACTCTCTACTACACAAGATCACAAATCCAGATCTATGTACTTCGCAAGTCTTCCTTCATCACTGAATTAGCTCTTTTCTTCACTTCATGCATACATTCACATCACAACTTTCACAACTTCATATCACAACTATTACAATCCTCATATAACAAGGAAAAAATTCCTTCCTTTATACCACACTCAAATAATTACAAATGAGTTGGCATGCAAATACAAAATGATAATTTCAACACGCTACATCAAAATTACATAAAATTGTCGGCTTCTAGATACAATAACTTTCCAATCGTGTGACCTCAAAGTTTGCACTATGAACCACATCACCAACAATGAGTCTCTTACTTCCCTTTAACTATGTAGAATCATATTTCATCCCAATTAGGAGATATCCTCCGATTACCAAAAACCGCTACACAGGAATACTGCCAGAATACTGCTTCCACCAAAATGCTTATAGCTTTCATGAAAACAAAACTGTGTCTGTTTTTCTGCTAAACTCCAGAATATCACTATGTTGACATCAATGATAGTTATAGTCATGAATGCAACAACCACTGCTACAGAATGGTTGCCAAAGGCTTTAGCATTCATTCCTAACATTATTCTCCTATCAAACTTGGCCAACCAAAAATCTTGAATCCTTTCACATGGATTGATCTCTTTAGCCACTCATATCTACTTAACATATTTTGACTCTTAATCTCCACCCTTCATTGGCTCAAGGGCTCCATCTTGATCATTTGGATAAAATCCTCTTTGTGCATTCTAGAGTTACTATTTTATTTTGAGTTCTTAGTTCTTAGTTGCTTTCATCATAGCCTTCTTTCATTCTTAGCTTAGTTCATCTCTTGGAGTAACTTGAATCATTAGAGTACTTGCATTCTAATTTACTTTGATAGTAGCATTGATAATCTTGCATTCTAGTTTCATCATAGTTTTACATTTGTATTTAGATCAATCTTGGAGTGGTGAATGCAAGTCTTGCATCTCCTCCACATTTTAAATCTTCCATTTTGAAGTAGTCAATTCAGTAATCCTTCATGCAAATCTAATAAGCATTCTCAAAAGTATTAAACTCACTTCAACTAGGAAGCAATAAGCCACTTTTGAGGGTTTTGTTTGTTCACTTGCCATGAAATCTTTTAGCTAAATTCTTGAGTTAATGGTTTATTGAGTGTTGGTTGCATTCCAATTGAATACCAATATTTAACCACACATTGTTTATCCTTTGCAAGGAAACTTCAAACACTTATGGATAGGAGAGGCTACAAATTTCATGGAAGTAAGCCAAAGAAGACTAAATCTAACCTAAAATTGATTGGAAGTTAGGATAACAAAAAAGGTGACATCTAGAGTTTTACCAAAAAATTCTATGAGAAATGTAATACAACCATGGATAGGAAAGGTGAAACCATTGCAAGATTAGATCATAACATCATATTTTCCTAGAAATCATATTGCAATTGTCTATTGTAAAGATGTTCTTCATTTCTCACTTTCACCATGCAAGTAGGGTCAATAAGAACACCACAAGAATACAAATCATTAAACGTTGCAACAATATAAAGAGGACCGTGAGGTAATTTAATTGCCTCATCAAGATCAAAGGTAATGAAAATATTAGACTTAGGTTTGGGTTTAGGTTCAAATTTTGATTGATCAATGAGATAGACAATGTTATTGGCTTCAATAAACTTATCATCATAGGAAACAACATGGGTAGAAGAAGAAGGCAATGACTTGGTAGACTCAATGGTATTGGTTGAATGAGATGGTAAAGGATTGGTATAGATTTTTAAGTTTTGGTTGGGAGGTTCTACAAATTTTTTCCTTGATCATTAACACCCTTAATAGATATAATATTTTAATTAATTAGGTCTTGAATAACAAATTTCAAACTGAATCACTTTTCAATATCATGACGAAGTTGATGATGGTATTGACAAAAATATTTGTGATTAAAATATTTAGGAAAAGATTTGGATGTGTCAATCAAATTAGTAGGAGGAAAAGTTAACACTTTATCATTAATTAAATTCAACATCACATTATTAATATATTTAGAAAGATGAGTAAAATGACAAGAAGTTCAAAAAATAATGACAAAGGAGACATAGGATGATGTTGCCACTTGCTCATCAACATTGTTAGATGAATTGTTGATTTTGATAAAGTTCTTGTATTTATAAAACTTGTTATAGGATTGGAATGTGGCATCACTCTTATCAACTAGAGCCATTAGAGTGGTTCTTGTTAGAAAGTAAAGTCTGCCAAGATAACATAGAGGGGGGGGGTGAATTAGTTATCAGATAAAAACAACTTATAATACCATTATCAGATTTCAACCATGTAACCAATATAAACAACAACTATAGAAAGATAAACATACACAATAACACAAGATATGTTGACTAGAGAACCTCTTGATCAGAGAGTAAACCTCGGTGGGGATGGTACCCACAAAAGATGTACTAATATGAAAATTCTTTATGAGAGGATGGACTCTATTAGGAGCCTTATGAAATACATTCAATACATATCAGTCCATGTTAGGAGACTTTGAATCCCTATTAAAAGATTCTAACCTAGTTAAGAGTTATGGAAGGCAGAAGGACACACTGTCCAAACATCTTCAAGGGAAAGATCACTAAAATTACTATCTAATTGATCTTTGTAGTATCTGAACAGATTAATACCAATAGTTATTGATCTTAGCAACTTATCTTCACTCCTTTGTGATGTAGGAGCATCTCGGGTCCTTGGCAATCTCGTGTCACCAAAAACAATTTGGAGTTTGTCTGTGTTGCTCGATTCCTGCTTTGACTGAGTTGGTCAGTAATTGGTTAGTTTCCTTTGGTTACCGAGTGTGGTCAATTATCTCCTAGGCAGTCTGTTGTTTCACTGGCACTCGGGGTTGCTTGTCTGCTGCTCAGTTATCTTGTTCACCGACGGGTCTAGTTTTAGTATCTATTGTGGCCGACTTATGCATTTATATTGGATCACAAATTTAATGTTGGAATCCATCATTGGGAAGCATGTGGTCCCATATCTGACTGTTCCTTTTTTTGATTATGGATCTGAAGGCCGACTCAGTTCGGTAGCTTCTTGTATAAATGTAGTTGTTGGTTTAGAGTTTAAGAGGCAGTTTTAGAAGAGGAATTTTTTGATAGAAGATAGAAGTAGAGATTTTGATAGATCCTTACATGTTGGAGGACTTATGTATTTCATTGTAATATTTGGCCCTAACCAAAAAGGCCTTACAACCTGGCATGTATGGTTCTATTTGATGAAATATAAGAAAGATTATGCATTCTCTCTCACACTGTTGTGTTTGTTTGCTTCCACATGTGTTGGGCAGGCTTGGATCATTAGGGTACACCATTTCTTGGCCCCTCTTTCTCCCTACCTTGTGTCAAGTGGTATTATAGTGAGGTGAGATCTTGATCTAGGTATGCGGATCTAGGTTTGTAGGTTCCTCTTGAAGCCCTAGTTGATTGTTGTGGGGTAGCAGATTGCGATCTGACCTGCAATTGTAGAGAGTTGTCAAGATGGTTCGTGGGAGGTGAGATGTAGATCCAGGATTGGTAGATTTCTGCTAGGTTAGAAGCTATTGAAACAACCCAAAGAAGAGGGAGACATCTTGAAGATGTTAGTGATGATGAAGTTAAGGAAGAACAGGCGAATGCAGAACCTGCACCTATTATGGATCAAGGTGAAGAAAGATTTTTGAAGGCTTTGACAAGTCTAAAATCAACACCACATTTCAATCCTCCTGAGTATGGTGGAAAGCTAGATTATGATGAATTGGTGGACTGGATCACCGAGATGGAAAAGTATTTTGAGTATGAAAACATTCCTGAAGACAAGAAGGTGAAGATTGCAAGCACAAAGTTGAAAAGTCATGCATCCTTATGGTGGGAACATCTATAGCTGGATAGGAAGAGGAAAGGCAAAGACAAAATCAAGGTATGGAATAAAATGGTGAACAAATTGAAAAGAAAGTTCTTACCTTGTGATTATCAGATTAACCTAGTTCGGCGAATGCAAAGTTTGAGACAGAAAGATAGCTTGGTAAAGGAGTATACTGAGGAATTATATAGATTAGATATTAGATCTGGACATGATGAAGATGATGTGGAAAGAATCAGTAGATACCTGAATGGTTTGAGATTTTCCATCCAAGAGTAAATTAATATGGTCAAGTTGGAGAACATTGAAGAGGCTTATCAATTTTCTTTGAAGGCCAAGGAGAAATTGAACAAGAGACATGAACAAAGACAAAGAGGTCAAGGTGGTAGATTCCCTAGAGGAAGACGTAGATATAATGGTGAAAATGGTGGATCTAAACCAGAAAAGACAAATCTAGACAAAGGCAAGACTAAGTGGAAAGGTGAAAGTTCATCTAGAGGTAGAGACAGTAACTACCGAGGTGGTTATGGCAGAGGAAGTTTTCAAGGAACTTGTTACAATTGTGGAGAAGGACATAGATCTTTTGAATATACACATGCTAGTAAGAAGGTCGGTAGCAATAGAAATGCTTTGGTGCAAGAAGAGTCACCGAATGAACCTAAGAAAGAAAATAACTTGATGGTAAGGAAAGCACTATGGAATGAAAGCAAGAAGGAAGATCCGATAAGGAAAAGTTTGTTCAAAACTAGATGTAGAGTTTCTGATAAAGTTTGGAAGGTAATCATTGACAGCGATAGCTTGGAGAATCTGGCATCTGAAGAGATGGTCACAAAATTGCAATTGGAAAGGTTGGTACATCCAAAGCCCTATCAGATTTCATGGATCAAAGATAAGCATACACCCCTGGTAAGTGAACAATTTTATGTGAATTTGAAGATTGGAAAGTACTATGATAAGTGTTATGTGATATCATGCCTATGGATTGTTGTCATATTTTGTTGGGTAGACCTCGGCAATATGATAGACATGCTATATATGATGGGAGATTTCATAAGTATACTATTGTGGTTGATGGAAAGAAACAAATCTTGTTACCATTGATGGAAGAACCTATTAGTAATGTCTGTACATCTGTGAAAGTTTGTTTGGTGTAGGGAAGAAAGTTTGTTAACTCTTTGAAGAAGAATGATGTATGTTTTATTGTGATCCCTAACAAACCGAGTAAGAAAATAGAGGCTAATGTCCCTGAGGAGATTGATAAGTTACTCACTGAGTACAGTGATATCATTTTTGATAATGTACCTAATGGTTTGCCACCGAAAACAAGCATTGATCATTGTATGGATCTAATCCTGGAGCTAGTTTACTGAATAAGGCACCTCATCAGTTGACACCTACCGAGAATCAGGAATTGAAATGATAGATTCAAGAGTTGCTGGAGAAAGGTTTGATCAGAGAGAGTTTGAGCCCTTGTGTAGTACCTATTGTATTGGCACTGAAGAAGAATAGAGAATGGAGAATGTGTACTGATTCCAGAGCAATCGATAAGATAACAGTGAAGTATAGGTTTCCTATACTGAGAATGGATGATATAATGGACAGTTTGATTGGAGCAAAGTATTTCACAAAGATTGATTTGAAAAGTGGGTATCATCATATCAAAATCAGAGAGGGTGATTAATGGAAGACTACTTTTAAGACAAAAGAAGGTTTGTATGAGTGGTTGGTTATGCCCTTTGGTTTAAATAATTCACTGAGTACTTTTATGAGGCTAATGAATGAAGTTTTGAAGAAATTCTTGGGTAAGTCTATGATTGTATATCTTGATGACATTCTGAAATCTAGTAAGACTAGAGAAGAACATTTGTTGCATGTTAGACAAGTTTTGTAGAGATTGAAAGAGGAAAATTTGCTGATAAATCTGAAAAAGTGTTCATTCATGAAGGAGGAGATTGTGCATTTGGGATTTGTTATTTCAACTGATGGTTTGAAGATGGATCCTGAAAAGGTTGAAGCTATTTTGAATTGGCCTACACCTATGAATGCTAGTGAGGTAAGATTATTTAATGGTTTGGCAAGTTTTTACCGAAAGTTCATAAGGAATTTCAGTTCAATTTGTAATGCTATGACTGAGACTATGAGAGGAGACAAAAGAGAATTCAAGTGGACACATGGAGCTGACAAAATTTTTGAGACTCTAAAACAGAAGGTTGTTGAATTACCTGTTTTGGCATTACCTGATTTTAGTAAGGTATTTCAAGTAGAATGTGATGCAAGTGGAAGTGCAATTAGAGTAGTGTTGAGTCAAGAAGGTAAACCTGTTGCTTTCTTTAGTGAAAAATTGAATGATGCTAGAAGGAAATATTTTGTGTATGATCAAGAATTCTATGCAATTGTTCAAGCACTGAAGTAATGAAGACATTATTTGATACCGAATGAATTTTTATTGTATACTGATCATAAGGCTTTACAATATTTGGGTAGTCAGAATAAGTTGAATCAGAGACATATGAAATGGGTTGAGTATTTGCAGAGTTACACATTTGTGATAAAGCATTTAAGAGTGGAGTCACTAATTGAGTTGCTAATGCATTAAGTAGAAGAAGATCTTTGATGACTGAGATGAAAATTGAAGTTCTTGGTTTTGATGAGATGAGAGATTCTTATGAGTTTGACCTTGATTTTTCTGAGCCATGGAGAAAGTGCAAAGCACCTATTCAAGATCAACAAGATACTAAATGGGATGAATATTTTATTTAGGAAGGTATGTTGTTTAAAGGTATTTAGTTGTGTATACCGAGAGGAGTAATGAGAACTAATCTGATAAAGGAGAAACATAGTAGTGGTTTGGCTGGACATTTTGGTATTGATAAAACATGGAATTTTCTTAAGGAGAAGTACTATTGGCCATAGTTGTATAAAGATGTTCAGAAATTTGTGAAAAGTTGTGGAATTTGTCAAGTTGCAAAAGGAGTAAGTCAAAATACTGGATTGTATACATCGATTGTTGTTCCTGAGAAACCTTGAATTGACATTAGTATGGACTTTGTTCTTGGCTTACTGAAGACAGTAAGAGGTAATGATTCTATATTTGTTGTTGTGGATAGATTTTCAAAGATGGCACATTTTATACCTTGTAGAAAGACATCAGATGCAGTACATGTTGCAGATCTTTTCTTTAAGGAAATTGTCAAATTGCATGGATTACCGAGGAGTATTATCTTTGACCGAGACAGTAAATTTGTTGGATACTTTTGGAAAACCCTTTGGAAGAAATTTTGCACTGAGTTGAAATATAGTTCTACATTTCACCCACAAACCGATGGATAGACTGAAGTTGTGAACAAAAGTTTGGGAAATCTTTTAAGATGTCTAGTTGGAGACACACCGAGTAATTGGGATTCTATGTTGGCACAAGAAGAGTTTGCATACAATAATTCAATGAATAGGAGTATTGGAAAGACACCATTTGAGATTGTGAATGGCACACAACCGAGAGGAATATCTGATTTGAGAGACATTGTTGATGAGAATAAGAAAAGAGTTGGAGTAAAATTTTTTGAGTACATGAAGACATTACATGAAGATGTGAAGTTGAAGCTGGAAGACAGTAACCAAAAGTACAAAGATAGAGTTGATAGATCAAGGAGACATAAAACTTTTGATGTTGATGATGAAGTGATGGTTCATTTGAAGAAAGGCTGATTTCCTATTGGAACATATGGGAAGCTGAAGATGAAGAAGTTTGGACCTTGCAAAATTCTAAAGAAATTTGACAGTGGAAATGCATATGAGATTGAGTTACCTGATGACATGGACATATCACCTATTTTCAACATTACCAATTTGTATGAGTATTATGAACCTGATGAAGAAGTGACAGTACCAACAGAATATCCTAAGAAGCAGAATGATGAAATTGAACAGATTTTGAAGGAAAGAGTTGGCAAGAGTACAAGAGGAAAATAGTATATGGAATATCTAGTAAAGTGGAAGAATAAACCAATGGAAGATAGTTCTTGGATTTCACAATCTGAGTTGGATGTAGCTCAGACCAAACCTACCAAATCATTCAGATAATCATTTCAAAATAACCCCAGGTGTCTGATGCAGGAGCATCTCGGGTCCTTGGCAATCCTGTGTCACCAAAAATAATTTGGAGTTTGTCTGTGTTGCTCGGTTCCTACTTTGACCAATTTGGTCGGTAGTTGGTCAATTTCCTTTGGTTACTGAGTGTGGTCAATTATCTCCTGGGTAGTCGGTTGTTTCACTGGTGCTTGGCGTTGCTTGTCTACTGCTCGGTTATCTTATTCACCAACGGGTCAAGTTTTAGAGTCTATTGTGGCCGACTTGTGCATTTATATTGGATCATGGATTTAATGTTGGAATCCATCATTGGGAAGTGTGTGGTCCCAGATCTAACCATTCCTTTCATTGATTATGGATCTGAAGGCCAACTCAGTTCAGTAGCTTCTTGTATAAATGTAGTTGTTGGTTTAGAGTTTAAGAGGCAGTTTTAGAAGAGGAATTTTTGATAGAAGATAGAAGTAGAGATTTTGACAAATCCTCGCATGTTGGAGGAATTCTATATTTCATTGTAATATCTGGTCCTAATTGGGAAGGCCTTACATCCTAGCATGTATGGTTCTATTTGATGAAAATATCTGAAAGATTCTGCATTCTCTCTCTCACTGTTGTTGTTGTTTGCTTCCGCATGTGTTGGATAGGCTTGGATCATTAGTGCACCATTGTTTGGCCCCTCTTGCTCCCTTCCTTGCATCACTTTGACTGTGCCAAACCACACCAACTGTTCCACTAGATCTCAATACCAGATCTACTTAATTTGCATATCCTCTTATAATATCATATAATTTCTCATTCCCCACTTTTTTTTTTATATCAAATCAAGGAAAACAATCCTTCCTTTATACCTCACTCAAATAATTTACAATAAAGTTGGCCAACTATGCTTAACCATTACAAAATATAAATCATTACACGCTACATAATATTTCATAACCACATAAAACTATCGGCTTCCAAACTAAATAATTCTTCACACGTGTGACCTTTGACTATACTATCTCATCTAGGTCACCTCTGAAATATCATAAGCCTCTGTTCAACTTCACATGTCCAAATTCTATCTTGATTAGGATATATAATCTAGTTATCACAAAGCGCTTCTCAAGATCACTGTATGAATATTGTTTCCACTAAATTACACATAACCGTCATGAATAATAAAATTTATGTATGCGATCTTAAACATAATTTTAGGACATAATATAGAATCAGTCCTTAACTCCACATAGCTTGATCTACAATTCTTTGTGTGAGCTAATACAAACATTGTTTGCTTCTATACTAATTTCAGTAAATCAATGTGTTGACATCAATGACAAACATAGTCATGAATGCAACATACAATTGCTATAGAATGACTCTGAATACTTCCCCAGGACATATTCAGCATTCATTCATGTAGCATCAGAAAATGGAAGAACTTCCATTTAGAATTGGTTTAGCCCTCTGAGTAAGTGGTTTGGGGTCATGTCAAACGCCTTGAATGGGTCTTTGACTTGGATCTGACTTTTTCCCCTATTCTGCCCCATTTTCCACTTCTTTTCTGCATAATTCTCGCATTCTGAATTGAAATTATGAGATTCTTGACCTCAGGGTCAAGGTCGACCTTGACCCAGGGTCCAAATTTCAAAATCCCAAAATTTCCAGATGTCGGGTTTCTGAAAGATTTATTTCCCGCTTCCGAGTCAGCTATTTCGGGCTTTGAAACAATAAAATATTAAATTATATTTAATTTAGGTCTATTTATATGGTTAAAGGTTTAAATGGGAATTTAATTCTCCTATGTAGGCCTCTCTAGAAGTTTGTGCCCTAGACTAGTATAAAAGGAATCCTTCCTCTCTTATTTCAATCCATCTTTTTCATAATCTATCAAGCTCTCAAGCAAGCCAAATCAAACAATCAAGAAGAAAGCAAGAAGGAGAAGGAAAGCATTTAAGAATTCATTCATCTTCAAGCATTCAAGTATTCAACATTCAATTCATCAAGGAGATCCATTGGTAGCCATTGAAGGATTCAATCTCTATGGAGCCCTCTTGTTGAAGATTTCTCCATCCATATCCATTAAAGCCTCTTCCTATTCCAAGATCCATTCAAGATTGGTGTTGAAGATCTAAAGAAAATTGATTTGAGACATCCTACATTCAATTCTACATTCATTTGGAGCATCCATACTTGTGGATTCAAGGATTTGAATCCTCCACAAGAGTTTCAACATAGGCAAGGTGAATTATTTCATTTACTTTGTTTATTACTGCGATTTCAATTCAATTTCAAGGTTAATTCCTAGATTGGGGTTTAACTAAGGAAAACCCCTCCCCCCCAACAAAAAAAAACATTTTTCTTGTAGGAACAGGTGCGGAACAACAAATTACAGTGCAGATCTGGATACCCTTTTCGGCAAACTTTCGAGATCGACGAACAAAATTGCCGTCGGAGTAGCACAGGTCAAAGTTGACATTTTGGGGTCAAGGTTGATCTTCCTTACATAGGTCAAGGTCGACCTTTCTTAGAAAAGAAAAATATTTCTAGGTTTTGTAGATCTCACAGTTTTGGTATAGTATTGCCAAAATCAACAACTTCTGAGACCGTCTGACAAGGTTTTGAGAAAATTATTTTTCAGAGGTAAGTACTTTTATTCCTTCATTTCAATATTAGTCTTCTAGATTTACTTTTCAAATATTCTCAATTGCTCTTTCCTAAACCCTTTCTTTCTAAAAGATGAGGGAGAATTCAATCACAAGCCATTTATCTCCTTTGTATAGACCACAAATTGACACTTACCTTTGTATTAATTGGGCCTCATTGGAGGATAAATCTTGGTATTCTTCCTCTCCTTTGTATAGAGTGTGGATCCATTTCCCCCTATACAATTCCTAACAATCTCCCTCATTGGCATTGATGGCAACATAGATGAAAAACATCCAAGTTCCATGAATACTAAACTGCAACACTATTGTTTTGTATTTATTTTTTCAAATCCACTTCATCAATCAACCAATTGTATCCTTCTCCTTAGTAATTCACTTTTTCAAATCATCTTCATCAATAAAATCACCAAGTGTTTTTCATTCACTATCCTTCTCCCCCATTGACATCAATGACAAAGAAAGCATCAATATGTCAATCCACAAGCTTGAATGTCAAAAGAAACTATTCAAAAAATAAATTCCACAAGAGTCCTTCATGAATCAGTTCAAAAACACACATACTCCCCCATAGAGGAAGTATCAGCATACAGTCCAGAACGGATAGAGCTCATATACCACTGGACTGATGCAACTTTCTGCATCACTACTCAAAATTAGGTTGGGGCATAACCCCAAGCATAGCTCTCAAATACTCAAATATATCCTTAGGTAAAGGCTTTGTAACTATATATGCAATCTTCTCTTTTGTACTGATATACTCAAGTCTGACTTATTTTTCAACTTTTTCTCTTACAACATGATACTTGATTTTTATATGCTTTGTTTTAGAATGAAACACTGGGTTCTTCAACATACGTATTATACTGGTGTTATCAAAATGTATGATAACATGCTCATTGAACTTGATTCCAATATGCTTCAACATTTGTTTCATCCATATTATCTGATTACAATTATTTGTTGTTGCTACATATTATGCTTCTGCTATGCTTTGTGAAATACAATTTTGTTTCTTGCTTAGGCAAGAAACCAATCTTCCTCCAAGAATAAATGGTCCACCACTTGTACTCTTTTTTTCATCAATACTACCTCCCCATTTTGCATCTGTATATGCACATAGGGTAAATTCATCAACAAAAATCATAAAATACCTTTCACCAAAGAATCCTCTAGTCCTTGTGGGACCGCTCAAATCTGTATGAACAATTCTAATTTTGTTGTTGTAGTGAACTTCTTATTGGGAAAATAACTTCTTTTCTACTTAGCCATAACACATTCTTTTCATATCATGTTAGTAGGTTTCATAATCTTAGGCAAATCTCTTACTGCAAATGTAGTACTTACTTTCACAATATTATCAAAATTTATGTGACAAAACCTTTTGTGCCATAACCAACTATCATCAATATTAGTAATCAAGCATGTATTCTCAACAGGATTCAACTAAAATACATTACCTCTGGTTCTTGGTCCAATTCCAATCATATTACCATTCTTTTTCTTGATCACACAAGTTTTCTCAGTAAACCAAACTTGATATCCCTTATCAAATAATTGTCCAACACTTAAAAGATTATGTTTCAATCCATCCACAAAGTAAACATCATCAGTGTTAGTCTTTCCATCAAGAGTAATAGATCCTATTCCTTTTATCAAGTAAGGTGCATTGTTTCCAACTCTAATAATTCCTCCATCATAGTTGTTAAACTTTATAAATTTCTTCATACAACCACTTTCTATGATCCAACCAGTTTTCTTTTCTACTTGAGATACTAAACCTTTTTCTTCTCTAACTTTAGTTTCAAAGTTTTCTTCTTTTATTGCTACAAATCCTATGTCATCACTTTCATTATCATTTTCACTTAATATTTTCTCAATGCTAGCCTCAAATTCTTCATCATTAGCATAGTAACATTCTTTAGACCTTCTAGGTTTAAAGTTCTTATATTTATTCACTCTCTTAGAGCATTTAGATGCAAAATGACCATATTCTTGACATGTCCAACATTTAAATATTTCCTTACCTTCAGGTTCTCTTGTCACAAGCAATGCAATTCCTTCCTTAATCTTTTTGTCTTCTTCAATCTTAAATCTGTTGCAACTAGCATAATCTCCATTGACACTTGTACTTCTTGACAAAGTAGGGTGAACACTAAGTGTGCTAAATGCTATCTCAATTCTAGGTAGATCTCCTAACTATCTCAAGCCTATCTTTACTGCTTCTAATCTTCCAAGAAGAGTTTATCTGGTAAACTTTTCAGTACAAGTTATAACTTGTTCAATCATTTGTGTTATTTTCTTAAACACATGGGTAAGTGTTGTTGGATATTGCTAATGTATGGGGAGGTGATTGAGATAATTAATATGTTCAATCACTATGTTACTGAATGGGCACTCATACTCTTATCATCTATGTTTTGTCACTGATGTCAACATATGTTTCTATAAGGAAAATAGGCTGGTTATCACAGTGTACAGACACTGTACAGATGTTTCAGATGCTGCGAAGTTAGATGAGAGTTCAAGAGGATGTTGTGATCTTATATCCAAGATCACATGATGTAATGTTGCATATTGGATAAGTTACAGTTGTTTTGGTGAAGGTTGGTCACTAGACTGTAATGGTGAGAAATGCCAGAGTTAGTCTATGTGATTTTGGTATATCTTCCAAATGATATGGATTCAAGGTATACGAGCTTAAGGGATGATAGACAAGGTACTGAAGGATGTTCACTAGTTAGCACAAGGTATGGAACACTTGGTGACATCATCTGTGGTGTATGTTCTAGAGGTGACTTATTTGGAAGCTGACTTGGGAGATGTAGCGTGTGTTATGCTTGGCGAACATAAATTAAGGATGTCGGTCCTTAATTGTTGTAATGAAATCATTGTATGCTTGTTCTAGATACCGTGTGTATCTTAGCAAGGGTTTATGTAATTGTTTGTAATTAGGAAAGCCTCATGGGCCAACCTATTAATGATAATTGTAATAAGGTATAAATAAAAGGTCTTTTCTTTGGAAAAGATATGGATGTAGATGATGATATAGAGAGGTTGTGAAAGCTATGAGATTGTGTCTACTACATGTAGAGCAGAGGTTTTTTGGTGGAATTCATTGGAACTAATCAAGAAAATAAAATTGTTGCCAAACAGTTCAAAAAGATTATGTATTTCTTCATATACACTTGTGTTGCAAACAGTGAGTTCTATAGGTGGATTTAACCTTCTTTGGGCAGTGAGCCCTCCCTTTTTGTTCTTGACTCCTAACAGGGTATGTCCTCTAACAAGGACTATGTACTGTAATGTTTCAATAAGCTCCTAACAGGGCTATATCTTCTAACAAGGATAACTACACTCTCAGTACATTATTTGTGGGTGCTAATTTCCACCGGGGTTTTTACCTTTAACAGGGTTTCCCCGAGACCAAAATATTGTGTTATTGTGTTGGCATTCATTGTGTTCATTGGATCTGATATTGCTGCTACTTAAATTTTAATAATCTGCCATACAATTGATTCACCCCCCTCTCAGTTGTATTATGGACTGTTATTCCTAACAAGTGTCTTTAAGATCTTCCATATGACTTCATCTTCAATTTTGTTTCCTTCACAATCTTTGATACCTGCAACAATCTCTGATATCCTACCAATATAACTTCTAATAGATTCATCTTCCATCATCTTTGTATCTTAAAATAAACATATCCAATTCTGTAATCTGATTCTCTTTGCATGCACATCACCTTCAAAAGTAGATTGTAAAGCTAACCAAATTTCATAAGATGTCCTTAGAGTTTTTACCTGACTGTATTCATTCTCAGGAAGAGTTGACAAAAGTGCTTCTCTGGCAAGTATGTTATACATGAATAGATCTCTTTCCTTATCAGTGCAATCTTAATGTTTTTCTTCTTCAATGATAGTCTTATCATTCTTTATGACCAACCAATATCCTGGTCCTAAATATATTAGATGTGTCTTCATCTTTTCTTTCCAGTTGTCATAGTTAACTCCATCAAACTTAGGGCTTTCTTTCCTAAAATGAGTCACCATAGATCTCCTTAAGTTGTTAAACTTTTTCTTCAAGGACCTACTACTCTAATACCAATTGTAAACAACAACCATAGAAAGATAAACATACACAATAACACAAGACATGTTCACTAGGGAACCTCTTGATCAGAGAGTAAACCCCGATGGGGATGGTGCCCACAAAAGATGTACTAATATGAAAATTACTTGTAAGAGGATGGACTTTGTTAGGAGCCTTATGAAATACATTTAGTACATATCAGTCCTTGTTAGGAGACTTTGAATCCCTGTTAAAAGATTCTAGCCTGGTTAAGATTTATGGAAGGCAGAAGGACCCACTATCCAAACAACTTCAAGGGAAAGATCACCAAACTCACTGTCCAACTGATCTTTGTATTATCTGAACATAATAATACCAACAATTAGTGATCTCAGCAACTTATCTTCACTCCTTTGACTATGCCAAATCGCACCAACTGTTCCACTAGATCTCAATACCAGATCTACTTAATTTGCATATCCTCTTATAATATCATATTATTTCTCATTCCACACTTCTCCTTTTTTTTTTTATCAAATCAAGGAAAACAATCCTTTATGTATACCTCACTCAAATAATTTACAATGGAGTCGGCTAACTAGGCTTAACCATTACAAAATATAAATCATTATACGTTACATAATATTTCATAACCACATAAAACTATTAGCTTCCAAACTAAATAATTCTTCACATGTGTGACCTTTGACTATGCTATCTCATCCAGGTCACCTCCAAAATATCATAAGCCTCTTTTCAACTTTGCATGTCCAGATTCTATCTCAATTAGGATATATAATCCAGTTATCACAAACCGCTTCTCAGGAACATTGTCTAAATACTGTTTCCACTAAATTACACATAACTGTCATGAATAATTGAATTTCCATATGCGCTCTTAAACATAATCTCAGGAGATAATATAGAATCAGTCCTTAACTTCGCATAGCTTGATCTGCAATTCTCCGTGTGCACTGATACAAACAATGTATGCTTCTCTGCTAATTTTAGTAAATCAATGTGTTGACATCAATGACAAACATACTCATGAATGTAACATATAAATAGTATAGAATGACTCTGAATACTCCCCCATAGGACATAGTCAACATTCATTCCTAACAGTTCTCTCAAATTGACTCTCTTGAAACTAATAATTATGAAGCACTACACATAAATGAGTAAAAGAATAGAATTCAGAAAGTAGAATCTTATCTCTAATTTTATTTTGTAAATTAGAAATGAAAATTCATTGCACATCAATATTAGGCAGAGGACAAGAAATCTGAGCATGCCAATGCTTAAATCTACCAATGAAATTAGTCATTTTTTCTTTAATACCTTGTTTACAATACATTAATCAATCAAAGAAATATTAGGACCAATATTGTTTTGAAATTATTAGATAAAATCATTACAATTTTTTTGAAAGGATTCAATAGAATAAGAAGAAAAAGAACAATACCATTGCAAATCTTTGTCTCAAAAGGTTCTAGTAAATAATTTTTCCATGAACCTATGGTCACAAGAGAAACCAATACACAATGTTTGAAAGGTTTTGACATGCGTCAAAGGATCACCTTTACCATTATAAGTCTCTAGGTGAGGAATATCCATGTATTCTAAATTAAAAAAATAAATGATAACCAAGGACAAAGGAATAGAAATGTCACAAGTAGGAATATTGAACTTGGATTGGGTCATGGAAGCAATTTTTTGTTGTAATGAAGACACAGTTTGAGCCAAGCTACCAATAGTAGAATTTGTCGAAAGAATGGTAGAATATATGTGTGAAATGCTTGGACCATTATAAGAAATGGAAGGAATGGTAGAATATGAAAAAGAAACACTATTGTAAGTGGGAATTGATGAAGGTAAGGAAACACATGGAACACTTGAAGGAATAGTGGAAATAATAGGAGTAGGAATGCTAACATGTTTAGGATTGGTATTTTTAATGGAAATAGTGATAATGGATGGAGCATAAGTGTACACACTAGGAATAGAGGTAAAAATAGGCATGAATGTTTCAACACTAGTAGTAGGTGGAACTAAAATTATCTTTTGGATACAATCTATAATAGGCTTGACATTTTTATCAATGAGATGAGAGATACTATGCAAGATATTAACACTATGTTTATCATTATGAATTATCTTCCTCGAACCCTTTATAATGGATATGACCTCAAAATTAGAGTTTTCTTGTCCTAACCATTTCTCAATTTTCTTGAAGTCATAGGAAATTTTTTGAACTTACATAGGAGAGAATCTTAAGACCTTATATTCATCATGAGAAGAGTGGAAAGATTTTTTATAAATAATAAGATTAATTTCATTAGTAGGCATGTTGGTTTCATCGAGATTCTGAGGAAAAATAGATGACTTGGGATCAAAGGAACCCATAAGTCTATTAATTCTCCTAATTGGAATAGTATAGGTAGGAGTCAAGGTAATAACACTCATGCACAATATAATGGAAGAAAGACATATCTAATTCAAATATAAAGCTTGAAAGAGATATGCAATTCAACTAAGAAAAATAGTAATTTTAATGAAATGCGTGTCTAACCATCATGTATAGAAAGATCTAATGTAAAGCATGCAAATTAGATCTAGATACACAAAGAGGGTCTAACTAAAAAAATAAGAAGTATGTAAGAAGAGTCAAGTTCACAAAAAATGTATAAGATGGAAAGGGAAACAAAGAAAATAGGAAAATCACTTCTAATTTACATGAGTTGCACATTTCGAAAGGAAGATGCCCTACTAGGTTCAAGAGGAGAATCAAATGCTAAATGGGATAGTGATCCTTCTATAAAATATGTAATGATGAAAATATAAATGATGAAATGATGTAATATAGATG
The DNA here is from genome assembly GCA_027943335.1 of Chamaecyparis obtusa. Classification (NCBI taxonomy): domain Eukaryota; kingdom Viridiplantae; phylum Streptophyta; class Pinopsida; order Cupressales; family Cupressaceae; genus Chamaecyparis; species Chamaecyparis obtusa. The sequence continues at coordinate 2,298,055 of BSBK01000771.1, read as the reverse complement.
ATGAATTAGACAAATTACTAAAAAACTAGAAATAACAGTGTGATATGGTTTGACAGAAAGCAAAAATATATAGAAATGGAAACCAAAGCATAGATCTGATTTGCATGTGAAATCTGAGTTGAAAATGGAGGGGATAGGGTGGGAAATCACCCTGTACCTAGGTATAGGGCACCAATGACATTTTATACCTGGTGATTTTGGTTGAACTTTTCTAGGGTCCTCCAACTATATCTGATCTTTCTAGATTTCATCCAACTGTTCCATAACCTATTCATGCACACATAAAAATGGGGAAAAGGTTGTCTAAAGGGGTTTTTCTTGGTCAAACCCATGTTAAGGAATCAACCTTTAAAATGGAATGAAATTGCATAAAGGAAAGTATGTGAAAAGGTAAATGTTTGATTCACCTTGCATAAACTCTCACGGACAGATGTAGAAATCGCTCATAGCCATGAAGATTCTTGAATGTACTTGAAATCCAAATATTTGACCTTATAATCTGATGTATAATCAAGTATTCCCTCACAAATGCATAGATCTAGGAATTCACTCCAAGATCTTGAATGTAGATATGCTTGATAATAACTTGCAATGAAGGAGAAAGAATGAGAATAGAAGGAATGATCTTCTTGATTGATTGAGAATTCATCTACTTGGATATAATTTGAGAGAAAATTTCTTCAATTAGAGAATATTTCCTTTGTCTTGAATGATCTTGAAGAATTGGAGACTTTATCTTGGATGCTTGCCTTCAAATCTTGAATCCAATTGCTCTTGATTGCTTAAAAATCTTGATAACTTTATTGAAAAGTTGTGGATCATGAGTGTATAACAAAATGAGGAGAGATAGGGGGTTTTCTACTCAATCCACCATTTTAGGACTAAAAAATTATCTAGGTTGACCATGAAATCAAATCTTCCACTACTACCACGACATCGGGCCCTGGGCCAAATTTGAGCCCCAATCCTCGAGTAAAAAATGCCATTGAAATTTTTTCTCAAGGACAGCATGCCAATGGCATTTTTTACGTTGGAAAATGGGCCAAAATTTTGATAAGGTGTCAGGATAGGTGAAAATATGTGTGGAGAAAATAACATGTTACCAAGATCAAGCATAACAGGTATTTAGACCTCTAAATCTACACAATGGGGTCTAAAAGGTCCTAATAAAGCATCAAATGATTAGTGATAACTTTATAGGATGAAACACTTACAATACCATCTTTCCTATTTTATTGAAACTCCAATTCTATAGTTTGGAATTTTTGAATAATATAACCTAGTGAGTGCAAATAGTAGACACCTAGGACCATATCCATGTCTCATATCCTAACACATTTTAGAAGTATGACTCCACATTATATCCTCTCATATCAATATTCAAATCTAAGACCTTACCATAGCATTAGATGGTGAAACCATCAAACACCATAATAGTGAATCCTCCAAAATCCTTCATCTTGATGTTACATTTAGCTACCAGTTTCTTCATGAAGTTATGAGTGACATTTATGTCAATGAGTATTGTAACCCTTTAATATTTTGAAACCACATGAATATAAAATATATATTATTTCAAAGTATTGGAGAGAAAGGGAATCTAGTGTCTCCCAAGATGGCCTCTTCACCTTTTATTTTATCTTATTCTTCCCCATCACCAATTCAAGCTCTTCTTCACACTATGGTTCAAGTTCCTTAGATCTTGATTCTTTCTTACAACTTATCTCAATGTAAAGCAATTTTCCTTTTCCAAAGAGATATATGTCCATTAGACCGTGGCTTCTTGCAACTAAAACATAACTTCTCCCTTCTCAATTCATTATAAATTATATAATTGTCTGGTTTTGATAGAAAAATATTGATCTATCATAAATTTTTGTGAAAAGTCTTCTTTGGAATGAAGTTTTTAGTTTGGACTTTGTTATTTTTCATGGAAATCTCAAATACTACATATTTCTTGATGTATTCTTATAGGTTAGGCAATTCAACATCCTTGAATAGCCCCTTAAGATTTTTTTTGAACCCTTTGATGAAGAGTGTAGTTGATGCAACCAAGATACTTCTTAATTTTATTTCACCCAACCTATTCAAATTTATTATTAAAATCATGTGCGAATCCAAATAAAACTCATATAGTAGAAAATGGTATAAAATATCTCACTCAAAACATTCATAAAAATCACAAAACTATGTCCAAACTATGCATCTAAAGTTAAAGAAACTTAACAACGATTCAATTATTATTAACCAAAAAAAATCTAGAATAACAATAAAAAAAGGGTCTCGAGACTTCATCTAAAGAATCTTGTACTATTATAAAATGTGTATCTAGATATTGGGCCAACAAAATTATCAAATTGTGTAGCTTCACTATAATATTAAGTTAAAGTATTCAAATCAAGTTATCTTCTTGATATAGAAACTTGTCATCTTCAACCTAAAAATTATAGAACCTCTTCATACAACTATGTATATTTTTTTTGCAATTAAAATATCATTCTTACAAAGTTATTAATAGTGCAACAAGAAATAATATCAAACTATATGTTGAAAACCTACAACCTAGTGCAAAAATATGTCATAAGAGTTGTCTTCTCGTATTTTCTTCATGCACAAACTCAACCTATAAACTAGCTCAAAAATATTTATTTTCATTGCCCAACCCCACTCATTTTTTCTAAAATGTTTTGGCATTTTCCCCCTTTTTTGAATCAAAATTGCTAAAAATGGTTCCCAAATAATAGTCTCACTTGCCCACTTTGTAATTCCCACCAATTATTAATTACAAATATTAAAACTATACTAAAAATTACCACCATTTGGACATTAAATATTAGAGCCACTTTTTTATTGAAAAATATTATTTTTGTTTGATTCTTACCTTCATGTATTTATTGCAACAATACTCTTGATTCCTTAATAATTGCAAAGGTCATTCAACAAACTTGCAAACACCAAATTTAAACAAAACTGACCAAAAAAATAAAATATTATTGGGTAATGTTGGATTTCCCCTACTGTCCAAGATACTTTTGCATCAAACACATGGGGTAAAAGTGAAATATTTCATGAGTCGGTGACTTGTGAATATTGGATAGTTGTATGCTTATTTTTATAATCCACTTGTCTACCTCATCCATTTGATTTTTCTTCCTCCTCACACATTAAATTTATCCAACTCCACCTGCTTTCATTTATCCTCTTTTCCCCTTCTTCACAAAATTCATCCCGCCATAATTCAACCACCTTCACCAAAATGTTCCTATACAATCCACTGCAACACCTAGATATAATTATATACTAATAATATTATAAAAAAAGTATTCTATATTTTCATTAGCATTCTCTTGTTCTAACTTCATCACCACCTTTTCATCCATATATTCTTCCACTTTAAACTTCATTTCCATCTAAATGCAAACAAACATCCACTTCATCTTCTTCATCATAGAAATAATAATAATAACAATCACCTTTATGTTCTCCAGTTTCTCTACTACGTCTACTTCTTTTCCTTCTTTATTCTTAGCTACAACATAAATTCATCTTCACCTTATTATTCAAGAGCCTTTGGAATGCTCCCCTTCTCTTTTATTTTTCTTTCAAAATCATTAACATTAAAAAGATCTATCTACATCTACTATGTTAATTTATTAGGCTCATTTAAAATTATTATCTCCTTTCTCAATAAGTGATTGATGTTCAACTATCTCTTCTAACATGGGATCATCGACATCCACCATCTCAACTACTTTATCTTTATTTTGATCCTCCTTTATGATTATTTCCTTCTCTCTTACTTCTTGTTCTTTTAATATAACCTATAAGCAAATAAATGTTAGGTGAAAGATGATTCTCAAGCTTACCCATTTCCTTCTCTTCTTATATCTTACTTTTCCCAGATAAATTATAGCATTGCCACACATTCTCTCTTACCTCCTTCGATGGATTCAACTTGCATTAAAATTTATCTATTTTTATAGAATATGTGTTTTTATGGCCATCATGGATATCACACTAAACATATTTCCAAAATCTCCTGAGTAATATGTGACATGCATCCACATGTATGATATCATGTAAAACTTCATCGTAGAAATTTCTAATCTTTAACTGGACCAAACTCTATTTGATGAACAAGGTTTTATAATTGACTAGTAGGAGATATTTTCCATAGAAAATCAAATTAAGATATTTATATAATGATTCAATTGTGTAATTTTCAGGTCAAACTCATTGATCCATATCTTATGAACATTGGTTCACATGAACCCATCTCTCATGATAATTAATAGTATGCTTATTACTCATAGCATCTAGGTAATGCTCACATAGGTAAAGAATTGGGCCTTCCTAGGAGGTCATCCATTCCAGTAATGCTTTAACTTATGCACATTCAACATGATTCAATGAGTTTGACTTGAAACCTACACATTTGAATCCTTATATCAATATCATGAATTAACTTGTTGTGGAAAATATATCATACTTATCAATTGATGAGCTAAAGGGACTCTATAATGAATGGTTCATAAGGCAAAAAACTTGTTGAAGGTTTTGCAAATGGGGTAGCAAGATAAGTGATCTTAACCTTGGAGAAAACTCCATGTTTAAGCATGCTTGTGTTGGAGTAGTATTTGGATGAGTCACATGCCATGAAGACCCAATGATTCATCTTTGTAATCATCACCTAGACACAACAAGTGTTAAGTATACCATTCATTCTCATGAGAGATAGGTTCATGTGAACCACTACTTGTGAACATGGGTCAATGTGTTTAACTAAAAAACTACAAATTGATTCCTAATAGTAATATCACAATAAGTCTTTTTGATCCTTCTACAACCGCACAATTTGTATATATTGGATGTTTCCTAATATCAATCTACAATTTTGTATCCATTTCCAATGCAACAAGGTTATTAGTGCTACCACTATCAATTAATCATATTACAACAATTACCTCCAAATTTTAACAATGGGCAAAATATTTTTTTCCTCTGAACTAGTTCCTCTTTCACATTCACCAAATCTTTCCTAGTGGTAAGACTCTCTCCTCCTTTTTCTCCTTTTGATTTATTAGACTCGACATCCTTATAAATGTGTACAACTTACACATCTCCTTCATATATTTTGTTCATCCTTCTTTGGCGATGTGGACACTCATATTCTATGAGTCCCTTTCCTTCATATTGAAAACAAATTCCTTTAAACCATAATCTTCTAAACCCTTGTACATGTCTTCCTCTTTCTCTTTTTCTCATTATTTTCCTCCTCATTCATATTTTGATCTTCATCTCTACTTTCCTCTATTCTTTTGAAACAATTTTTTTGAACCTCCTACCAAAGTGCATATAATGTCCACTAAATGGCTCTAAAATCTTAATCTATTTTAGTTGCAATTATCCAATATTAATTTATTTATGGAGACATCATTTCTTAATTTCTCAGCCACCTTCTCCATGTTTCCTAATGTAGACTACCTTTGATTGACAATTTGTCTACACACTCAAGATCTTTGGCTCTAATACCACTTGATACAAACACACTATTTAATTATATTTCAAATAACCCATTCAAATATGTTATTACAAAAATATTTGGATCCAAACAATAGCCATACAACAAAAAATTGATATAAGATCAACCACTCAAACCATTTACCATCAAAATCATAAAACTATGTCCCTGCTATGCATCTGAATTTTAGGAAACTTAACTTTGCTTCAAACTTCTTTGACTAAACCACTTCAAATATGAAATAAAAATTAAAAAAAGGGTCTCAATATCTCATCTAAAATATTTTTTACTGTTATAAAATGCATCTATATTGGGACAAAAAAACATCAAATTGTGCAACTTCATTGTAATATCCATCTAAAGTATTTAGATCAAGTGATATTCTTGATGTAAAAACTTGTCTTGTTCAACATGAAACTTCTAAAACTTATTCACACACAAAAATAGAATGGTTTCAATTGAAATATCAATCTTAAAAATTTTGGAATAGTGCAACAAAAATGAACATCAAACTATATGTATATTTATAATACCCAAAACCCCACCCCAACCACCCAAATGAAAAACATTACATTTTTTTTATTTTTTACTAGAAAGCCTAGCCTTCTAAATGCAGTCAGCACTGCAACCCCCATGATCTTGAAGGAACATAAGGGACCCCAACAAGACCTCCATGGTTTCCTTTCCACCATCCTTCCCAACACTAGCACTATGATCACTATCCATATTGGAGCCCAAGCTTTCTCTGTCAAGCCCCACCAAACCCTCCTCTAAAATATACCTTTGTAATTGCCATCCCTTTCTTCCTCCTCCAATCCAAGAATAAGCTTCAAGAAGGATACATTACACTTAACCAATTGCATGTGTTGAGGAGCCACCAAAGGGTTTGGATAATGGACAATAGGATACTTGGACACCTCCCACCTTCACTTGCGCACATCATAGAAATCTTTTGGCAACATTATTCCTAAATTGCCATCCACATTTTCCAAAAAAGTGTATAATATTAATCCCATGTCTAATCTAGTAATTTATACTTAGAAATTAGTTTGTCACTTATGATATAATGACATTGTACATACATAAACAATATATTAATAGATTTACTAATCAAATAATTTAGCAGATATGAGAATCCAACAAATGCAAATATTGTATGGTAATTTTGATTAAGAATGTTTCATAAGTTTTAATTTATTTATTAAACACTCCTTGCATTTTTCTTGAGGAGAGTGCCAATTGATAAACTTGAAAATTCAAAGTATGCTTCTACCTTGTACAAATATCAAATTTATATTTCAATGTGATCTAGGGATAAACAACATGTCCTTTACTTGCAACCTATCATTAAAGGCTTAAATTTGACATTTTTATGGTCACCTTTTTACACCTTCACCACAAAAATATAATTAAAGTTTTAGCATTTTTGTATCACATTCAAAAGGGGAGAGTTTTATCAATATGTTTACAATTTAGAGTTTCTTAAAAGCCCAATTCATCATCAAGGCTTAGATTTGATAATTGAATAGATTTATTTGTGTATTTTTACTATAAAACATAATTAAAAGTTAATAATTATCATTTCATGTGAAAATTAAGAGAATCTTGAAATTATAATATATCTAGGGTTTATGGTTTGTAAGGGTTTTCCTTTAGTTTTTTAACAAAATAAAATAAGTGTGTGTAAAACAAAATGGTAAACCAAAACAAAAAGAAGGCTAAACATTAAGAGAAAGGAGTGAATTTTCATTTAATTAACCTAGAAATTGATAGAAGAAAAAAACTTAGGCTTTAAAGCTTCTCTTTTGAAAGTATAGTAACTCATCTAGAAACATCCATCTAGTAGATAAGATATCCATGGCCCCACCCTTTCTCCATGTCATTTTAGGTGTCATGTTAATTCATTCCCCCAACCTTCCACATAAAATCTCCCATCTTGTAAAATGTTTGGACAAAAATTTAACTTTCTCATTGAAAATTCAAAATACCTAAGTAAAAAATTCAAACAAAAACCTTCACCTATAACAACTACAAAATATATCAATGTTGCTTTGGTATTTCTCATATTGTCATTATGTAGGCCTTTGTTTGAAAGTTGGGTATGCAAAGAAAGTGCCAGGTTGTTATCATCTTAGCACTTTTCATTTGAGAACTATACCTTCTTCCAAAATTAAAGATAATAGGGGAAGAGCACCAATAGTTGTTACAACAAACTTTGCGCACACTACGCTCCTAAATGGTACATTGAATTTTAATGAATTTTTTGGTTGTCTTTGTATGAAACTTAATTGCTTATAGCTATTGTTCTAGGTCGAAAAGATGAATGTTGTGGGGTCATTATGCATGCAAGGGTCAAAAAGTGCTCATTTCAAAGTTTTTTTTGAAACATATTCCCTATTTTCTTTGACAACCCAAAAAATTGCATAATTGATTCAATACTTATTCCCAAATTGCCCCAATAATCATGTCTTATTAGTGCCAATAAAGTTGCACAAATGATCTAATTACTAACTTTTCAAGAAAATGGGAGATATTGCCCCACTAGATGATTTTTTAGTTTTTTATTGAAACAATGCAATTACAAGAATAAAGCTACCAGTAGGTACCCAAAAGAAATCTGAGACTAATCAATGTACAAAACAACCAAAAAATGAATGTATGAAAGATACAAATCAGCTCATAACTTGCCCAAATCCTTGATTTTGATCAAGGGTATACAATCATTCATAACTTACCAAATTTCTAGATTCTGATCAAAAGTGTACAAAGTCTCAAAGTAAGTAATCTTCTCTTTGATTTGCTAAATCTTTCTCATGACATCCACATTCTTTTGCGCAAAATTTGGAACTACTAGAAAAGAGAAGCCACCTAATAAATATGTTAAAGTCATAGAATAACAGTTGGTATAAAACATAATATTACATCTCATTTTTTAAATGTGCTTTAAAATTGGTTGTCTAATAGAATCTACTACTATAATTATTATGCTAAAGGTATTCCTCATATGAGAATGAACGACCTAGATTTCCAGCATCAATGGTTTACAGCACCTAATAGCCATGCAAGATGATTGAATCCATCTCAATCATTTGGTTTTTTTCAGACATCATTGATTTTGATTTGGTAGCGTTCATTACTTCTTTTTCTCTTTTTCATTTTTTCTGTCACCGTCGTTTGACTAGTTTTCTCTACCCGCCAAACGATTGGCATAGGGTTTCATACAGCTTCTCGTTGAACACGTTGCTTCACATATGAATCATGAACAACATATGCACAACCTTGAATATTGGTCATTTTAATCCCATTGATAGAGGAATCTGGTAAATATCCTTCTTCAATCACCTGGATGATCAACATTACATCTCTGCTCATTAAGAAGCTCTAACCAAAACTTTGGAATAAGTCGTAAATCCATAAAGGAGAAAAAAAACATATTAGCTCAGAGGAGAACCAACCAGCCATGTCATATGTTGTCACTTCAATTCATAGATAGTCATCATTCAGAATGCCCTACACTAGCCCCTATGTTGAATTGATGGAACAAAGAAGGGTACAACTTTTTATATATACAAGAAAATTCTTTTCAAGGTGCGTAAGATTTTCTCTACAATCAAATCAAATGTTGTAAAATCTAGCCCAACTTGAAAGTTGTTCATTAGTTGCAGATAGCATTTTTGGTAGGTGTTGGATCAAATGCCTCCACCCATTTTCTCGAACTTCTTGAAATTCTTCTACTAGGAGGCAAGCTTTCCATTGTTTAATATGTTGGTCTCCGCTATCAGTAGCTCTTGGAAAGGTTTCCCACAATGAGTTAGGCCCAAATATCCATGTTGAATATGTTAATATAATTTAGAACAACAGAGAGGGGGGGTGAATCAATTGGTCTCAGGTCTACATGTACCAATTAAAATTTTAAACACTTCAACAATCTCATATCTAATCACCAACACAACTCGGTCTCTAAATAATATATATACCAGAAACATATAACATGCAGTCCACTATCCAATAGTATTTATCTTGCAGAATATAAAAACATACCCATCAAAACATTCACACAAGTATAACACCAGGATTTATAGTGGAAACCCAACTCGGTAAAAACCACTTTGTAACATGTTACTAATATTTTCACTCTTATGAAGTGAGCTCAGTTAAAATCCAATCTTGTTAAAGGTTTACAAACACACTGCTAGGTGTGACCCTATTAAAGGATTTCAATCACCCTGTTAGGAGTGGCCTTGTTAGAGGACTTAAGTACATTCCATTAGAATGCCACCTTGATTAAAGGATTTAAACAATGACTGTTAGATCAACCTTGATTAAAGGATTTAGACTGATACAATGGTTGTAAAGTAGCAGTAGTTTCTAATCTGAAAAACATACAACTCACTTTGCAAATAACATACCCAATTCGCACATATATGTTGATTTATTGACTGAGTTCCATTTCCATCTCCATCTCTGATCTGCTTGGAATTTTCTTCAAGAAATCACAACTATGATCAACTCCTTCAACTTTCTTCTTAGAATTATCAGTCAATAACATCAATAACTCTAGCATACTCTGTAACCTCACACTTAGGTTTTCCTTTATACCTCCTCAATAGGTATATCCTTCTTTTTCTGTTTAATCTCCTCTGTAGATCTTAGGTTTAGGTCAGATTCATCGAATCCTTCCATCATTTAAGTTTGTCATCCTTCCTTCTAGAAACATCTTCAATCTCCTTATTGAATCCATAATAAAATGATTTACCATCCATTAAATTATCCATACACTTAATTAATAAAGTCAACATGATTTACATAACCCAAGAATTCAACTATGTCGGCTGGAAATCAGAATTCTTCCTCCAAATGTAAATTACTAATGTTCAGTCAATACTATGTTCATCTCCTTGATCATCACTGCGTAACTTGATCATCTCTACAAACTTTCTTCCTCGGCTAACATTGCCTTGCTCTGTAATTTCCTAACACTCGGCATTTCCTGATGTTCGGTCAACACTAAAGTTACTCGGCATATACTGGTGCTTAGTCGACACTAACATCACTCGGCTTAAACTAGATTTCTTCACTTTTTCTCAGTTAAGCCTACTTGTTCATTCTTTCTTCTTACTTAGATAAACAATACATTATGTTATCATTGTGCCAAATAATCAAGTACTCATTGATGTATCAAATAACTCAACCTTTCCCTAGGTTCTATTGTTATCTCCCTTGCCCTAATCCTTTTCATCAATCAATAGATATAGTACTTTCTTAGATAGCAATTGTCTTACCAATTAAGGTTTGACATCAATGACAATACAACAATTGCTTCAATTGCAGTTTCCAACAATCTCCCTCTTTGGCATTGATGGAAACACCATATGAATAACACATGATTTATCAACCAATCCAAATTTTTGTCATTGCATCAAAAATATTTATAATATCCTTAGCTTCATTTTGATTCTTAACAACTTAGCCTTTCTTGACCGTTCACACAGTTACTCCCTCTGAATCTTTTCTATCTCTCTCCCTCTGATTCTCTGAATCTTCTCAGTGTTCTTTATGTCTATTTTTTCTCTAAATCTCTCCCTCTTTGAAAATAATGCCAAAGCAGTATCTAGAACTTACATCTTTCATATGTAGATGTCATATTGTCAGTTTAGTATCAATATTTCTCCCTCTGTCATCTTGCTTATGACTGTGTATTATCTTTGTTGTTCTTTTCATAACTCTAGGCAGCTCCTAAAGTGTGACCTTTCCTGCATCAATTTGTTAGATATTCTAAGCAGCACATTTGATGTAGTGCTCCTAGCTTGACTAGGCATCCTCAGTTAGGGGAAGCACCCCTAATTTACCTCTAAGATATTCATGAGCATCCTTAGGTAAAGCTTTTGTGAATATGTCTGCTAGTTTTTCCTTTGTATTCACATATTCCATTCTCACTTCTTTATCTTGTACCAATTCCCTCAAGTAATGATACTTGATAGCAATATGTTTGGTCTTTGTGTGCATCATTGGATTCTTTGATATGTTGATGGAACTTTTATTGTCACATAATATAACAATTGGTTCAGTGATCTCTTCTTTCATACCTTTCAACAATTGCTTGATCCATACTAGATTTGAACAGTTTACTGTAGCTGCTACATACTCAGCTTCTGTTGTAGATTGGGAAATGCAATTTTGTTTCTTGCTTGTCTAGGAGACTAACCTCTATCCAAGAAAGAAAGCTCCACCACTTGTACTTTTCCTGTCATCAACATTTCCTACCCAATATGCATCAATGTAGACTCTCAGTTCAAATTTCTCATTCTTCTTGTAGTACAATCCATACTCTTCTGTCCCTTTCAGATATCTCAATATTCTCTTCATAGCCATCATATGATTTTCCTTAGGATTGGCAAATAATCTTTCCACAATCCCAACTGCTAGGGCTCTATCTGGTCTGTTGTGAACAACATATTGTAGCTTTCCAATCATGGATCTATACAGGGTTTGATTTACTTCAGTAGTATCATCAGTTTTAGATAGTTTTTGTCCAGTAGCCATAGGAGTACTTACTGGCCTTGAATCCTCCATTCCAAAAGTTTTCAGTATCTATTTAACATATTTAAATTGTGTGATAAAGATACCTTTCTCCATCTGATAGACTTGTAAGCCAACAAATAATTTGATCTCACCAAACATAGACATTTCAAACTCAGATTGCATCTCATTTGAAAATTTCTAACATAGGGCTTCTTGTCCTCCAAATACGATATGATCTACAAAAATTTCTACTAACAAAATCCCTTTATCTTCTTTAGCTTTCATGTACAGATTGTTGTTGTCATTTGTCCTTGTAAAACCAATCTTTATCAAGTAATTATGCAGCCTCTCATACCATGCTCTTGGGGCTTGCTTTAATTCATAAAGCACCTTTTTCAGTTTACAAACCATATTTTTCTTATCTAGATCAACAAATCCTTCAAGTTGTTCAATGTATACTTCTTCTTCTAATATACCATTCAAAAATGCATATTTAACATCCATTTGATATACCTTGAAATCTATGTAAGCAACATATGCAAGTAGAGTTCTCACTCCTTCTAATCTTGCTATAGGGGCAAATATTTCCCCATAGTCTATTCCTTCTTCTTGTGCATAACCTTTGCATACCAACCTTGCCTTGTTCCTTGTGACTTGTCCATGTTCATTAAGCTTGTTTCTGAATACCCATTTTGTTCCAATAACATTCTTGTTTTCTAGTCTCAGCACCAGAGTCCAGGTATCATTATTTTCTATTTGATCTATTTCTTCATTCATAGCTTGAATCCAGTCTTCATTTTCCAAAGCATCTCTTACTTTCTTAGGCTCAAACTCACATAATAAACATGTGGGGTCTTTCAACTTACTTCTAGTCAAGACTCCAGTTTCCTTGTCTCCAATGATTTTCCTAGGCTTATGATGTCTTCTTACATACTGTGCCAATGTAGGTTCAGAATTCTTTTCTCCTTTCTCTTCAGTTTCATCATAAAAATTATCAGATTCTACTTCTGATTGCTCAGCAACATCCTCCTGATGCTCGACATTGCTTATCCATGACTCTGCATCTGGTGTAGGTGTGTTACTTGCCTCTCCTTCTTCCATATAGATAAAATATCTATAGTCTTCAAGTTCTCTTTTTCCTTCTTGTTCATTTTTCTCTGCATATTCATCAACTCTCACATTTGCAATTTCCACAATTTTGTTAGTGTTAGAATTCAAACACTTATAAGCTTTAGTCTTAGTGGAATAACCTAGGAATATGCCTTCATCACTTTTTGCATCAAACTTTCCATTTATATTGTCCTTCAATATATAGAATTTACTCCCAAAGATTCTAAAGTATTTCACATTAGGTGCATATCCATGCCATAATTCATAAGGTGTAGCATTTGCACCTTTCTTGATTTGTACTTGGTTAAGGGTATAAACAACTGTACTTACAACTTCTCTCCAGTATTTCTATGCAATATTCTTTTCAATCATTAGTGTCCTTGCACAATCCATAATAGATTTGTTTCTCCTCTCAACTATACCATTATGTGGAGGTGTTCTAGGTGCAAACATATGTCTCTTGATTCCTCTATCATTGTAGAATAGATTGAACTCATTTGATATAAACTTTCCACCTCGGTCAGATCTCAGACATTTCAGGATTCTACCTGTTTCTTTTTCAACCTTTGCCAAATACCACTTAAACAACTGAAATGAATCAAATTTTTCTTTTAAAAACATTACAGTCATCATCCTAGTGTAGTCATCAACAAACATAATAAAATACTTAGCACCACAATAACTTTGTACACCCATAGGTCCATAAAGGTCAGTATGAACCAAATCCAAAGCATTCTCAGAAGTAAACGTCTTGCTCTTGAAACTAGACTTAGTCATTTTACCCAACTGACATTGTTCACACATTACATTATCAGGTTTCTTCAATCTCGACAAACCTCTAACTTTCTTCTTTTTACTAATACTCACCAGATTGTCAAAGTTAACATGACATAGCCTCTTATGCCATAACTAAAAATCATCAAATTGCGCAAACAAGCATGTCTCTTTAGATAGATCTAGATAGAACAAATTACCTCTAGTCTGCTCTCCACTTCCAATTAGTTCACCAGTAGCATCAAATATTTTAGCCTTTCTATGATGAAATTCCACTCGGTAACCAGTGCTATTAAGTTGTGCAACAGTCAACAAATTATAGTTAAGAACTTCAACCCAATAGGCATTTTCACATGTGATCTTATCAGTTAACTTAATTGATCCTTTACCTCTCACAGGACATGGTGCATCATTGCCAAACTTAACACTTCTACCTTTGTAATAATCTAAGGTTTCAAATTTACTTTTATCACCAGTCATACGATGTGAGCAACCACTATCAATAATCCATTTATCACCTTTGCTCACATAAGAAATAAGTACAGTTTTCTTATCCTCATCAAAATCATCTTTCATAGCAACATAGACTACTTCAATATCAAAATCATCACTATCACTATCAATTCCTCTTCTGCAATATAACGGGATTTCTTACCTTTATCCTTGTAATATTTGTACCTTTGGTAATCTTTGTTATCTCTTTTATCCTTGTACTTGCTTTCTCTTTCCTCATCCTTGTCATTCCTATCAGGACACCTTGCAGCAATATGGCCAACTTTGTTACATGAGAAGCAGCTTATAGGAAGTTTGTAGAATTTTCAGCATAGATCTAGCTAGAAAGAAAAGTAAAGCTTACAAAAATAGAGTAAAAATAGAACTGATCAACAATGAAATTTTATCTCTATTCCATATTCGATGATACAGAAAAATCAATTTTATAATATGCATACAGTGCATGATTTATACTGAATTAAACCACCGATTGCAAGAGAAAATTATGGTGAAGACATAAACTGAACACAAGTTTCCTTAGTTAGGCATACATGCGGAGAAAATGAGATTGCAGTTAGATCCAAAATTTACGATTGAGACAGAATGAAGAGTCTCAGTTAGATTTGTAAGTTATGGAAAATAACTAACGCTAACACCCCCCCTTAAGTCTAACTAAGGAGAACAAGAAACTAATGAAAGAAAAGATGTAGCTGAAAATCCTTTGTGACAAGAAAATCATGGACATCTGTCAAATGTTAACCACCATAGTCCTGAATGAAGATATTCCTCTGAAGCCAAAATGAAGATCAGAATCAATCTGTATGAGTGCCCGCAGCGACACTACTCAAACCATGAACAAATGGCAAGAAGACAATAATCTGCATATGTGCTCCCAAACAATGAATAGATGGCAAACAAATGCAAAACACCTATCATTCAAGGATGCAGATGACACATAAATCTGTATGAGTGACTCTATCGACACTACTCAACTATGCAAGAATGAAGTGTTGGTTGAAAATACAGGTGCCAATTGTCTATACAACTGATCAACAATGGAAGCAAAGAACCATCAACATGAATAGTAGAACAAACCCTCCATAATGTTGAAAAGAGAGGCATGACAGGTCCACTGACCAGATGTCACTAAAGAGGAAAAGAAGCCAAGGCCCATGTGAAGAGAGCATGACCTTGACCCATCTTTGATGCAGAATTCGGTTCAACCTCTGTTGCCATAATTGTTGGATACAAGCCTCTACTTGTGGGCCAAAGCAGAATTGGTGGCATGCATTCAAAATAGATGAATGGCATGAGAAGAGAAGAGACTGAAAACTTCATTCTTCAAACTCCGATGTTCTTTACCTGCAAAAGAAAAACATGCATTTCTCCTTCCTAGCACCTAAGCTCTAATACCATGTAGAATTTTCAGCATAGATCTAGCTAGAAAGAAAAGTAAAGCTTACAAAAATAGAGTAAAAATAGAGCTGATCAACAATGAAATTTTATCTCTATTCCATATTTGATGATACAGAAAAATCAATTTTACAATATGCATACAGTGCATGATTTATACTAAATTAAACCACCGATTGCAAGAGCAAATTATGGTGAAGACATAAACTGAACACAAGTTTCCTTAGTTAGGCATACATGAGAAGAAAATGAGATTGCAGTCAGATCCAAAATTTACGGTTGAGACAGAATGAAGAGTCTCAGTTAGATCTGTAAGTTATGGAAAATAACTAACGCTAACAAAGTTTACCTTTATATTTGCCTTTTCCTCTCTTCAATCTTTTATCCATGAGTGCCTCAAGATCATCCAGTTCCTCGTTAGAAGTGTCACTGTCACTTTCATTATCACTTTCACTTTTCACACATTTTTCTTTTTCTATTAGATTTATGTAAAACCATTTGTGACTTGAATGCAGATTCAAAATTAGGAACAGTGTAGTTATCATAGTTAGAAATTTCAAAAGTAGTGAGCTTACCAACAAGGCTTTCCAGAGTTAAAACATTACTAGGGTTACATCTTGATTCTTGAATTGCTGAAATTCTGATGGCATATATAGGAAGCAAAGTTCTTAATACTTTTCCAATGAAATTCTCATCATCAATGATTCCATTAGCTCCTTGAATAGAATTCACTATCTCCTTGATTCTTCCATAATATTGAGCAATATTCTCACCTTCTTGCATTTTAATCTCATCAAACTTACCTCTCAAGCTTTCAGCTTTTGCTCTTAGTACATTTGTATCACCACCATAGATAATTGCGAGAGTATCCCACATTTTCTTTGCAGTAGTGCAATCCTTGATGTCTTAAAATTCATGATAGCTTAGGGCAGATGCAATCTCCAACATTGCTTGATTGTGCTCTTGTTTTTCTTTCATCTCCTCGAAAATCAAAGGTGCATCAGGTATAACATAGTCATGTTCAACATAATATTTCATCAAATCTCCAATGCTAGCTAGATGCAGTTTCATTAGATTCTGCCATGCGGGAAAGTTCTCCTTGTTCAACTTTGGTACCTCCTTTTTATACATCTTGATCATTTGCTTCAAGTACCTTTAAACTTGTTCTTTGTAAGCACCAACTTGGCTCTGATACCAATTATTAATATAATTTATAACAACAGAGAGGGGGGTGAATCAGTTGTTCTCAGGTCCAGATGTACCAATTGAACTTTTAAACACTTCAACAATCTCAAATCTAATCACCAACACAACTCGATCTCTAAAGAATATATATACCAGAAATATATAACATGCAGTCCACTGTCCAATAGTATTTATCTTGCAGAATATAAAAATATACCCATCAAAATATTCACACAAGTATAACACAAAGATTTATAGTGGAAACCCAACTTGCGAAAAACCACTTTGTAACATGTTACTGATATTTCCACTCTTCTGAAGTGAGCTTTGTTAAAATCCAACCTTGTTAAAGGTTTACAAACACACTGCTAGGTGTGACCCTGTTAAAGGATTTCAATCACATTGTTAGGAGTAGCCTTGTTAGAGGACTTAAGTACATTCCATTAGAATGCCACCTTGATTAAAGGATTTAAACAATGACTATTAGATCAACCTTGATTAAAAGATTTAGACTAATACAATGGTTAGAAAGTACCAATAGTTTATGATCTAAAAAACATATAACTCACTTTGCAAATAACAGATCCAATTCACACATATATGTTGATTTATTGACTGAGTTCCATTTCCATCTCCATCTCTGATCTGCTCAAAATTTTCTTAAAGCAATCACAACTCTGATCAACTCCTTCAGCCTTCTGCTTAGACTTATCAGTCAATAACATCAACAACTCTAGCATACTCTGTAACCTCATGTAACGCCCCGCCAAGGAACCCAAGAGAAGTTAACCTATTACTTGCTACTAAGTTTGGTGAATATATATATATATATATATATATATATATATATATATATATATATATATATATATATATATATATATATATATATATATATATATTTAAATTAACATACAAGATACACAACAATGCGGAAGCAATTACCATTTATTCACATTGAACAACATCCAACACAGATTACAAAACTCAAGGGTTCCTTGACGTAGAATTACTTAAGAATAAATAAAACAACTAAAGCAAGATGACAAAAGATTCCATATCATAAATGATACAATTACAACTTACATCCATAATAACAAAACTCATGGACAACCATGACAACTAATACACTAACATCCACTGCACATGTCGCAGGGTATGTAATAATAAAACTAACATAAAAGTACAATGTCCATGTTAGGTATCACATGTGATACTCTAATATAGGACTACATAAATGAAGGTATGATAAGAACCAGCAATGAAGAATCAAGAAGGCATCCAAATAAAGAAGCATCAACAGCACCGGCACCAGGACGTCGAATCTCAAATGGTAAAGAATCACTACCACCCGTCCGTGTAGAACCACAAAGGTCTACCCCACCGTGCTGAGGAGATAACCACAAACCCCAATCGGATGACCAAACCAAACAAGGATAAAACCACTGAGCAAGGAATTATGAAAGCTCTCTACTCAAGGTACACAATGATAAAGTGAAAGGTGATACAAACTAATCTAGAGGCATAAATAGAAACTCAGAAGATGACTTAAGCTACATGCTATGGGAGTGTCATCACATGTCTAACTACTTGAGTACCCTGGACTGATCACAAAGGACCCCAGACTCTCAAGCATTGAGTTACCCTGGAACTGACCACTCTGGGCCCCGGAACCTCAAAACAATCCATGTGGGATTAGAATACTCTCTCTCAGATTGAGGAATTCTAATCATAACCATGCTCTAAATTATCTTTTTAAATGAGCTAAAAAGTTTTAATTACTAAGTTATCACTTGATTACACAACCTACAATAGGTTACCCAAGTACTGACCACTTTGGGTCCCGACCCCTATTGTAAGCCACTCCCTTAAGATGCACTTAATCAATCTCCCCTAGGCTCATAATCACATAAACATCAAATAGGTATACTACCAGGTAATCCTAGATGCAGTTTCACACATAGAAACCCAAATGATTACATAGATACCAAAACAAATATTAACCAATAAGAGCCCATAAGATTGATTCGAATAAACACACACATAAGCATGAAACTAAAATACATTCCAACTAACACATAATCCTGCCTCTGTTCCCCCCTAGGTCATTCTAATGCCCAAAACACACAATGAAGATGAAGATAGAACAGGCACGAACATGACAACATTCATGCTATAAATAACTGAAATCAATCCATATGCATAAAGTTTCATTTTGAGCACAATTTATTTCAAGTACATAAACAAGAATCTCACTAAGATAATCAGAACATAATCATTACAATAACATCACAATCAGAGAATGTTCCTTAAAATTGCCCCATGATTTTGACAGAATAAAAGACCCAATTTGCCCAGTAATTTAATTAAATAAACCAATTATCTAAACTAAATTAAGTGAATAATTAGCTATACATACTCATCAAAATGATGATAAAATACAAATAAATCAATTTCTACTTTAACTCAGATTGTCTACTAAATGAGTTATAAATAAATTACATTTCAATTATATGATTTGCAAACAAAAACAAATTATATATTTAATAAAATAAATTACAAATTAATCAAAACAAATTAATTAACTAACATAATTATCAAATACAACTAACATATCCTAATTCCAAATTTTATATAACATATAAATCAAGTAAAACAAACTAATTTATTATTAAAAAAACTAAAATTAAAACAATTATAAATTAAATTAAAAACAAATTAACTTAACAAAAATTAATTAACATAAAACATTGCATAAAGTAAATTCCATATTAATAAAGTTTAAAACAAAATAAAATATAATAATAATGGGGGGACCCTGCGGGCCCCGCACCTCGTGCGCCTCCCAAGACCTGCTCACAGGCCCCTGTGGCAAGGTACTACCCTCGGTAATACTCTCTACCACGGCAGAGATACTACCGCTGGCAGTACCTGCCGATGTGCAGTACGTCGCCGGACGGAGCAGAGGGGGGGGTACAATCGGTACCCTCCATTAACAAAAATTTTTAATTAGATTTTTTTTATAAAAAAAAATTTGTTTAATAACAAACAAAAACACTTCCAAAGTTTTACTTTTATAAAATCAATTTCACGTATAAACAAAGCTATATTTTTTATTTATTTTTTTCTCTTATTATTTAATATCCATTTATTATTATTTTTTCTAAAACCCTATTTCCAAATATGGAAATATAACAGAGCCCTGACTTTTGTCAGAAAATGGCAAAAGGTTATTTTCTTCACAATCATAAACTTAGATTCTTTTGTACTAAAGAATCTATTCTTCCCTATAACAACTTAAAACATATACAAACAATTTACCCTACCCATGTAACTTTTGCACAGCATATATTTTAACATATTTTAACAAAGAATATATTTCATACCAGAATTGATCTTTTTGTACCCAAATTGGGTTTTCTACCTAAATTGATTTTCTTCCTCAAGGAGATTGAATTTTCTACAACCTATATAGTTTAACTATATAACAGGATTAATTTATCAATTTATAGCCAAACCATGGACAATCAATCAACGAAATTTGGCCAGCATAATGGCATGATGCCAAGTAATAATAAAATACACAAATTAACTACATAAGGGTTTCTAAATACCTAGATCTATTAAAACAAAGATCTATCAAAAATTGAAAACATAGAACACTATAAAACACAGAAAGATGAACAGATGAGAATATAAATCTAACAGACAATTCCAAAACCTACCTCAGATCCAATGCCAGAAACAGATTTAAAATGGAAACACCTGTAGATCTGAGAACCAAATTCTCTCCAAATTCAAACACAACCTACAAATCTGAAAGCTAATTTGCAACCAGGTGTCCAATCCAGATGCACGGAGAAATTTAAATCAACAAACAGCCATAACATTCCACAATTCTCCAAATTGCCAAAACACAAGCCTTATCCAAAATTCCTCTCCAAAACCTGTCTCCCCAAAAATGAAAGCAAAATTCCCCTAATAGGAATTCAATTCCTACATCCAAGCAATCACAGAAGACAACTCAATAGATAACTCAGAGTTCCACTCAGATCAGAAAAGTGACTCATAAGACAACTCCTAATTCAACTCAAACTCCAAAATTGAAAGAAATTACAATTAATTAATTTAAAATATCATTTATATGCACAACTCAACTTGACTTTCTAAAACTAGTTGTTATCTTTTTGAGAACAATTCTTTTTTTTCAATTTTGCACATGTAATAAATTAAATTGATTTATTAAATAAATGAAATAATCAATGCATCACAAATTCATGCAATTAATTATTTAATTACTTAATAATATAAACAAGCATAATTCTAAACATATTCCAATTAAGCACATGTTATAATTAAACCCATATTAAATAAATTTAATATTAAATACATCCTAGAACATGCATTTGAATATTCAATTATTTGATTATTCATTCAAACATAATTAAATCCAAATTTAATTAAATAATCAATTAATTCTAATTAATCAAATAATTGACTTTGGACAATATTCTAAATTAAACATAGGAATATAATTAAATCATTAATTTCAACTATAATCCTAACATTAATAATCATATAAAATCACCTGAAAAATCATAAATCCACTGAATCAAGCATAAACAAATTCGAGCATGATAAATCAAGCAAACTGAAAACACATGCACAGACTCAAGAATGGGATCCACGAATTCCTGCCAACCAGGTGAATTCAGGTAAGGTAGTCAAATAGAAACTTGTCCAATCCTAAGACAATTAGGCTAGGGTTAGGGTTTGGGTCGGTGAATTATCTCCCCTCTTTACCATTGAGATGAATGTTTGTGGGCACGCTCACTCCTGCCAATTCAGGGAAGACGATGCCCTGTACCTGCAAACCTAACATCAAAAGGTGAAGCATGTACATATAATATATAACATACAATGATAGGGTATGGTCGGACGTGTGGATCTCGACTATGTGAGTAACTACGCCTCTGTCCTCTACCACACAAACACATCAAATAGATACAGACACATAATCACCATACACATGCAAGTATGGGGTAAGTACGTCGTAATCAATATAAAACATATAATCTATCATCATGAAACATCATCATCTAATATACGCATACACATGATAAACATATAATAATAATCCACATCATCATTAATGAAACAATAATCGATCACATGGAAAGTGACATAAAAGAATTCGGTCATACATCTGAAACATAAAGCAAACTAAAAAGCATCCTTCGGGTGGGTACTACACCTCACACTTAGGTTTTCCTTTATACCTCCTCAATAGGTAGATCCTTATTTTTTCATTTAATCTCCTCCGTAGATCTTAGGTTTAGGTCAGATTCATCAAATCCTTCCATCATTTAAGTTCTTCATCCTTCCTTCTAGAAACATCTTCAATCTCCTTATTGAATCCATAATAAAATGATTTACCATGCATTAAATTCTCGATACAATTAATTAATAAAGTCAACACGATTTACATAACCCAAGACTTCAACTGTGTCGGCTAGAAATGTGGATTCTTCCTCCAAATGTAAATTACTGACGCTCAGTCAATACTGTGTTTATCTCCTCGGTCATCACTGCGTAACTCGGTCATCTCTACAAATTGTCATCCTCGGCTAACACTGTCTTGCTCGATAATTTCCTGACACTCGACATTTCCTGATGTTTGGTCAACACTAAAGTTTCTCGGCATATACTAGCGCTCGGTTGACACTAACATCACTCGGCTTAAACTAGATTTCTTCACTTTTGCTCTGTTAAGCCTACTTCTTCAATCTTTCTTCTTACTTAGATAAACAATACATTATCTTATCATTGTGCCAAATAATCAAGTACTCATTGAAGTATCAAAAACTCAACCTTTCCCTAGGTTCTATTGTTATCTCCATTGCCCTAATCCTTTTCATCAATCAATAGATATAGTACTTTCTTAGATAGCAATTGTCTTACCAGTTAAGGTTTGACATCAATGACAATACAACAATTGTTTCAATTGCAGATTCCAACATAATCCATGAGTTTGATTGATGTTTGAATACTCTGCTAAATTCTTTATGCTCCCACTGAATCTTTCCCTAGCTAGCTCCTCTCTTCAACAAACTAGTGGAATGAATCATTCTGATTTTATAGTAAACTAAATTTTAGTTATGTGGACAATAACCCTTACAAAGGGATTTCATAATAACAATGCATTAATGTTTTTTTCTCACTTTTACCACCTAGAAGAAAACTAAGGAATGAATTTGGCTAAAGTATGCTCTCTTTGAAGATGAAAAGGGATAGAACACAAATTTTCAGGATCAAGCCTTGAATCTTTGTAGCCACCATCCCAAGTTCCTTTTAATCGATAGTAGGCATTGCTTAATAAGCTAGATAATGTAGCATTATCACTGCAATCACTCTAGGTATAAACACTAGGAATCTGAGATCAAAATCACTTCCATCACTTTCTTGTTTAATTGGAACCCTATCATGGCACAAATAAATGTTTTTGTTTTAAAATCTAGATGACAATAATACAAACATCTTTCAAATCCTAAATCAGTAAACTTGTAATAAAATTTGTTTTAAGAAAGTGGCAAATTTGAGTCTCAAAATTTATTTCACCCAAAGTCACACTAAAATGTTGAATAAAAGGTATGCAAAAAACCTACATTAACTTACTATTCTGCAAAACTGTCAAAGTGTTATATAAAAGTTGTAGTAAATTCTATCCTAAAGAAAACATAGAGGCAAATTTATTTTGAAAAAAAAACACAATATTTTTTAACTTAAAAAATTATATCAATTATATTAATAAAAATAGTATTCAAGTTACTACTAGTGTTCTATAAAATTTCAGAATGAAACAAAAAGTTTCAACAAAATTTCTTCCTACAGAAGAGGCAAATTCGCCTCAAAGCATTAATTTAGATGAAGAAATGAAACTAGGCAATGGAAACAACGATGTTGGGGCTCTATTGCCTCTCATGACACAAAGAAACACCATTGAAGGTCATCCCGTTACTGAGATGAACATTTTTTGGTTACAATAGAAAGGTAGTTGTGTATTCATTGTGACTATTATTCATGCAACCCACGTCTGGTAAGTATATGTCAACGAAGCAGACGATAGCAAGTTTTCAGGGACAACTGGGCTACCATCCAATTAATAACCCTGCCACTTACTGACAAACATAGTTTGTCATGCATTCTCTTGCATCACTACTAGGAATACTTTTGTCTACCATCTACAACGCCAATGAGGGCCGACCAAAACAATCTCTTCCTATATCATCCTTAAAAAATATAGCCTCTATAATAGTTCCATGACATTAACTGATAATAATAAATCTTGATTTACAATCTCGTTTTCCTATCAAAACAAATTAATACGAAATAGAAAGTATTGTCCAAGGGTGCCATAATTATTGTTGCACAAATTTTTGTTATTTTTTTGGGTCATCTGACTTCTCTATTTTTTATTTACATTCAAGAGCATTAGAATTGATTAATTCCATGTGTTTGACGTACCAATAACTTCCCCTGAAGAAGATTAAATGTACATAGGTAAATCACTTTCTCATTTTATAATCTTACAACATTTAATAATATGGTGATTGTTGATTTTGAAGTTTAAATTATAAGTCAAATTATTGAATTTTGAATTTTAACTAATAAATATTCATAATATAAATGTATTAAATTTTAAGTTTTAATTATTTTAGATTTTTATTAAACATATTAGATTTTGAATTTTAATTAATTCATCTTTATGATAAAAAAAAATTGACTTTGACTTTTAATAATTAGATATTAATAATCAAATATAATTGATTTTAAATTTCAATTAATCATATTAATAGTATTAATATTATATGTTTAATCAAGTCTAACTTAATGGAAACATTTATTTATAGGGGTGGACTATATAAGGGAACAAAATATTTATATGGATTATATTTATATTAAATTATAATATATTATATATCTTTTATGATAATTATATGATAATTTTAAATATATTTACATAATCTAATAGATAAAGATAATATAAAAATATATAATGTAAATATGTAATGTTTTAAATATTAAGAATATATTATGTGTTATATATTATAACATATTATATAGTATATCAAAAATTATTACGAATATGTATAATATCTTACAATATAATTAATTTATAACATAATTATATTTATTAGTATATTAAATATTAAAAATAATTATATATAAAATTATATATTTAATATATAGATTTTTACACACACAAATTAAATTTATATATGAAAAATATTAATTATAAAGATTAAACAAATTAGTTTAATATTATTTCATAGTTATCTTTTATTAATTTTATATTATTTACATAATATTAGAAATAAAATATTTATCTAAATTAATTATTACATTTATGAATATTGTATTGATGCAATTGAACAATTTGGATTAAATTAAACTTAATGGTTGTTGAATAGAAAAACAAAACTATGTTAAATTCATTTTAGAATGTGTTGGATTATACTTGTGGAAAGGTAAGGATTGAGAGGGGAGGGGTGAATCAGTACTGTAAAACACTTTTAAACTTATTTGAACTTTCTTCACAATCATTTACTGATTCCTTAACATTTGCATGCATCACATGAAATAAATAAAACATGTAATAATCAACACATAACACAAATATTTGGTATCGCAAAAATCATTGTTAGAGGATAAAAACTACGGTGGGGATGATACCCACAAGACTTCACTACTGCAGACTAATTTTTTCTTGGTTATAGCTACAATGCTTAGCTATTTCTGATAGCTTACCTAGTTAAGAGTATTAACCCGGTTAAGAGCCTAAAGACTACTAAGTCTACTATGTTAAGAGATTTCACAATTCTAATCTACGAATTGTACCCGATTAAAGGATTTACAATTAAGATATGCTCAGTTAAGAGACTTTATAAAATCTGATTGGTCTTTAATCAGTAAAATAAAATATTTGTCAAACTTGCATCAACATATGCTATTTAGACTCTATGTGCTCAATAACTCATTAGTACCTCATACTGTGTATCCTTCACACTAACAATTCAGTACTCGATAGATCTCAATCTTTATTTGTTCTTCAATGCTCTATTACTCAGTCGCTTCACTGCTCATTAACTTCTCAGTAATCTGCTTCATACATGCAATCTCCAATTGCTCTTTGTATACTCCTTAACCACCATATTGATCTTCATACTCTGATCTTCTTATATACAATTTTTAAGGCAATGCTAGATGTTCTAGAATCTGTTAGGAATGGGAACACTAGGGGGGGGGGGTGAATCAGTGTTCTACAATATTAATTTCTGATACTTGAATCTTAACTTAATAACTTAAATGTTGAATTGAATATTAAAGCATGTACGTAAACAACCATAACACATAACATCAGATATGATTACAGGGAAACCTTGGCCAAAGGAAAAAAACCGGTGGGAATTAATACCCACTAATAATTGTACTTGTGTATTATGAACTTGTTAATGTTCCTTAGCCCTGTTAGGAGCTGTCATTACAATGCTTAAGTACAATGACCTTGTCAAGGGTCGGACCCTATTAGGAGCCTTAAGTAGCAAACCCTGTTAGGGGTGGATGGCTCACTACGAGACCTCACTGCTCAATAGAGAAGGCTACAACCTCCTGGATATCAGATACTCACTATATCTACAATGGTGAACTATTGTTATGACACTGCTTGTTTGATCAATTCCTTATGTGCGCTAATGCTTTAACCTCTTCTAGAGCTCTATATCATACTTACTGCTCTTGACATACTTCTGCTCTGCTATATCATCTTGTATATCTGACAACCTACTCAAATACAAAGGTGCATGTCTTATTTATATGTGCAAACAAAACTATTCACTAAGTCAGCCTATACACTATTACATACAACGCTTCCAAATGAATTGACTCAAGCGTGTTTACATAAATTGCTATTAACATATTTACAACATATTTACAATAGGCGCATAGCCTTTACAAAACAATATTATACATGCTAACCAAAATACTAACAGTCAGCTCCATGCTTTGTTCTGTTCTATCGCTCACTGTCTGTGACACTTCAACTAGTTGTATCTTCTTCATACTAACTCATCTGACCATGCATTCTTAACCATAGCTTAATAACATATCCAAAATCTTATCTTCAAGGGCACATACCAAAACTCAATCATATGCACATGCGTTGATGTTCTGTTCCTCAGATGCTTCACTGACTGTCTTGTCTTCCATACTTGGCCATTTTTTTGATCTTCTAGGTTATGCGCTGGCTCCAAAACTCTATATGACTCTATTTCCATAATGAAAACACTAAATCATAGTCATATACAACAATATAGTCAACTTGCCAACAAAATCTTCATTTCAAGCGGTGCTAGCATTGGGTACTCCTCCAATGCATATTTCATCCTTAATTCTCATTGACTAATCTCACCTTGTAATCATGTGTAATCATCATGTTGTAATCTCCAATGTTCTGTTATATGATGTTCTCGAGATTGGTAAACCATTTTATGTTCAGTGTCTAGGTTCAATGTACTTAGAATTTCTTCTGGTGTCATCCTATTCTGCTCGGTAACACATTTTTCTTCACTTGATAACTATCTTCTCTTCTCAGTTTGGTGCTTGGTAACTTGGTTTTCAGTGCTCGGTTCTACCTCGCTCGATGCCTGTGCTTTCTTCTTCTTTACCAAAATTTCTTGTTTACTTATTTCCTTTACCAAATGACTTTCTCTGCCTTACTGACTTGTCTATTCTTCATTACCGAATGACTTTGACAAACATTATAACTTCCTCATAACTAATGACAACAACAAAATCAACTCTTAGGAGTATCGAAATGTACTGATAAATAAACAAAAGTCATTAGAAAGTTGAAAGGTTGTATTTTTTATGTTAAACCAAAGCAAATCAAGTACAAATATGAAAGAAATAATGGTAGTCTAATTTAAGACTCTAAAATGTGAGAAATACGTATAAACAAGAGAAGTGAGAAAGAAGATACAATAATAGTCAAAACAATAAAGATTTTTAGACATCATACATATCAAATGAAGAATGACACTTCTTATGCAATTTCTAATTAGCTTCCTCTCGTGCCACTCTCCTACAAAATTTCTCAAATGTATTTTGTCTTCATAAGTTGATGCAGGGGCATCCAAGGTTAAGGTAGGGGCATTCTTTGTCCTCAGTGAAACTACATGGGGTGTTGGTATTTTGGCCGGTGTTACTCAGTTGTAGCCTTGACCGATGACCTCAGTCATTGAAGGAAGCTCGGTCACTAAAGAAACTCGGTAGTCTCTGGCACTCGGTGAAAGTGTTACTGGGTCATGCCTATGGTGCTCAACTATGCCTGGCGTGCTCGGTTAATTCAATGTTGCTTGATAGTTCTGGCTTACCAACTAGAGTTCTATGTGATTTGCTGAGCCAACTTGGTGCATTTATTATTGGTAGCTATTTTTATAGGCCGACATGCTGAATTAAATGTTTGTATACATTTGTAAACCAACTTGTATGGCATTTAATTATTTGTTTGGGGAGTTAATAGTTTCATCCAGCTGACTTGTGGCTGATGACTAGTATTTATAGGATGTTTGGGTAGATGTTTAAGGAGGGAGGTCAGATAGCTGCATGACTTGAAGGCTTAGCGAATCAGATCTGAGATTTTGAAAGATGAAGTTGGTGAAGTTGTTGAAAAGATCTTGCATGATCTTGTAGATCAGAGTGATATTTGATAGTTGTTTGTAGTAGAGCTAGTGGTTTGCACACTTGGAGACAAGGAGATTTCTTGGAGGCTTGCGAGCTCAAGTTTAGATCTGCCTTAGGGTTTCCATTAGCTTCTAATTATCTACAGAGCTGAACTAGCTGAGATTGTATTGGATTTGTTGTGGATCTTGCAGAATTGTTTTCTTTTTGTAATTGTCCCTAACCCAGAAGGCCTTATAGCCAGGCATGTTAATGCAAATTGCTTGAAACAATTGTTGTGTTATCTATTATGTTGAGTATTCTATTGGCTGCAAGGTTTGGATTGTCCTTCATTGGATCCACCATCCTTGACTGCATCAGGTGGTATCAAAGCTGAAGTTTGTTCCTGTTGGAGCTGATAGTTGATCTTGAGCGAAGGTTGACCTAGCAAGGCTAATCTTGTGAAGTTGATCTTGTTGGAGCAGAGATTGTGCGCAATCTGGATTGCATATCCGAAGCATTGAACTTGTGAAATCTTGCCCTAGTTGTTTGTCCAAGGTAGCAGGTTGAGATCTGACTTGTACATAACTTGGAGATTACCACAAGGTGGTCGGTGAGGGTTTGTTGTAGAGGGTTATTTTACATATCTTTAAGGATGCCTCCAAGAAGATTGGACCCTAGAGCTATTGCAAATCTTTGTGATGCTGTGGAATCAAAGATTTCTGATAAAGTCAGATCAGATGTCAGATCTGAGATAGAATTGATAAAGAATGACATGGTCGCCGAGATCATGAGAGCTGTTGTTGGTATACCTCAAAATGTTGGTATTGAAGATGGCTATGAAGAAGCTGCTGAAGAATTTGAAACTACTGGATCTAGTGGTGATGACCAGAGGAATAGATCTGGTGAAGACATAACTGCTCGATTGCATAGATCTGGAGCTCGATTTAGCAATAGTTACCGAATGGAAGTTTATACTTTCTCTGGTACTTTGAAGCCCGACAATTTGATTGATTGGATTGGTGAACTTGAAGATTTCTTTGAGCTAGAAGAAATTGAAGATCCTCTTCGGGTGAGATTAGCACAGACAAAGTTGAAAGGACATGCTACTCTTTAGTGGAAGGAACTACAAAGAGATAGAGAAGATGAAGGTGAAACAAAGATCAATCGGTGGAGGTTGATGGTGACTAAGTTGAAAGCTAAGTTCATACCTTCTGACTATGAGCTTGACTTGTTTATGAAGTTGCAGAATCTGAAATAGAAGGATTTTTCTGTTGAAGATTTTACCAAGGAGTTCTACAAACTTACTATTCGGTCTGGACACTGAGAGCTTGGTAAGGAAAATGTAGCTTGGTATGTGAATGGTCTAAGATTCAATATTCAGGATGAGCTTGGTATGCTGAAGATTGATTATGTTGAAGATGCTTATCAGTATGCTCTGAAGGCAGAAGATAAGTTAAAGAGGAAACAACCTAATAACTCCCGAGGGAAGGAAAAGATTGATCACTCGGTGAAGGATAAACTGACTGATGCAGAAGATGAACAAAAACCTATGGAATCAAAGAAGACAGGTAGAGTTATCTTTAAGGGTACTTGCTATAACTGTGGAGAGAGAGGACATCATTCTTTTGAGTGTACATAGAAGAAGGTTGACTGATGAACTGTTGTGATGAATGAGAACATTTAGAATGAACCTAAATCAGAGAACTTGCTGCTTCGGCAAACATTGCTCAGTACAAAAGAGGAACCTTGTCAGAGGAGTAACTTGTTTAGAACCCGATGCAAGTCCGAAGGTAAACTCTGTAATGTTATTGTTGATAGTGGTAGTACTAATAACCTTGTTACTGAGGACCTGGTTCAGAAACTTGGGTTGAATAGAATGAAGCATCCTTGTCCTTATAGGCTTGGCTAGTTACAAGATGTTCATTCTTTGGAAGTAAGAGAACAATGCTTCATTGATGTTCAGATTGGCCAGTACAAGGATCTTGCATTATGTGACCTTGTGAAGATGAATAGTTGTGATATATTGCTCGGTAGACCTTGGCAATATGATTGCAGAGCTATTTATGACTGTGTCCGAAATGTGCTTACTGTTGAGAAGGATGACATGAAGTTTTCACTGATGCCTTTAATGGATACAATGCTCGATAGGAGAAGTCTGAGTATTAGTAGCTGAGTTGAGATTGTGGATCTAGAGAAAATGAATGATCAGTATGGAGAACCGACCTATATGTTGTCAAGAAAAGACTTGAAGAGATAGAGGAAATTGAAGTGGAAGAGTTTGCAAGCAGAAAAGGTGGAGGACTTGTATGTGAAGAACCAGTTTGGGATTTACGTGTTGAATCCTGGAAGATGTTCTTCTCACATATGAACATCTTTTGGAACCTGGGGTGTTTGATGTAGGGGCATCCAAGGTTAAGGCAGGGGAATTCTTTGTCCTCGGTGAAACTGCATGGGGTGTTGGTATTTTGGTCGGTGTTACTCAGTTGCAACCTTGACCTACAGCCTTGGTCATTGAAGTAAGCTTGGTCCCTAAAGAAACTTGGTAGTCTCTGGCGCTCGATGAAAGTGTTACTCAGTCATGCCTACGGTGCTCGGTCGACACTGGTGCTCGGCGATGCCTGACGTGCTCGGTTAATTCACTATTGCTTGGTAGTTCTGGCTTACCGACTGGAGTTCTATGTGATTTGTTGAGCCGACTTGGTGCATTTATTGTTGGTCCCTATTGTTATAGGCCAACATGCTGAATTAAATATTTGTATACATTTGGAAGCCAACTTGTATGGCATTTAATTTTTTGTTTGGGGAGTTAATGATTTCATCTAGCTGACTTGTGGCTGATGACTAGGATATTTGGGTAGATGTTTAAGGAGGGAGTTCAGATAGATGCATGACTTGAAGGCTTAGCGAATCAGATCTGAGATTCTAAAAGTTGAAGTTGGCGAAGTTGTGGAAAAGATCTTGCATGATCTTGCAGATCAGAGTGATATTTGATAGTTGTTTGTAGCAGAGCTAGTGGTTTGCACACTTGGAGACAAGGAGATTGCTTGGAGGCTTACGAGCTCAAGTTTAGATCTGCCTTAGGGTTTCCATTAGCTTCTGATTGTCTACAAAGCTGAACTAGCTGAGATTGTATTGGATCTATTGTGGATCTTGCAGAATTGTTTTCTTTTTGTAATTGGCCCTAACCTGGAAGGCCTTACAGCCAAACATGTTAATGCAAATTGATTGAAACAATTGTTGTGTTATCTGTTGTGTTGAGTATTCCACTGTGTAATTTTGTTGGCTGCAAGGTTTGGATTGTCCTTCATTGGATCCACCATCCTTGACTACATCAGAAGTATACTTGGATAAGGACACTAAGGGATGGTGCATTTGTGACAAAAATAAAACAAAACCTATTTCAAAATCTTGACTAATGAGCTTGTTAAAAATAGTCTCTCTCTCTCTCTCTCTCTCTCTCTCTCTCTCTCTCTCTCTCTCTCTCTCTCTCTCTCCATCAAAAGAATAACATGAGTTTGTTGGTAATGGAAAAGTGTAGTAGCTTCAAATCAACTATGCATCTACTTACATGGCCTAAACACTTGACTTGAATGAAACTTCTTAATCAAAAGATAATTATGGTCAATTACCAACAATCTCGTACTATGTTTGCAATAGGGAGAGAGGGAAAGAAAGGGGGCATATAGGGATAGAAAGAGAGAGAGATAAAGGGGAGAAGAGTGAGATATGGAGAGATGGGGCTAGAGACGGAAATGTAAAAGGTGAGGGATATGGAGAGAGAGAGAGAGAGAGAGAGAGTTTTGTATAAAAAGAGGAAGATATTTAGGTGTTATTTTTCATAGTCATGAGTATTTTATTTGACAATGAACTTCTTATTCTCAATCATATCCTTGATATTTTTTGTAAGGAATTTGTTCCTACAATGTAAAAATAATAATAGAATAGATTTTATCAAGAAAAAATAATAAATACAAATACAAATTTAATATACTAAATGATTAATAAATTAGATTTCATCAGGTTTTTATATAAAAATATAATTTAAAAAAATACAATTTATTTATTTAAATTATTTATAAAAAACTCATTATTTATGTTACGTAAAATTTGGTAAACACATTACAATATTTTTCTTAAACACATTACAATATTTTTAAAAAAAATACAATATAATAGAATTCTATTTGTCATTTTATTTATATCAATTATATTATGAAAGAATACATTTTATACATAAAATTTAATAAACATAAATACAAAATTAATATACTAAATGATTAATATATTGTTTTTCATTCAAAAGGTTTTTATTTACAATTTAATAACCCAACTCAATACATACTTTGATAAACTTCATCTCCATCCATATACCTCCACCAAACAAATGCATACACATTTAAATTAAAGTATTTGTCTATTGCATATAGCATAGACATATATACTTGACGAAAGCAAACTAGTCATTTTCTTTGGACAAAACTTTACGATATGAAGTAACCAACTCTTTCAAAACTAACTATTTAAATTATTTTAAATAAAATTCAACCAAATTAAACAATCTAAATATATTCGATAACTAATGACGAGTAGACAAAATAACAAACTCTCAAAACTTAGAAAAAAATATACATTTTACACTACCCTCCACATATCTTCGGCTTACCTATTGCACACCAAGGTGCAATTGCTAGTAGATATTTAATTTTTTGAAATCCAATAAATAATAACAAGAACATAGAAGTGATTGTTTCCTAAATACCTTTAAAACAAAACAAAAAAAAGTTCATTGAAAAAATCTTTATTTTAAAAAAGAACAATTTTTATACACCGTCCCACATGTGAAACACACTATTGTGACAGTGAACCACACCTTTCTTTTTCAAACGCTTTATAATGCAACCCAAAAATCCACCCCCCCCCCCCCGTCCTATAAACTAGAACTCAATTGGTCATATTTAATTTCATGTTTCCAATTATGTCCTCTTGCCTAACAACGCCACACATGTGACTGGCAATGTTATCTGTAAATGCACACAAGCAATCGTTGAGAGGCCGTCTCTCTCACCCTCGCTCTCAATGTGATGACTATCTAACTTTTAATGTTATTAAAATTCAGGCCAAACAATTAAATGGCTTTAAAAAAAATAACAAATTGGAGATAATCGCACTATCTCCTTTTCGAATTTAAAGCAGCTTTTGGGTAGGCTAGGTAAAAGTCGGTGCTTTTCCTTTGATTTTAGGGAAGTTGAATTGAGCGGTAGTTGTCCATATGTGGACATTGTGCAATAGGCCTCAAGCAAATTGCACTTAAAAGATCTTGGCCTTTTCCACAAGCAATTAAACTTTTGCTCATCATCTAAGCAAAGATGGTTGTGGTATATCATGGGCTCCATATTTCCACTCACTTGCCTTTCTAGGGTAGTATTATGCCATTGCTCCACTTTCTAAAGCACCAATTCGGCCACTTACTCCGTGTTTTAGAGGAGACATTATATTAATTTATAAATGAGAATTGGGATGGACTCATATTTTTAAAATAGTTTAAACATAGTGATGTTTGAGATTAAATATTTAAATAGAAATAATTGTGGTTTAAAGGTTATATATTAAGTGTATAAAAAGAATTTGTTTTTTATAGTTTCAAATATGTTCAACTTTTAAGAGTGTCATATAATGTCAATTATCTAGTGGATCACTCAGTCGTCTCAATCACCTCTTTGAAATATAAGATATCTTAATCTATTATCTATAGAAAAGTTTCACTTTATTAAGAAATATAATTTCTAAAAGTTCGAAAATGATTTACAAAAGAACACACACACGTAGAACGTATAGTTAAATTATATTTTTAAAAGGACAAGTTTGTCTATCTATTTTTATTAGTTAATGTTATTTAGAATCAAAATTTTTGTCAAAAAATAATCATTTTGAAGTTCTTTAACTTTAATTATTATAAGTAAAACAAAAGATAAAAATAAATCAATTTGAAGATTATATAAATGATTTGTTGTGTGTATATATATATATATATATGTGTGTGTGTGTGTGTGTGCGCACACACACACAATAATTTAGTTTATTGATCTAGAATATTTTTATAGAAATATTATTTTAGTTATTTCTCATCAACAAATCTACATGTCTTAATTTCTCAATAATAAAATAAATAAAATTAAAATATTTTTGTATTATTTGCAAATGTTACAACAATAATTTGTTGAAGAAGCCACTCTTTGAGCACATTGAGGAGTCGGAGGTTTGCTTTGCAACTTGAGTCATCTCTACATTTGTGAGGGTCGACTTCGCATGAGTGAGTCATCGCTTAGCCCACACGAAAGTGGTCTTCACCCTCTTCTATCATTCTTGCATTTATTTCTTATTCTAGTAGGTGGGCTTCTCTTTAATTGATGGAAATTGACTCTTCTGGAGGCACTAGTAAACCCTTATCTGCTGCTAGTTTGGGAAAAGGGCTTTTGTTCAAATTAGTGGTGGAAGGTTGCCAGATTTGAAGTTGTCCATAGTCATTGTTAGTCTCAATTCTAATATGGTCGATGCATTATATGATGAAACATTCAATTAGATTAAAGTATGTTTCTATCTTTCTTGATATTCTTGATCCTAGTAAGTTGTCCTCTAGAAATTATATGAACAATTGGTTGCAATCAATTTGGGTGAAAAAGCTACGACATCAATTTTTTTTCTATATAATGATCCAACATGGTCTATTCATTATTTTTTGCAAAGATGCTCATAGGATAAAAGAATTCATTAAAAAGGAATTTTGGTCTATAGGGCACAGGTGTTTTAGAGCTACTCCTTGGACCCCACAGGCAAATAATGAGGAGGTTGTAGCAGTGCCATGCCCTAGATGGGTTACTGCTCATAATATTCCTCATATTCTATGGAAATGGATTCCTAAGGCCTTAGAATCTCTAGGCAATGTGCTTCGTAGGGATGAGTCCCTACCCTATTACCCTCTATATATACAAGATTACTAATTTTTATTAATCTAGGAGTTGATCTCCCCAATAAACTAAATATTATGTTAGAGAAGGATAATATTTTTTTTTCCATGTTGAATTTCTTGGGGATTTAAACACTTATTTTATTTGCAAAAAATAAGGGTATTTGAGAAGAAATTGCCAATTGTTGAAAAGGTCTAGACCTAGCCCTAAAGCAAATATGGAAGATAGACCTTTTAAGATTCTTAACCCTAATGGGAAGGACAACATTAATACTAGTGGGAGGAGACTAGGCCAAACCCCAAATTTTTACCCTCCCCATAAACATGCTATTGCTTGGTCTCATTCACCTTCTAATGTTCTCCTCCCTCCCATTGTCAAGTCTCCTTTGTTTCCATTATTGTAGATCTTGACACTCTTTACTTTATCATTATGGATTCTCTTTGACCTAAGTTTGTATCTCCCCCTTTCTCCAAGATCCCTGTGTTGAGCAAATTCTAGGACCTTGTGTCTCCAGCCAGCTTCTTAAGCAAAAAACACAAAATTCTTAGCAACTTCTATTGGATAAGATGAAATGTGTGTCTGAAACTTGGAAAAGAATTGAAGTTCAGTTGATAAATGGACTTTATGATAGTAAAGTTGAATCCAATCCACGTAAATATACTAGGGTACAATCCCACATATTAACCCTCCCTAACAGAGATGAGATCATGGTCTTGATCAAGGATAATGCTTCCACAGTATCCAACTAGACTGTGAATAATAGAGAAGATTATCCCAAGCCTCATTCTATTGATGGGACTCAAGAACAATACTTTGTATCTTATGATGATAAGGATGCCCTTAATGGGATTCATAAGACCCATAAGTCCTTGGAGGATCAACTAAATGGGCACGAGTTTATGGAGGTCCCACCCCTCTTGTGTTCTCCATAACCGAAAGGATAATAAGGAGGATATTCTCCTTAATCAACACTATGAGTCTATCACTGTTGTTGGAGGGTGTGATAGGATCTATGTTAAGGAGGATGTGGATGTTTGCCATCTAGAGGAAGTTGAAGAAAATAAATAGGTTATTATACCTTACAATGGTATCCCTAAGGTGGATGTGATTCACAAAGCTGTGAAGTAGTGTGATGTCAAAATGACTAAAGGGAAATATAACCCTAAAAATAATATAAGAGCCAGAAGAGACAAATATTCCTCATTAGAGGATGAGAAAGTCTCTGAATTCAAAAGA
Organism: Chamaecyparis obtusa; assembly: GCA_027943335.1. NCBI lineage: Eukaryota > Viridiplantae > Streptophyta > Pinopsida > Cupressales > Cupressaceae > Chamaecyparis > Chamaecyparis obtusa. The sequence goes on along the minus strand of BSBK01000771.1, from coordinate 2,261,116 downwards.
AAAGGGGGAAGACCCAGTAGGTCTATTGCTAGTGAGCCATGAATTAGGGGACCTAGAGCCAGACTGCCTAAATGCTACAAGTCATTTAAGGCACCATGGATATTCAACCCTAAATGATTGTGGATTTGAATTATATATCATAGAATGTAGGGGGATTGGAATTCCCATACAGGAAAAAAGTTGTAAAGAGATTTTTAAGATCACACAAGAATTTGGATATACTATTCTTGTAAGAGGTAAAAGTTGTGCAATTCACATTGGACATTAATCTCAAATACATTCGAAAAGATGTTGATTATTTCATTACAAAACATAGAAAAGGTAAGAGAGGGGTAGATATTCTAATTAACCATAAATAGAGAAAGTAGGCTATTAGATGGGGACGTTCTCCCTGCAATAAAGTTGTCTAAGTGGTTGTGAAGCTCAAGGATAAGCATATTGGGATATGCTCTTTATATGCCTCAAACGACTATAAAGAAAGAATTGAGATTTGGAATTGGTTAGCCCAGTTGGATTAAATCCATGGATAGTTGGGGGACACTTTAACATGATTAAAAAATCCCTAAGATAAAATAGGAGGAACCAAGTTTGAATGGAAAGGAAATGAGAGATTATTTTGGAGTAGAATGGTCAACAAATCTAGACTATTTGATCTATTGGTTGGGAGAAAGGTGAAATCAATAGCATTTGACTTATTTGGTGTAATTATTTAATTGAAGTTAAAAGAATATATAGCAAGCTTGATAGATTATATGCCAACAAGGATTTACTATATTCTATCAAGGATAGTAGGGGGAGTAATGTCAAAGTTATCTCCTACACCCTCTCACATCATCACCTGATCCAAGCTACGTTTTCATTCAGTGATTCCCCCTCAGAGACACGTAATAAGAGCAATTCATTTGTTCTAAACACCAGACTTCTTCTGGATGAAGATTTCATCTAGGTTATTAGATTTATTAGATTGTTCAATAAAGGAAACCTGGCATTAAAGGATGAAAGAGCTAAGTGGAATCAATATGTAGGAAGTTGGAGAGTATTGTTCCAGATAATAGGAAAAAAGAAAGATAAAGATCTAAGAAGGTTGGAAACTTCTTTACACAATGATCTAATTAGAATAGAGGAGTGCATACAAAAGACCCCTATATTACAAAGGCTCAAGGAGCCCTTAGTCAAGCCTGTGATGCCTTGAGGAAGGTTCAAAATGTTATAATTAGGGGGATCAATCCAAGTGTCGGAATGAACTAGTTAGAGCATGGGGATAAGGGCTTTGAGTTGTTTTTAGAAATCCTTAAAAGTAAGGAAGCCAAGGAAAAAATTGACTGCATTTGGGAGGGAGATATAAATATCACTGATCAAGAAGATATATTGAATGCCTTTAAATAGTTCTACAACAATCTCTTTACCTCATAGGATGATGAACAAGGTCAAACGGTAGCCAAGAAGAGAATCATAAAGTATCATCCCTTGTAAAGACACTAATGATAACTTTGATTTGTTGAGTAAAGAGATTATTGTAGAAGAGACAAATAAATAAATCATTTATATTAGCAATGATAAAGTATTGGGGCCTAATGGATGATGGGAAAAGTCATTGTTGTCACAACTTGCATCATTTAGTTTATCAATTTATTAAACTGGGCATGTCCTAAGGTTGTATGCAATAAGGATTGTTTTTTATTTTGGGTTTTTGCACAACAAAATAGTGACTAGTTTGTAGGTCATGCTTCGTCAGAAGCGCTCAAGATTTCCTTCCTACTAAGTCAAAATAACTTAAACTCTATTCAAATTCTAAATCTTCCTTGAAATTTTAACGAATCTTCTTCCTAAAGCATTTATTGATTCAAAAACATCAAGTTGTAGAACAAATTGAACAAGAAGGTTCATAAGAGAAAACCTCTTGTTTTCAAATACCAACAAAGTAAAAGGGTCCTCCAAGAGGGAACATCACTAAAAGACAAGCACTAGGGAACACAAACACAAAAACACACACACATACACTCTAATCTATATATGTAGAAGCGAGTACTACCTTCACATGTAATTCACCAACAAATCATCATCCTCTCAATCTTGATCATATTGGGAGGGATGCCAATATTGCAATGGAACAATCATGATGGAAACCCCATATTCCCATCAACAGCTAGACCCAAGGATAAGATAACCTCAACACTCACATCTAGGATCTCCACTAAGGTGAGTGAGAGGGACCATGTAAAGATAATTTTCAATATCAAAATATCCTCGAATGAGTCGAATAAGCAATCCTTGTAGCTTGTAGGAGATCCCTGATGAGGTTTTGATGCATAAGAAGCCCTGCCAACCTTTGCAAAAGGGGTAGAGATAAACTCAGGAAAAGCCAGAGCTTGCTCCACTACAAGAACCAAAATACAAAGGGGATTCGCTAGAGAGGACTTGAGATGATGGAGCTCTAGCACAAGACCCTGCTCAAATTTCCTCATGAAGAATGGAGATCAAGCCCTCCAATCCACTATAAAAGCCTTGAGGACATCATGGAAGCTAGCATGACAATCATCAAATGGGGTAGGTTGCACAGGTTGGGAGGACATCACTATGTTGGATACCACTTAGGTGTGTAGCATGTTCACTAGCACAAGAAATGATGGGACATCAAGCAATGTGGTGATTAGCAGTGGCTTTTGCGAGGGAGAGATCAAGACTTGGACCCACTTGGCTCAAGGCCCAATGGTTACTCCTGGTGCAGGGGGAAGAAGACAAACAAAGTTTTAGGGTGAAAGGATAGAGAAAACAAGAAAAATGCAGGAGAAGGGATAGGAGTGGAGGCAAAAGAAACATACACATACTCTTAAGACACACTCTTTGTCCTCAAGATGACTTCTCGTGCCAAGGCCCTCTCCCAATGATGACACTTGTGCATAAGCTGGTTCTAACATAGATGTGGGTTGTGCTGAGAAGCTTGTGAGGGTACACCAATATCTTTCTCCATTAGAGAGGTCATCAATGTTGTTGTTGGTAAAGAAGATGCTCACATCGATGAAGTAAGAGGTGGTGCTAACATAAGAACTACCGACTCAATCATGGGTTCCATCCTTCTCTTTTCCTTGTGTGTAGTGATAGGAACATAAGACACCATTGGAGGCTGAGAGGTAGGTGCTAAGGGAGATGGTGTGGTCTTGGAAGACCTCTTAAACTTTCCATAGATGGAAAGGTGAGGTATGCCTATGATGATAGGAATTGGGAAGGGTGGCTGCACCTTAGATTTTGGCAACATGGATGCCTTTCCCTTGTCCATGTTAGGTGTAGACATAAGAACAAAAGGCATCATCAAAGGCTATGAGACTCGAGATAGACAAGGAGGCTTCCCATGGGGCACACTCTTTCCTTAAGCCCCTGATGAAGAAAGGATGAAGGACAAAGAACACTGATCCTTGTAAGATGGTTGGACAAGTAGAGCAGAGATAAATGCTACATATTTCAAGTTCATATCCTCAAATTTTTGCTTCTACTAAGTGAGTAACGTTATATCCTACTGGGGACACAAGGTCCTACTAGAGTAGGCCAAAAATGGTCAAGATAAAAGCCCCCATGGGATATCAAGGGGCGGTAACTAGTGTCTAAGACTTTGTGGATATTACCCTCATGAGGAAACTTTAAATATTTATGAACGATCGAGGGGAAGACTACCACATATGTCAGTCAGGGGATACCTTGCTTAACCCTAAATAGGTTTGACTAAGGGATTACAAAAAATGTCAAAAAGATCACCTTGGGCCCTACTTGGACTGTCACGGTAGTGGACCCTAAAGGATTAAGTGACAACCCATCATGAGTTTTGATGGTGGCAATACACTCATCATATTTCATGTGGTTCAAGCCATTGATGAAGAGGACCTCCTTAATGATAATATCAAGCTGACATGTGGGGTCAACAAAGATGCCCTTGATAGTGATGGCATTTATCAATATTGGGACATAGAAGGAGAAGGATCTCCACTATACAACTCACCCAAAGAGGTAAAGGTGATGTTCATCTTGAACACCCTCTGAGAAAGTGGTGAAATTGGAGTAATGGTCACCATCTTTATGAAGAGACTTCCACTCAAGAAAGGGAAGGTTTGATAAATAAGGCCCTGGTTAATGCCAGATTCAACAAAATATGGAGAAGGAAAAGTGCACCGACCTCAAGACCAGCTAAAGTCTCAAGGGATGAACTCTCCCTTGCGCCACCTCACATCTACTGGTGCTTTGGTGAGCTAGGGGATCAAGACACTAATATGATGGAGATGATTGATGAACTAAAATAATAAATGCAAATGGACCAAAGTGATTAAGATAGTTTAGATGCTAAATACAGATAAATGTAAATAAATGAAAGAAACTAACATATTACTATATTTAATTATAGAAAAAGAAAAAGAAAACTAACATAGTTAATTGGCCAGCTCTGTAAACTCACTGCCTCAGACACTAGTGCAGATGTAGGACAAATGTGTGAGGCATGCTTGTCCCATATTTATAGAGTACATAGACAACAAAATAAACTTAAAGATGAAGTAAAATATACAAAAATAGGTTGGACTCAATAACAGGGACTTAAATACAATATCAAAATATAGGAAAAGTATAATTACATTAGAAAATATGAATAGGAGAAAATGTGATCTTACTGTGAAAACCTCAAGTTGATGAAGCTACTAGCCAACACTTGCACTCACACATACCTACACACACAAAAATGAAGGAAAATGTTAGGTGGTTGTTTAGAGACCTGTCTTAGTCAGATCCCTGCTTTGGTGTTTCCACCTCCAAAGCAATTTCAATATAGACATGATAAAATGGTGATAGATAAATATATAGAGATGATAAACTATAATAATACAAGACATAGATAAATGGATATAATATTCTCAACAAAATATGAAAAGAGATAGTGTATATGACTTCCTTCCACTATTTTGTAACCAAATATCAATGAAGTGAAGGCAAGGATGTCTATAAGACCACAAACAAGCCATTTCAATGCAATCAAAACTCAATAATGTCATTGTGAAAAATCTAGAGTATGAGCAAGAAGAGTGTTGAGATCGTGAAGAAGTATTTGCACAACCAAAATGAAGTTAAAAAATAGAGATATAATGGTCAAATACAAATTTGGGCATTGATGGGTGGAGGAATCAACCATTATGTTGTAGGTTGGCAGTGTGTAAGCTCTATACATCTACAGATTTCTAGGATGAGTGTGCATTGTGTGGATGTCTTCGTGACATGCATGCATCATGGGTCGTCCAAGCTATGTGGTCAGGATTCCAAGCGAGCGGTGACAAGGCATAATGGATAAGTACAAAGAGTGACATGGAATTGTGTTTAAGCTAAGGTAGGGGCATTGTGGAATGGTCAAGTATACCAGGGTACGAATTTACAACGTTACAAATTGAAATCCTATTAACAATTTCAGTTAATGGGATTTAAAAGAACCATAAACCCCTTGAACATGAAAATAATACTTACAACATACTATGATTAAAAGATACATGCAATAGTGAATTAGAATCTCATTAACAATAGATTAATTAATAGGACTAAAAAGAATCACTGCAAACATGCAGGTGTAGAGAATGCATAAAAAAATATTTGTGTAGGTATTCAACTCGATTGAGTAGGTGGATGTTGGTTGGGCAGTCACATGACTTAAATAATTTTTACAATATGGTAGGGGGCAACCATGAAAAGAGATGACAAATAAACTTAAAATCCCATTGACAATAGTAATCGACACATAGAGTTGTAAAATAATATCTACAACATAGTGTAATGAAATGATACATGCAAAAGTAGTTTCAAACCCCATTAACATTATCACTTAAAACCCTATTAACAGAATCACTCAAAACTAACCCAATAATAGTATCACTTAAAACATGTAGGCATAAAGAAAGTATGAATAGAGGACCGTCATGCAATAGTGAAACACATAAACAAGAGAGTAACTAAAAACACTATTGACACTACAAGTTAGATCCCCTTATAAGTAATGAAAATGAACACATAAAACCCCATAGATAATATATCTGATAACACCATATGTATAATTCAATACAACATAAATAACAAAGAGAGATATTTGTAGACACAAACGATACACAGTTGTAGGCACATACATATGATGAAAATTATTTATTTATGCAGATACTTGTAGACATAATCATTGTAAAGAAACTTTAAACTAGGGGAATAATTGGATCGTTATGCTATTTACTAATCTTAATCTATTGCTCCTCTTCCATGACTTACTCTAAAGTAATACAATGAAATGAGTTTGAATAGATTGCATGGCTATTTGTACATGAATGTTTTACATAGTGAAATCTTAATTGGTTGTTTGATATGGAGAAATTAATACGTCTCGTGTTTTTTGGATTGTGTTTGAAGATATGTTTTATACATATTCAAACCAACCATAAATGGATGACTTGATTAGTTTGGTTGATTTCCTATTGTGTCTTGCCTATTTAATAACTTCAATGGTGGCCTTACATTTGATTGTTGTTCAATGTAGGTCGAAGTGGGTGGAAAGGCCCATTACTTGTGCACTTTAGTATGTTTGATGGGACATGATGTGCTATGCTTGGTTCCATAACAATGTGACTTTATATAGGATAGATTGGTGTTGGATCTGATTGGGCCTTTTGATGAGATTAAATGTCTTGTCTGTTGATGACATGGGTTGTCCCATTTTGTGTAAACATTTGAAAAATGAGTAGACTTGGATCATATGTGTAAACAACTATATTCATTTTATCCTCATGTGTTGATGCGTGTTTCAATGTTAAGCTAATTTGCATACCACTATTGATGCATTATGGGTTCTTACAATTTTTAATTGAATGCTCTGACTTGTAACTTATATGTACTCACTAAAACTTAATTTTGACAAATATGTTTATATTGTGAGACACTTTTGATGTGTACAATGTCCGATACAACTAATCACTTATTTTAGTTTTCTTGGACATGTGTTAATGGCTTAACTTTTCCATTATGGGGCCCATATAATCGTCCACAAGTATCTCCACTTCACGTCCTCTCTCTACTACTGGCTCCTCTCCCCTACCTCTCCATCTATATAAGATGTTGAATCTTCTTATGAACGCATATTACACCCTCAAATAATAGTACATATACTAATACAATGAAGAAGACAAATCTAATTCTTTTCTTGATTCACATGAAAACAAAGGTAAGAGAAGTAAAGAATTAGGAACGCTTGTAAAAATTTCCAAAATTATTGTTAACAAATGTCAAATAGTATAAGGTATCTTTTTCTTTTCTTTTCATTAGAGGGTTTTATATCAAACCCACATAATTGTTTAGCTACTTGATATAGGAGCACACTCCTTAAGTTGTAATTTCTTTAGCTAAGAGTCAAGGGTGTCTAGAAGTATCCATTTTGCCAAAGTTATTGAGGGCATAATTGAACATCATCTCTTATGATGTTAGGGCATGTGCCTTTCTCTCAACAAGACTTGAACCTTGGTGGACTCATTGAGAATCCTTCAACTTCATGAATATCCTAATGGAGATGGAGATGGAAATTGATCCTTTTGTAGTCCACGATATCAGATGTTTGTTCTATTTATTAGGTCTACAAATGGTTTTCAATATATGGGATTGCCTCGTACTCCATGCAAGAGTAAATAATTGTTAACAAATGTCAAATAACACATGTTATCTTTTTATTTTCTTTTCATTAGAGAGTTTTATATCAAACCCATATAATTGTTTAGCTACTTGATGTAGGAGCACATTCCTTAAGTTAGAATTTCTTTAACTAAGAGTATGCAAGGGTGTAGAAGTATCAATTTTGCCAAAGTTATTGAGGCTATGATTGAACCTCATCTCTTATGATGTTAGGACATGGGCCTTGCTCTCAACAAGACTTGAACCTTGGTGGACTCGTTGAGATTCCTTCAACTTCATGAATATCCTAATGGAGATGGAATTTGAGCCTTTTGTAGTCCACAATATCAGGTGCTTGTTATATTTATCAGGTGTTCTATTTACTAGGTCTACAAATAGTTTTTAATATATGGGATTGCCTCATACTCCATGCAAGAGTAAATTATTGTTAACAAATGTCAAATAGCATATGTTATCTTTTTCTTTTCTTTTCATTAGAGAGTTTTATATCAAACCCACATAATTGTTTAGCTACTTGATATAGGAGCACGCTCCTTAAGTTGGAATTTATTTAGTTAAGAGTCAAGGGCGTAGAAGTATCCATTTTGCCAAAGTTATTGAGGGTATGATTGAACCTCATCTCTTATGATGTTAGGGCACGAGCCTTGTTCTCAATAAGACTTGAACCTTGGTGGACTCATTGAGAATCCTTCAACTTCATGAATATCCTAATGGAGATGGAAATTGATCCTTTTGTAGTCCACGATATCATGTGTTTGATCTATTTATTAGGTGTTCTATTTATTAGGTCAACAAATAGTTTTCAATATATGGGACCGCCTCGTACTCCATGCAAGAGTATATTATTGTTAACAAATGTCAAATAGCTTATGTTATCTTTTTCTTTTCTTTTCATTAGAGGGTTTTATATCAAACCCACATAATTGTTTAGCTACTTGATATAGGAGCACACTCCTTAAGTTAGAATTTCTTTAGCTAAGAGTCAAGGGCGTAGAAGTATCCATTTTGCCAAAGTTATTGAGGGCGTAGAAGTATCCATTTTCAAAATATGAGATTGACTTGCTATATATGAGGTTACGTACCTTACCCCTTATAGAATCTAAACTTGTGACCTCTCTCCCAAGAGTAAAAGCTCTCCACCATTAGACTAACTCAAGTACATTTATGTTACCTTTGATGAAAACACAATAATAAACATACAACTAGATTCTAAATGAAGATGATAAGATCACATACACGCCTGCAATTTGATGGTTCTAATGGTTGTTTTTGCACTTTTTAACCGTATATGACAACTTATTTTTTTTTAGACTATATGGAATGACATGTTATATTTTTATAAAGTGTACAAATTTATTAAATGCAATATAGTATACTTTATAATATAAATATATGTTATTTTTAAATATTTATGATAATATATAAATTTATTTAAATATTTTAAAATGTTTCTAAATTTTAAAATATTTTAATATGAATTTAGAAAGTTGCTATTATTAAGTGATCATGATTTAATATTAGTATTAATATATATATATTTCTATTTTTTTATTATATATTCATATTAGTTTAAATCTTTTTTAAATAGAATATATAAATTTTAGAAATTTATTTAGTAAACTTAATTTTTTTTAGATATCACTAATTTATGATATTAGTATATGTTTCTATTTTTTAAATTATACATTTATATTAATTTAGAATTTTTTAAAAATAGAATATATAAATTTTAGAAATTTGTTTTGTAAATTTGAGATTTTGTAGCTATTACTATTTTATAATTATTTTTAAATTTTTTTTAGATATAGTTTATTATATATGATTATTAATTTAAAATCTTTTTAATAAAAAGAATTTAATACAAATTATTTATAATTTTTTTCTTTCGACAATCAATATTTTTCATAAAACATAGACATTAAACTGATCAGACCGTCATAAAACAGCTATAGCCATACGAAGGGGAAACACTTAATTTTTTTTTTTTTTCAAAAGCTTATAAAAAGTTATATAAAGAAAACCAATTTCATCAAATTCCAGGTCTGATCACATACGAGAAAAAACAAAAACTCTACATATGCTATTTCTCCTTTATCGAAAAAATATTAGAAAAAATCTTTCTCAAAATGCCCAAAACAGTGGACCAAATCTGCAAATATCTTGTGTTTTTACTTTTGGACATGTACTGAATGCTTTTTTTGCGCTGATTGTACTTCATATTTCCATTGACCTATTTTGATATTTTATTCCTTTCGTTCTCGCCGAGAGGAAAGCTAGCTCTTCATCTTGCCCAAAGATATTTATATGCGGGCCCCAGAAAATGCCAATCGTTCGATTGTATGGCCTAATGTGATGTATACCGTTCGTACCCAATCCCACATGGCTGTTCCACAACTGGCCACGTCACCAACTCAGTTAACAAATCAAACGTCATTGCTGACATAGCAAGCAAGTTGCCCCAAGGCCACCCAAACGCCATCCACTCTCCGCCTTATATTTCTTCAATCTTTTGGAACAAAACTAACGGAACATAACAGAGACTTGACGGAACTTATCTAAACAAAATAAAACCCACTCTTTTCTGAAAAGCCAGCTTCCTGTCAAAAGCATGAGGGAACTTTTTGGCGCATTTGTGTGTAAAATACGAGGGAACCACGGGTAAAACGTCCCCGTCACGCAGTAATTTTCAAGTTTTACGCAACCTTTTTTACCGGCCTTGAGATTTTTTCTCATTTTGTAAGCAATACCCTTTAGGAAATTATGCTGTGTGCTGGAAAATCGTCGTCTATTTTTTCCGATTTCTTTCTGGAGCACGTTAGAAATAGCTAAAACGTAAGGTTTACAGAACCTGCGGGAAATCTTGCATCGGTATACGCCTGTAGCGACGAAGTTAGGGGGGCGAGCTTGACAGTAAGTTTTTTCATTCCTCGATTTTTGGAGCTCTCTTGGAGTTTTTAAAGCTTTTGACGAAGTCTGTGTTGGAGTTTCGACGTTTGAATCCGTTTTGGTACAGTTTTAGTGTTCTAGGTTAGAAATCTTATTCGCTAAGATTTGAGCGTTTTTCCTAGTTTTAAAGGACGAGTACATCAGTCTGGGTGTTCGAACTTGTCTGTGATACGATTATGTTTATTTTTGGGCTTTGGCGAATGCAGGATACGTCTTTTACTTAATGTTTTCGCCTAATTTAAGCTTATTTTGGAATTTTTAGCTTTTGAAACGTCAGTATTGAGTCTTTCAAGTTCGATTTTGTTTGCAATGATGTAATAGTTTCTTTTGACCGTCAAAATAACTCAGTTGGCTGCAAATTTGGTATAAATGCTTGAAAATTAGATTGTATTTTGAGCAGTTTTGGACTATTTTAAAAAGCTTTTTAGACGTCAGTATAGAAACTTTGGAGTTTGAAATTGTTGTAATAAGGTTGTGTTTTTTCTTCACAGTGAGAAATGCAGCCTGCAGTTGTAGTTCTGGCGAAAATGTTGAAGTTTAAGGGCGTTTCCGTCGATCGTTCGTGAAACTGCGGCGAAGACTCTTCTTATTCTGTTTCAATTAGAGGTGAATGATAATTTTGCTGTTAAATCCGTGGAAGCTTTGAGTGCAGCTGTGTAGTTGCCGAACAGTCGGAAGCTTGTGGAGGTAGTCCATAGGAATCGGCCGTGAGAGTACAGATTTCAGAAAAAAATGACATTATAAGCTTCAAATATCCGGCCGTACATCCAGGTCGTCAGAATCGGCAGTGAAAGCTCATGTTTACTCCGAATTCGGCCTTATGAATTTGTAAAATAATCTTTTTTCAGAAAGGAAGTCGCTAAGGTTCAGATTCACACTTAGTTTTGACCAGCAGAAGGGTTTTTGTGAAGAAACATCTCTGTGTTAGACCGATTCCGAGTCCCGTGCAAAGGAAGCTGACAGTTTTTCAAAATTCATTAGTATTCGTTCTGATTTAGTTCATTTCTCTTAGGAAAGCTGAATTCCAGTTAAAAACAAGATCGGATATCTTCACTTGCGGAGTACAGTATAAAAAGTTGTACAAGAGGTATTACCAGTGAAGAAGATTAAGTTTTGTTTAACGGAAATTGAATTGCTCAGAAATTTGTGTTTGTCATTCTGATTTACATAGGATTTTTTGTAAAAGAAGCTAAAGTTGGGGAAAACAGACGCAGCATAGTCGCTTTTGGAATTTAGTGCAAAAGAGGCTGAACTCTTGGAATAGCAGTAAAGAAGCTCTAGTATATGGACCTCACTAGTGTATTTTGTATTTACCAGTTCTTATGTGCAGGGGGGAAGAATTCTATAGAAAGCAGCAATACCGATTTGGGTTCAGCGGAAGTTCCGTGTGAAGTAAGCTTAGGGTTTAGGGGAAACAGTATCACATAACATGATTTAATTTGGCTATCTCGTGCAACTCATCAGAGCAGCTGTATAAGTTCTTAAATTTAAAAATTTCTGTTCGAAGAAAAACTATATATTGCTAGAATCAGGTGCGTAGCAAGTGGACTCCTCTGTGAAATTACAAAGATAGAATTTTGCTACACAGGTTTAGATTATTTTTGGGAGTATTTGCAGGATACGTCAAAAAGCTTGAAATATCTTTAGAATAAATTCTAGTACCTTTAGATTATCTATCTGTTGTGGTCTACAATGGAATGCTTCTGTGACTTTTGTGGGGAACTAAGGCCAACAATACACTGTAAATCGGATATGGCTCGACTTTGTCTGTCATGTGACCGGCATGTTCACAGTGCAAATGCGCTTTCCCGCAGACATCTTCGGTATCTTCTCTGTGATCGGTGTAATTCCCAGCAGGCCATGGTTCGATGCCCTACAGAAAGCTTATCCCTGTGTCAAAATTGTGATTGGAACGCTCATGGAAGCTCGGGGGAAGCATCAGAGCATAAGAGGCATGCTATTACTGGCTACATCGGGTGCCCGTCTGCAGCAGAACTTTCGAAGTTATGGGGTTTGGATGGTTTTCCTTATTTGATTGATTCTTTTGGGCAATCTGCCGAGAACGATTCAGGTATGTCTACTGTTAATGAGATTGATCCTAATAGCTGCCGGGGCACGTCAACAATTGACAACTCTATGGATGTGGTGACTAATAATTCAGGAAATGCACAAGAATTTGATGTTTGGATGGAGTCTTCTCCGTCAACACCCAGAGCAATTACCGAAGATAGATTGGTTGGATGTACAGGGCCAGCAAAGGTGAGTCTCCACATTTTTAAATGCATCAAATCAAAATATATTATGGCCTTTATAGTTATATATGGTAGGCTGTGCCAGTACTGAAAGGGTATTTGAAGAATTTACCATATCTTATTTTCAAAGTCTTATGGCCTTTATAGTTATATATGGTAGGCTCTGCCAGTACTGAAAGGGTATTTGAAGAATTTACCATATCTTATTTTCAAAGTCTTGAGCTTGACCTTGAGGCCACGTGTTTGTCTCAGCAGTTCACAATATTAATTTTGCTTAATATATGTTTTCCACTTGAAAACCGTTCAACCCGTTGCACAAACTGCCCAAATCAAAGAAATCCTTCACACCGAGTCCCAAAATATGATATGCTTTTAGTTACCTGCACCACATTAAGAAAAGATCATGAATATATTAGGCGAAGTACCAAAGATCTGCCTTTATGGTGATGAAACACCTTAAATATCTACAGTCTAAGCAATGAAATAAAGTACATCAATTTTGTGACTCACAGTACAAAGTAAAAGGGAGTCCTACAAAAAAATCCGAAGATAAGCAGGGATAGGGTCCTGATCCCTTACAACAGATAAAGCAGTGTAAGCCGTAAGATCAGAAACAGCAAAACAGTGAAGGGCCCCTAACACTGCAACTGCTAAAAAACAGACAAACCCCTGCTAACTAGAAAATATGAAGACCAGCGCTACTGACCATATCTATCATTGTAATAATCATAACCTTAACAACCAAAATTAACCATCATACTCTTAGAGCAGTTCAAAACAGTAAAAGTATGCCTAAAATAAATTGTTATCGACCAGTAAGATTCTTTAGGATGGGAATGCCGAACCTGACGAAAATATTTTTCTTGTCATGAAGCATCATCAGCCATGTTTTGACACTTGAAATACCTTTCTTCCTTCCTAATTGTAGAACGTAAAGGGTAAAGCCGCTTCTGTGTTTTGTTGGCAGTGAAAGCTGAAACAGCTCTTCTATTACGGGAATTTTGACTTTTGAGCGTTCTGTGTTATCTCACCCTTTCAAATTTTTAGATGAGAAATTACATTTTCAAGCTAGCAGTACAGAGCCTTATCGGAGGCAATGGATGGGTGTCTAGACTTGTTCATAGAATCCTGAGGACTTAGACATGTTTTAGTTTATGGTGGATAAAAGAATCAAACATGATAATTATACTACAAAATCCTTGAACAGGATATCGGTTTAATTTTGGGACCCGAATCTCAGACCTAATTTTCAAGTTATGACAGCAAGCCCCATTATATAATAGTGCTTCTAGTCATGTCTATTCAGATATACTTACTTTGGTCCCTTTTCGACATTAATAGAGTTCTAATTTCAATCTCAATATACAATACTCTCATATATCTTTTGCATATATGCGCACCATGGTCACCAAGGCGCATATTTTACAAATATTTTTATCTTGTAATTGTATCTATTCTAATACTCTCAAGTTAGGTCCATGGTGAGAAGTGTCTGTTTTCTTATGTGCTTCCTAACGTATTACGTACTTACGTTTACAATTGGTAATTCAGGGAAATTGCTAATGGTAGTTTGTGAACAATTATCATTCATCTCTTCTTTTCGCCTGTACTCCAACTCAGGTGTTTCTTATAATTTTACTTTAGTATATATATTACGTGACGGATATTTTGTATTTGGCAGTTTTTTGTTTATCTTCTTCATCACTAGCCTGCATTATACAGTACCTCTGTCCTCTAAGGTCATCCACATCAAGCCCGAACAACACAACAATGCAGCAAGTGCTTGATGTTATCTTTCATTTATTTCAACTGTCATGCTTAAGGCCCAACAGATTGTTTTATACAAACATGATCTCTTTCACTTAAAATTCATTGCAGTTTGTTCTAATAAATTTCGCATGATTGTATTTTACAGATTTGGCTTCTTGCTTTCTTGCTGAATCTAATTGAGTTTGAAATTGGGAGTTTAGGCTTATGCACACTTTGGTTTCGTGGGATTTGTTTTGAATTGTTACTCAAATATAATTCCAATTCTTTTGTAGCGAGGATAGAAAAGACCAAATCATGTGTTCCTTATGTCCAAGTTTACATTGAAATGTCTTTTCTACCTTATCAAGATGAGGTCATCTTCTTATAGATATTGCTTATTGTGAATTGTTTGCTTTAAAATTTGATCCAAGGACACTTCTTTATGCTTATGCAGTCATTTGGAGCGTCCGAACAACAATCAAAACAAAAGCCTGTGGTGGTTCAACAATTGCTTGATTTACAAAAACTGACACTTCAGAGTTCAATCCAAATTCAGAACTCCAAGTTACATTCGCAAGTTGATAGTAAGTCAATGGGACCCCCTCCATCAACACCAACAGCAGAAAATTTTCATGCACAGAACCAACAGCAAGAGAGGCAGCAGAATGATCAGCTTCAGGAGCAGCAACAAAATTGCCACAAGCAGGATAGTCCATCAGTTTCATTGTTTTTGCCAGGAACGCAACAGCTGAAGCCTGATGCTAATATCGAACATATCATGGAAGGGGACACATATTGGCGTTGCAGTCCTGCAAATGATACTAACCAGGTGTGTTACAAATCTGACGGATATTTGATATTCTCAATGATTTATCTTATTGATTTAATTATGAATTCTTCGGATATTTCTAGAATGATGAAATTAGTTTCAGAACCATTAGCCTGTAGATTACTTAACTACAGTCCTGGTAAAACTGATTCAAACTAAGAAGCAATATGATTCCTAAAGTGGTAGTATTTATGTTATTTCTAGCTTGTTCTCTTCGAAGAAATAAAATAAATGGAATGTTTCTTGATAAAGCAGAAATCATATCGATATCCAGTGGAGTTGCAAAGCTTAATGTTTTTGATAAAGCAGAAATATAAATTTAAATTGTGACAAGATAGGAATTTTATTTATTTCCATCTCTTTTCATATTTCTTTGTCTTCAATTATCCATATAACATGCTTCTAAATATGCACTTGAAAAGGGCTATGTTACATATTCTATCTTGGATAAGCTCTTTATATGTTCTGGTGCTATCTAACAAAGCTCTGTTTTATTGGAATCTGCAGCTGTGGGATCCCCACATGCAAGATCTTGGCCTCTGTGATGGCGGTGACAATTGTGATGGCGGTGATAATTGTGATGGTTTTAATATGTCAGATGTTGATCTCACATTTGAAAACTATGAAGATATATTTGGCAGTTCACAAGATCATTCTGATTCGCTGTTTGAGGACACAAGTGCAGCTTGCTCCAACATGGAGAGGGATGTTTCTCTTGTTGAGTCGAGTGGTCACATTGAAAATACTCCCGAGGTTTGTTTGCTAAGATTGTACCTCTGGCTAACATTTTTCTCCTGCAATTACATCTGGCGTGTTCTCCCTTTTGAAATTTACACACATAGGATAAGTTTATATTCTGTGATCACGTATATGGAGACCACTTTGTTTTGCCAAATATGAGTACACTTTCCTGTAACCTATTATTGTTCTTTTGATAAATGAGTCACGAGCCTTCTTTCATCGGAGAGCAGGTTCTTCCTTCGGCTAGATGCCAATCTCCCTTTGCTTAAAGTTAAACCTGTTGAATAGTCAGAATGCACATGAAATAATGATCCCTTTAAAGAAGAGTCGCCAAATACTCGCCCTCCCCTATTTGGATACATGTACTGCGTATTGGATACTCAATATAGATATGATATTTTTAGATACGGAATGGATGTTGTATCCAGATGTATGCATAAATTAGCCTATATTTGGGTTATATCCAATACATTTGGATGCAGCCGCGCAATGTTTGGCGTCATATCTGGTTCAGGGTTTATGAAAAAGATTCAAAATTTGCAAAAAATAAAATAAAATATGAAAAGATTTGTTCGCTTACTGCACACGCCCGTAAAGACAAACATAATATTACCCAAATAAATATTGTAATTAAAATATAAAATAAAAAGAATTAAATAAATAAATATTTTGAAGGGTTTTTAACTTTTTTGAATATTTTGAAGAGAGGAATTCAGGAGAGCGTAGTGTATTCGGAAGTGACATATTTCTTATGAGTCAAATATTGATTTGGCTTTTTCATGGTTATATTCAACAAAGATTCAAATGGTAAAAAAGACTGGGTCTGAGCAATCTAAAGGTGTTGGATCTAGACCTGGCAGTAAAAGCTATGAAAACTTAAAATGTTAAAAGTGATAAGGATGGCTTGAAGAGTTTTGTTTTCCTCCTGAGACAGTTTGGATTGGAGTCGAATCTTGGAAGAAGAACCGAGTTAGACAGATGATTCAGATTCTCTAAATAGAAAACAAAGGATTCCCTTGCATATTGAGGAAGGGAAAGTTTAGAGTTTAGACAGCTCCCTTTATCCTTAAAATAAGGGTTTGTGTTTACTGTTTAGCTTTCTGTTTGTTTTTGTTTTTTTGGGGGGGAGGGTTCTGATCTTCAAGGTTTTCATCATTCATGGGTCTCAATACACACTTGAAATATATTGGTTGTGTTTTGCAAGTTTAATCCAAAGGGAGATGGCCTCAAGTTGCTCACTAACGGACTAAAAAGAAAACAAGCTTATTTGGCCCTACATTTATATTTTCGATAAAGAAAAGTATTTTTTATTTGGGGTTTGCCCTGGGTTAGTCCCCGGCACTGTGGATTCGTCCTGGGTATGTATTAAACTATTTCAACACATTTTTGTCAGTCTGTCCATATATGATCTTCAACAGTGTTGTGCACTGTATTAAGTTTTTGAATGCTTGCGACTTTAGTGTGAAATTTTTCAGTAAAATAATGTTTGCTGGTCCACTGAAATAATCTACAGTTGCTAATCGTTGAAATGCAACTATTTATATTTACTTTGTCCTAATTGTCAACTTTTA
Source organism: Chamaecyparis obtusa (assembly GCA_027943335.1). NCBI lineage: Eukaryota > Viridiplantae > Streptophyta > Pinopsida > Cupressales > Cupressaceae > Chamaecyparis > Chamaecyparis obtusa. The sequence goes on along the minus strand of BSBK01000771.1, from coordinate 2,243,345 downwards.
TCACGGTACTGATGTTTTTGATAAATGTTCTTCTTCCTTGATTATTTTCTTTCATGTTGTTGAGGATGTGGTTACATGTTTGTGTTGAAATGTAGAGTGTATCAATGGCAAATCTGTCGATATATATATTTTATTCTGTCTAAATTGTCAATCTTGTTGACTGGTAAGTTATCAATAGGATCAATTTCTATGCTTATGATCTCTTTGTCCTCTCCTTGAACTGCTGCCTCAAATTTTCTAGTTTGTCTTGTCAGTTACCGTCATGCGATCATTGTTGGGCCCTGGTTCTTCTTGTCCATCTCTTACAGTTTCTTATTTTTAGCTTGTAGTTCTGCCATCATATCTCCCTTCTTTGCAAATTCTTGTCTGAATTGCTTAGTGACTTTATCATGGTTTCTTTTGTAGAGATTTTTTCCCTATCTCTCTTTGCTAATAGCTGTTGGAACTCTTCTACGTTCTGATTTATTTCATGACCCCAATCTGCTGTATTGCTGATTTTTGCATTCATCTCAATAGCCTTTCCTGTAAGGGAGCTATTATATCATATAAATATTGCAATCTGATTCAGGCTCGGTTTGATCAGGCTGAATAATTTTGCTGCTTTGTCATTCATCTCCAATTGTAGTCTCAATAATTTTGTGTATCCTTTGTGGTGGTGGCTTTCTCATGTTATTGTAAATTGTGAAGCTTCTTTTCCTCTCGTGTCTCGTATATTGTCGTTTGATCTAGAAGGGCTTTTTAATTGGAATATCTCCTTTTTTAAGTTCCACTCTTTCATTGTCATCGTCATCATCAACTTTTGTGCCATGTGTTCAAGCTTTCTAAAATTATTCTCCATTTGTTATTTCATTGTTTTGTTTGCTTACCAATTATATAAGCTTCTTCCTTGAACAAATGCTCCAAAAACATTATGCCGTGTCTTCGAGTGCCGAAGAATCTTATCTTTACTTGCCCCTCTATATCATGTTAGTGAAAGATTGAACCGAGAGAATTTAAAAAAAAATTGAACTGTCTGTTTGAATTATGAAGAACAAACTCAAAAACATCAAAGAAGATAGGATGTGTAACCTTGTTGTTGGAAGTACTAAACAACTTTGATTATTTGAGATTTCTATTGTAATCTGTGAATCATATCGGTGGGGTGAAGACGGGAAATGAGATTGAGTTCATTTGATCTCTGCTCTGGAAAAGCTATTCTTTTTTACGTTTTCAATGTACAAAATATTAGGCGTTTTGATATTATAATTCATAATTCTATTCAATGTCAAGCTTGCCCATTAGTATTTGTGCAACATGGCAACATCATTGATGGAGACACCAAACAGACCAGCTAAAGCCTCAATTTCATAGATTTTACGTATATTTCGTAATATTGGGAAATTCATAAAGTTTCACATACGTGGATCCTTACCTTTTTATTACATTATCAAGAAATTCATAGATGGTTATGTTGCATGCGTTTCTCTTATGATCAATCACTGAATGCATGTCTTTATAACCTTACACTGCTGCAACGTCAGAAGATTTGGCACAAAAGTTATAACTTGCTTTCTTCTTTCTTGAATTCAGTCGTGAATATTCAATTTACTTTGGAAAAGCTTACGTTTACTTGAAATTTCAATTTGCATTAACGCAAAATTTATCAAAAGCATCTAAGCAAAGTTCCAAATCATGTAAACTTTCAGTCGAGCTAGTGCCTAAACTGGGATAAGAAATCTCTAGTAACGAGTCAACGGTTCTGAATTTCAATAATTAATGAATGCCCCTCCTCAGCAGGTGTCAACAGCACAAGGGGGTTACTTAATTCCATCTCACATCTCTGGACCAGCAGGAGGTATTCATTCTGCATCTGGCAAAACAGTTCAGGGTGTGCCTGTTCAAAGTGCAGTTGGCAACATTACTATGAACTTTTCTGCAAGGCCACGACATCTTAGTTTGTCGCTTTCTCTGTCAGGTCAGAGTGGAGAGAGCAGTGCTGCTGATTATCAGGAGTGTGGTGTATCGCCAATGTTTCCGAAGGGTGAGCCTCCACCATGGTATCCTGCCAGCCCTGAGACTGCATTTTCTCAAGCTAGGGACAATGCCATGATGCGTTACAAGGAGAAGAAAAAGGCACGCAAGTAAGTTTGCAAACCCTTTGTGGAGCTCCCCTTTGCTAGTCATAATTCACTGATTCAGTAAAGATGTTTTTAATTTATTCGAGTCTGATTTTCTAGTCCGTTGATCTGCTTTAGCATCAGTATTGTTTCCTTATTTCTTCTTTATATTTGTGGACATCAGTATAATTTTACTAATTAATTCTTCTTAATATAACTTTTATCTTGCCATTCTTTGAAAACCAGGTTTGAAAAGCAGATACGCTATGTTTCTCGAAAAGCTAGGGCAGATGTTAGAAAGCGTGTAAAAGGTCGTTTTGTTAAGGCTGGAGAAGCATATGATTATGATCCATTATCAGCGGCAAGGAGTTATTGACGCCGTTTCTTAGCTCTGGAGAAGATCATAGTTTGGTCTATTGATCTTCTCCTACATATGCCAGTTTTTCTCCAAAAAAAATTCAGCTGCAAAAGTATACTTGATGCATATATAATGTTGAGGTATCCCCATGCTGCAATAGAGTTGGAAAACTTTATATAAATACCTTCATGTATATTTATATATATTAGTAGCACGGTGCTTTTGCATGACCAAGATCAACTTAGGACCTGTTGGTGAATCTCAAAATGTTAGTTTCTTTATTTTATTGACTGCTGACTCTCCATTTATTCTATGATCATTGTGGCCCCATCAATGGTTCTGTTATTGGTGCTCACCAGATTTTCTTCATGACAGAACTCAAAGCTTCCATAGTATATTTGGCAAGATATTCTCTTAAACATTGCAGGGGCAGATTGAAGATCCATACCTTGAATTTGGCATGATGCTGTCTGTATATGGTTATCAGTGCAGAGTGTATGGGATTGTATGCGGCTCAAAAGAATTTTTGGCAACTGGCTGTTGCAAAATACAAGCTTAGAACAGGTTCCTAATAATAGCAGGTCAAGTCCTGTGTATCATAAAAAAACAAGAAGTTGATGCAAAAGAAATAATTGAAGGACAAATTGCTTTGCACAAGCTCAGTTCAGACTGGTATTATATGATGGTTACTTCTAAAGATCGCATTGCTGAGGGCTAAGTACGACGTCACGATTAGTCACTGGGCTTATTACTGAAATCTTTGATGGCTTTCAAGTTTCAAACATACATAAGGATTGAAGTTTGCAGAGTGCAGTTTGCCATGTTCAGTTGTAATAAATTGATAGCCAATTCAACAGGCAGATAATTTTATCGACTGGCTAACATTGTAAGTTATAGACAGTGTATGCATCAACGAATCTAAAATGCTGGAGTTTGTTCAAGCTACACAAAAATTCAGCACTGGTGGCAGTAAAAGCTTTCTTTGGTAACTTTTGTATTTGTTTTCTGTTCGAGGTTCTTTTGTGAAGGTCTCAGCGGCATCAAATATAAGGACATTTCAGATCCAGAACCCTGCACACAAATTAATTGATCACTATGAATTTACTGTTCCTATTGCGAGTCTTCATATCAATATTGCAATGATCTTACTGACAGGGTACACAGGACCTTTCAGGTCTTTCCAACCCTTTTCAGTTTGCAATTCTCTACATGGGGCATGCCCATGAATCAATTATTTGTTATTCTATTATGCCTGTATGCTCTCACACATTTTATTGTATGTGCATCAATCGAAGAGGTGCTGCTCCTTGATTTACACACCAATTAGAGGGCTATGAATAAGCTTTCTGTATCTGGTGGAAACGTACAGCCATATTGCATAGAAACCAGTTGACGGTACAATTACATATGTAGCAAAGCTTTTTACATTCTTTAAGTTATTAAGATCAGATCCACTAGTAAATTTTTTAAAAACTTATTACTATACTGCTATCTATATAGAAAAATATTTTTACATTCTGTAAGCTATGAAGATCAGATCCACTAGTAAATTTTTTCAACTTATTACTGTACAACTATCTACATCGAAAAATATTTTTACGTTCTGTAAGTTTTGGGGCCAGAACCATTCGAAAGGTAATGAAAATTTCATTGCCGTACTCCGTACTACACATTAATTAGATAGAGAAAGGTATACACCGGATAATTTTAAATTATGTATAGAATAGGATCGTGATTTGCTTATTGTATCAAGAATTCTGGATGAACATCTGACTGTTGATTCTGATTTTTAATTAATCATTGAATATCGTCATATGTGCATCTTGAATAGACGTTGCCCCATGATTGGCTGTTTGAGAAAATGTAACGGATTTAGTGGAAACTCTAATAGGGTAAACAAAATTAATTATCTATTCAATGGTTAAATGAACAATTTAGTGTTTGAAAACGAAAATATGTTTTTTTTTCAATTCAACATTGAAAAAGATGAACATGTTTTTAGTTTCATTTACTACTTAACATAAAAATGATGGGTGTGCGATAATTTCATTTCATGGGGGTGATAATTTCATTTGTTATTCAACATTAAAAATGTTTTTATTTATTTATTTAAGATTGGAAAAATTATTAGTTAAGGGTCAGAGTTGTACGTCTTAATTTTTAATTTCGTGCTGTGCAGCTTTGTATATCTGGATAATTCTTAACATGTTTTTTCTCTATTTATTATTTGTTTCTCTTAATAATACTTCAATCTCTGTCATGTAATTTATTTATTTTTTATTTCTAACTTAAAAGATGTCAAGATACAATTTTACTAATTCTGTGGGCACGAATTAAGAAAGTGCTGGTGAGAGCGTTTACTTTTAACAGGCTTATCATCTTATGGCGTCTGCTAAAATTTTAATTTTTGTAATCCTATAATTAATTTTTGTGAGCCTTAAGAATTTTTTAAAATATGCTGAATATGTTAGGCTTTTTACTTTTCCACCTGTTCATATTATAAATCCGACATTATTTTAGCTTAGGAAGAGATTTTTCTTGAAGATTCAAGTCCAAATTTAAAATCGGATGAGGGTTTCCTAATAGCATCAGATAAAATGAGAGAAATTCTGTCATTTTGTATGATAAAAATCAAATTGTTTTTTTCTTTTTTATAGCTCTGTGCATTTTAACATAGATTTTTAAAAAATAGATATGCTATTTATTCAATGGTTAAATGGACGATATAATATTTTAAAACTAAAACGGGCTTTTAAAAAAAAATTAAAAAAATTCAACATTGGAAAAGATGAACGCGTTTTTAATTGTATTTACTATTTAACATTAAAAATGATGGGTGTGTTATAATTTCATTTGTTATTCAATATTACAAGTATTTTTTTTATTTAAGATAGGAAAAATTATTAGTGACGGGTCATAATTGTAGACTTAAATTTAAAAACCTCATAAATAAGAGTTTGATTTCTTTACTAAGTGTATTATCTAAATAGGTTAAATATGTAAATTTGAATTTTTTATAAATATATATTTTAAATAATAGGTTTCAGATCTGCATCATTAATATTCAACATCATAAGTGTTTTTATTTATTTAAGATTGGAAAAATTATTAGTGAAGGTCGTAGTTGTACATCTTAATTTTAAAAATCTCATAAATGAGTTTAAATTTTTTTACAAGTATATTATCTAAATAGATTAAATATGTAAGTTTGAATTTTTTATAAATACAAGTTTTAGATCTGCATCATTAAATTTGATATCACAAATTCTATGTTGTAACATGGGTCTATTTTTTGGACTCTTTAGTCATAATAGACAATTTTTACACCTAGTATATAATTTGACATTGGTTGTATCAATAATTGAACATTTCATATCCAAATATTGTATATAAAAGTGACATTGGTTGTATCAATAGTTGAGCATTTCATATTCAAATATTGTATATAACATTCACTTATATCTTTCTGTCACAATTTAATAGACCTATTTCACTTAACTATGAAAATACACATGATAAATTGAACCTTGTAAGAGGGGTCTAAAATAGAACTTTTTATGTTTTATTGGCTCTAGTCATAATAGACAATTGTGACATCTAATATTTGAAGAAGACCCACTCCAACTTAAAAGTGAAATTCCACAGTAGGAAATTTTGGTCTATTACAAGCCACTACTTTTTAAATATCACTTCAATCCTAATCCTCACACTAACCCTTACCTTGATTAAACCCTAATTCTAATTGTAACCCTAACACTATCTCTTACTTTTATTCAAAACTAATTCTAACCCCAATTAAGATTAAACCCTATACTTTAGTCTAAACCTAATTGAATTCTTATTGATTCTAACCATAATTAAAGCTTAATTGTAACAATATTCCTAATTAGGAATGAACCCTATACATAACACTAATCTCTATTGTATCTAACCTTAATCCTAACTATAATCCTGATACTAACTCTTACCTTTGTTCAAAGCTAACCCTAACCTTACCTTGGATGATGAAGATTCCACAAACCAATCAGGTGTATGCCTAATCACAATAGGTGAAAAACAAGGAACCAATGGAAACTATTTTTGAACGAGAAGCTCCAAAGACAGTTTAAGTGACAACAATTATACCATAACTATCATCAAATAAGATAGATAAACTCTCAATTGTGTCCCCAAATCTTTAATACGAAACTTCACAAACAATGAACCAATGTCTGGAAAATAGAAATCCCAATTAGGAAGACAAATAGATACCTCTTGCGATGAATCATTGCTAGTACTCCATGAACTCGTGATAGTATTCAATGTATCAACAGTAAAAGATGAACACATGATCTTAATTGGAGAAGTAGGAGTCTCTGAATCATCAAAACTCTCAAGTGTCAAGCTTCATATTTAAACTCCTTTAAGGTACCATCATCAAAGGGAATATTGTCAACATCATTAGTTGGAAGAAAATAATATGAACCAAAATCATATGGGAGTGGAGGAACATGAGGATCTCCAAAAAATTCCCAAACAATGGTCCAAACTATGCACGATCATTGAATACTGTCGTGGTGAACAAGAATTATGTTGCTTAGGGTTAGGACCCTTCTCTCTCGTCAATTCCAAACTTCGATCACTCTCTTCTTTCTCCTATCTTACGGCGTCTAAGATTCAATCTTCTTAACTAGATGGATAACTTGTAATTGGTACATGCCCTTCATATGCTTTTCTAATAGAAATTGAAATAATATGTCAATTTATAATTTAAAGACTAATTTACAAGTAACTTTTTTCATAATATAAACATTGGCACATATCCTATGGAAATTTAAAGAACACTATATAAGTGTTGTAACATGTAGATAATATATAAACATTAAACATAATTTAAAAACTATTTGAAGTATGAATAAATCTCTCTCTCTCTCTCTCTCTCTCTCTCTCTATATATATATATATATATATAATACAAATTTTGCATTAAAGAGCTTTACTCTCTTACATCAATTATTTTTCAAGAGCTTTAATCTATTTTCTTTTACTTCTTGTTTGGCAATTTCTTCCCCTTTTCAATTTTCGTAACCCTCGTATGGGAAAAATGATATTGTTCTTAGAACCTTCTATAAACTTTATACACAATATTGTTACAAATGTCAAGCATTGGTCTTTGTCAATTGCGTGTTTTGCAAGTGTCAAACCTCATGGTTTGTGTATTGTCAATGTCCAAGTCAATATGAATGTTATTCAAATTATAAAACCCCTTTGTATTACATTGGTCATAACTATTTATGCATTATAATCTTCAAATAGTATTCTTAAGTAACTATCAAAGTAAACCATTACATATGTTGGCGGTTCTAAAGGTGAACTTCCAAGTTTGTGTACAATATTTTGAATATATCTTGGAGCACCATTTACAAGACCTTCCAAGGTTCTATACATTTTTTTTTATGAATAGAAGTGGCGATGAGATCATTTTTTAAAGGGGATATGAGATCAACCCCCAAGAGTCAAACATACAAAGCACAAAGAACAAAATACACATAGGAAGAGGCCAAGTTTTGGGGGTGCGGGCAAACCCATTGGTGGTGAAAGTGGTTGGCCAACTTTTAGAGGTGACAGTGGATGGCCCAACCCATCCAATGGCTTGCACTTGGCTTTGGCAATCTTGCCTTCAAGGATAAAGAGAAGGTTGCTACATAAGAAGTGTGGTCCCTCTCAAATGCTAACACAAACCCTGCTAATGTATGGGGTCATAAGGACAAGAGAGATATGGTGCCACTACACTTTGTTATTGCTCTAGAGCTACACAATAGCTTTTATTTGTGTTTTCTACTCTCTAGGTCGTACAATATTTTGAATACATCTCAAAGCTCCATTTACAAGACCCTCTATTCATAGATTGGAAGTTAACATCACTCTAACCAAAGATCTGAGGCTCACTTAGAATTGATATGACTCATCGATTCCTAGGTTGGGTGAGACTCGCAGACTCAGCATGAACCCGACGAGTCCCAATGCCCAAGACTCTACCAACGTCGAGGCAAAAAATTAAAAAAAATCATATAAAACTTTGTTTTAACTTATCTTTTTTTCATCTATTTCTTCTCTTCAACCCTTAAAGTGACATCGTTTCATTCTATTGGCAAAATAGGAAAAGAGTGAATTGTGAGGAAAAAATAAGAGTGAATACAAGGGCAACTAGCAAGGAGAAAGATCAAAAAATTGTCAACAAATCACATTGGGGTAGTTTGATACTTGCATTTGGTGCATCCAAATTTCCATACCACCGATTGCAAAGGGGTTGCATCTTATTTCAAGTTTGTTTTAAGATATAAGATTGATTTTTTTTGGTATTTTTAATATTTTCTAAACAAAAAAATTCATTTTTTTATAAAACATTTAAATTCTTTTCCTTTCAAATTCAAATTTCAAAGAAAGAATACTCAATAAACCCCACATTTTTTTAGAAGAAAGTTAGAAATACAAACCCTAGATTTTTTTTTGGAACAAACCCTACTTTTTAATTAGTTTTTAAATGACAATGCATAAATGTTAATAATTTTGTAATATTGTCTAATTGTAGCAACCTTGAGCTTTTGAAAATAATTTTTATTTGATTTTTTTTTTTCACAATGACTAACTCTTGACCCTTAGGCTAAGGCTACCCTTAAAAATGTTCAAAAGAATGAAACTTGGATACACATTGAAGATTTTCCTAGGAGAGAAACAGGAGAAGCTAAATGTAAATATTATAAAACAATTTTCATGGTGGCATTAATAGATTGAAATACCATGTTGCTAGAATACGCGGCCATAATGTTGATCCAAGTGATTTAGCACCTCTTGAGGCTATTTGTCAATGTCAAGTGTAATTAGAAACATTTGCAGAAGAAAAGGAAATGAAGAGGCAAAGGGAGAAGTTGGTGAGTATTCATTCAATAGCTTCAGGTCATGTTGGAGAGGCTTCTTCCATGCCTCCATTTTGTCCTAGTGCTTCCATTTGTGTTTCTGTTAGTACTAATGGCATTATTAGCATTGGTCCTAGAGTTCGTAAATCTAGGATGAGTTCTTATTTTGAGCCACACTACTCATTCCCAACCCTCACTTGAGAGCATGGGTTGGGACAAGGAGGTACATGATGCAACTAGATTTGCAATTAGCAAGTTTTAGTACTATTGCACTATTCCATATTTTGCAACCAAGTAATTCTTTTTTATTTGATTGTTATTAAATTTATAGTTGCTTTCTCTAATGAATTTTTATGACACATAATTATCTCATTTAATCTATTTGTGACATGTCTCCTTATTGGCAGGCAACAGTATATGTCGTAACCATTTGCGGGGTGGGGTTCAAAGCCCCTATTGATTTTGAGTTAAGTGACCCAATTCGGCAGAGACTATGTATGATGTAAAAGCCACATTAGAGGACCAACATGAGGTATGGAGAAAAAAGGGTTGCACCATCATGATTGATGGTTGGACCAATATGAGGAATATGACACTTCTATTTTTTTTTGCTTCTTCTGGAGGTGATTGATCATTCTACTTCCCTAACTACATTGAATAATTTGAATTTGATTTAGTGATTAATGTTTTTAATTTATCATTTATTGATTGATCGTCGGTTTTCTTTATTTTCAGGTGCCACCACACTCCTCAAGTTCATTGATGCTTCCACGCATAGCATATAGTTTTGATTTTATAACTTGAAGTCTTAAAGTTGGATATGATATTTATTTTTTTTCTTTTTCTTATCTTAGATACATGGTGGCAAATGTTTGGTGCTAAAACACCAAACTTTTAGAGGATTGCCACCCACATATTGAGCCAACCATGCAATGCTTCGGTATGTGCGTGCAATTGGAGTATGTTTGAGCACATACACTCCAAGAGGTGCAATCGACTATTTGTGGAGATGTTAAATGATCTAGTTTTTGTTCATTAAAACCTCTGTCTTAGATAGAGACATGTTATGGAGCATGACTCCTCCCCAATCACACTAGAGGAACAATTGATGTTGGTGAGCATGGCATGGACTCAGGTAGAAATAGTTGTCGATTCATTCAAAACCTACCTTAGATTCCTTCGTAGGAGGGATATTGGCTCTTCTAAGCCATAGACTAGTAGTTTTTGATATCAATCGACAACATAACAAAGGTGTTGACCCTTACACAACCACAACCGATAATAGATCAACACATCAATAGTAAAGGTGCTAGATGTTATAAGTGTATGCTATGAACGACGTACTAACAAAAAAAGTTAGCTGCCCACCTCAAGAGTGGTAGATGGCTCACCCACGGTGTGGGAAAAAGAACGAGTCCACAAAACGATTGGAGTAGAGCGGGAGCAGCCGATGGAGAAGGGTCAGCATGGCTAGAGGGGATTGTATTGACAACACGAGGCATAGGGGCTATAGAAGCCAAATATGCAACATGAACATCATCCGGATTTGCAACAAGAGCATCATCTCAAGAGGAGCCATCATTAGTTTGTGATTCAATGTCAGAGGAAGGATTAGAATCCCATACAGTTTTGATTTGATATATGTTTTGAACATTTAATGTCATGGATTTCATATTCCATGACTTTTGTACACATTTGACAATATTTATAATTTTATACATCTAAGTTTAATATTTCCTTCAACTACAATTTGCATTATGTTTGCTATTTCCATCAACTACAATTTGCATTATGTTTGCTATTTCCATCAACTACAATTTGCATTTATACTTACGTGATCAATGTATACTTGTGTATGTGATCAAATCAGCTTCTATTTGATGATGTTATTGTGTTTTTAAGGTTTATTTAATAAAGGATGCATGAAACAACTTCCAAATCCTTAAAAATGTCTAAATTTCATGGGTTCTTTACTTTGTTGAGTCCCAATTCCCGAGTCAAGTCAGCCTTACGAGTCCGCGCCAAGTCTGAGCCTCATTTCTACGACTCATTCTTATTAATTAATAATTTCATAACAATTTCATCATTCACCCTCCATTGGCTTAATTAATACTTCCCGGCTTTGTTGCAATGCTACATGAGAATAGATGTCTCAATGAGTATAATTTTTCCCTATTATGTTTATACCAATCCGATATAGTCATGGATTAAAAGCCTCTGTGGCCTCATTCTTCTACAAGGCATGCTACAAGTGTGCATGATGTACTTCAGAGAATGCATAGCAGCCTTAGTAATGGTAACCTTGCAAAATCTGCGTTATAAAGTACACAAAATAAAAAAGCACCTATGAAGGAAGTGGCAATAGTAGAATCTAAACCAGCATAAAATAAAATAGCAACTATGACCAGGAAGTAGCAATAGTAGAATCTAAACCAGTGTCAGACTCGAATAGCTCTATTTACAGGAATTTCGACCAGCCAAGACCTTTTACACAATAAATGGGTGTACAAAAGAATCAGACAATTGCTGTCTAAACGTAGTCAAAAGTTGCAGCATCATATTATGGTTGCCATGCATAATATGGTTGTCATGGCAATGACAGAAAGACTTCAACCGAATATGTGATGGTAAATGCAAACATATTTACCATCATCGCTTCTAACTAAAAAGTGGCTGATTAGAGAGTGCAAGCTATCCGCTTGCTTGGCTTAAAATCTCAAGAACTCTCCTGGTCAAGCACAAACTCATTCAGGCAGGCAAGCAAACAGCTCCCAAGTAACACATTATTTTAGCAGCAACAAAAAAGGAAGATTATCGAAGGTAAAGAAGAGTTATATCAACTACAGAAGTTAGGCATATCTTTCTAGATTGTGAACTTATTCTTACCTTATGATAGTAGATTTCCACAATCCATGACAATGTTGCTAATATGTTTGACTAATATTCTGTATAAATTTTTATCATCAACATTTTGGATTACTCATCATTAGGATGATAATATCTAATCATACAGACTATAAAGAAATGACACTATCAAAGAAAACCCACTTATTTTGATAATGTCAGGACTAAAAGATCTCAATGCTTAAGAATCTACAGCATCACAAAGTTACAAAACACATACGTGTTTTGGGGACAGTGGATGCATACCCTGGCCATCCCCAACAACAAACAAATTCTGAGAACATCTCCAAAATGCGTGCCCATTTTAGGGAGATGTTCCTGCCATTTCCCTAAAATGGGCATGCATTTTGGAGATGTTCTCAGAATTTGTTTGTTGTTGGGGATGGCCAGGGTATGTACCCTGCTGTTCCCAAAACACAGATGTGTTCTGTAACTTTGCGATGTTGTAGATTCTTCAGCTTTGAGATCTTTTAGACCTCCTATTTCTCCAAAACACATCCTCTACTCTCCCCATCCCAGAAATGCCACGGAGCATAGGAATATAGATGATCTTAAAGAGGCCTTATAATACAGACAACTCAAATAAAATATTATTGCGTCTTAAAATGTTCATTTTGAATATAGATGATCTTAAAGAGGCCTTATAATACAGACAACTCAAATAAAAGTTTCATTTTGTATTGACATACATTACGCTGGCATTAGTGCTTTGGACCTTATGATAATAATACTAGAAAGTATACAAAGAAAGTAAGCCACGTTTAATCAACAGGATCTGTTAATAACAGAATCTTCTTAGTGGATGCAACCGTTGCCTACTGTGTTACTATATACTCATTTGTTCTTGTCCCTTTTCTTATTTGAACATCGTATTGTAAGCCTCTTCATTGCAATTGCTCATTTATAGTCACATTTCCAACAAAAGTCTCAAGTGTTTGGTATCCCTATATGAAGGGACTATACAACACATGTTGACTGTTCAAAATTTTACTTAAATACATTAAGAAGACACATTGTAATGCATATTGTCAGCATTTTGCAGGGTTCATTGATAAATGTTTAATAAATGTAGAGCTGATAATAAGTATACACACACATCCATAAGACAGCAAGCACTAGGCTTGAAAGCTTGGTAGCGTCATAGAAAGTGGAATCTCATCTCAATGAGAAAGTACTCCCAACATCAAAAGGGGCTAAATATTAAAATTTGGAAGCACAGCTATATCAAAACTAAATGGCCAAGCCAAGGATACTTCAACTATTCAAATTGACCCTACTCTTGGCATGTAAAGCGAAAAAAAAACCATGATCACATCTTACTTAACAAAATTCATGAAAAGCGGCTTCAAAATTATTATTATTATCATTATGTTCAGAGTTCAAACTTTATACAGGAAACACAATGCTATTGGCCTATTATTAATATTTTCAGATTCACTCTTAACTATCTTAGAATCCTATTTAAAACAAAGAACGAAAGGTTATCTCATCTTCCTTTACATTTTACCTGCAGAGTATATGTTATTATAAACTCAGAGGAAAAGAGAAAAAGCATACTAAGCATTTTACATGAAGTACTAAAATCTTTCGAGAGCCAACTAGAAAGTTCCTTGTATTGGTAATTTCTACTTCTCGTGAGTATTGAAAGAGCAAGGTGATTGCAAAGATGATTTAATAAGATAAACCTCACAAAATTAATAGTGAAAATAATATTGACATGTGCACACACACACAGAGTTAATTCATTTCTCTACAGTTCTTGTCTGCCCATTTGGCTGACAATAATATGCTCTCCAATGCATGGATTTAAGCAAATATCAACCATGCACCTGACAGAATCCATTCATATAATTTCATTTAGAGATAGAAAAGTAGCTTATAGGATTATAATAAAACCATGAACTAACAGCCCATTACAGCACAATTATACACAAACACTCCTACATGCTCCTTCACGGTAAGTGTTTTCCAGTCTGGTCGTCTTCCATCAGAGCTAGGTTGCCATGAACTCAAAACAATTACTTCGCCTTCAGGTCCCCTCTGCCCTCCAATTACAACAAGCTCATCCCCACAGGCCCTGAATGCCAGCCCCCAACCATTTGCAGTGTCTGCCCTTAAAGGCAATCTTCCTAGTACATGCCATGAATTGCTTTGCTTGCTATACTTTTTTACTTCATTTCGGGAGTGCTCTACTGCATACAGTTCATTATTCACAACAGCAACCAAAGGAGGTGCATGAGCAGCCCGATTGCCAGCAGGAAACATATTTGGAATCCTTTTCCAAGTTCTGGTTTGGAGATTGAATTCTTCTCCACAATTAAGGGAATCCTTATTATTTATCATCCCCCCTATTACATAAAACTTACCATCCATGAAAAATCCAGAACACAATTTCCGGGGTGAATGCATTTCTGGTAAAGTTTCCCAGCTACCCAGTTCTGAATTGTAAAGTTCTGCAGACTTGAGGACGACCCCATTTTTGTCACATCCTCCTGCTACAATTGCAACCTCCCCATTGCTGCTTGAACCAAAGAGACAGCGAGGATAAGCCATTAGAGATCCCCTGGACCAGTTGTGTGTCACAATACTATACTTCCATATTGCAAATCCAGGTATTTCTTTTCCAAAAACCAGCAATTCTGTTCCCACGGCTAAGGATTCCTTATCTGCATAGTTGAAGCAATCATCTGATGGCAGCCTAGGTAATCTCATCCATCGGTCCCGCTTAGGATCATAAGCTTCCCATCCAACCAAATTGCATGCCAAATATATCCAATGTTCAATAATCCCAAGCTGTCTTCTCAAGCGGTACAGGTAGCCACTATGAACTAATGATTTGAATCGATTGTTTAATGAAGAAAGGGAGCCATAATCTGATCTTGAGGTCCATGCTAGACACTGCATAGCTATATCATCTTGAAGACCAGGCAAAAGAGAATCATCTGACCCCTCTTGATTCCCATCTGCATCTTTTGGCTCTCCAGGGCAATCTGCCATATCCATTGGGATCAAATCAGAACCTTTCATCTCAACAATCTGAACTCCTTTCCATATATCAAGCATAGCTGCTTTTTGGCTGTTCCTCAGTACCATTTCCTGACCATCAGTATTTTCTTCTTCAAAATTCAATTGCAACCCAAGTTTCTTCAACTCTAGCAAGTATGATATAAAATACCATTGATTCTGCTGCCAGTGGTGGTCCAAATGAGTGGAACCAGGAAAAATCTCCAGAAAGCAAGAGCCTTGCTTGTCAAACATTTTTGTAGATTCTAGCCAAGTTTTAATAATTCCTGATATTGCTGATTCTAAGAAATTATTTTCTTTATTATGGCCAAAATTTAGCACTCGTCCTAAATATTTATAGTCATAGTATATTGGCAGTGGCAAATGCCAACATGATGCACAAGATCTAGAACATCCAGCCTACAAGTAGAGAACAATACAATAACATCTGTTGTTCAGAAGCTCAGATCTGCTGTGTAAATGCTCCTGTGTGCTCCTCAACATGCCTGTTACAAGACTAAAAAAAGCAGAATTTACCCTTAAAGTTTTAACCATTCTTTTTCAGTAATCAATCCCATTTGTAATGTCAGTAAGCTCTAAATGTACATTAATTCTCATTTTAATGCAATGACTAAATACAATTCTGCATCCTGTGCACAATCAATGTTTCTCTATATTTTTTTCATTGTTCTTGGAATTATTTAAAAAAACTACCAGTTCATTTGATTCAGACCGAGCCTTGGAGTTCATCTTAATTTTGGGGGCCTACTTTCTCAGGTATAAATAAGTTGTCTTCAAGCAGAAATTGTTTGGAGCAAACCTGGACTTAAAAGGAGAGTATTTAATCTTCTGATTTAGAAGCTTTCATCTCCTTTCAGCCAAGGTTTCCTCTGAACGATTTCTGCTAGAAGACAACTCACTTTTACCTGAGAAAAGAGCCCCAAAAATTAGAGATGAGTTCCAAGGATCAAGTCTGAATAGAAAGGATTAGTAATTTTTTTAGCTAGTTACAAAAATAACACAAAAGATAGAGGCAAAGAAACTAGAGCAAAACTTGACAATCCACCCAAAAGTATGTCTACTAGAGGACAGGAAAGGAAAGAGATTTCTGGCAAGAAGAAGAGGATGAAAACAGCCCCCCAAAAATAGAAATGAGTTCCATGGCTGAGTCTGAATTAAATGGATTGGTAATTTTTTCAAATAGTTACAAGAACAACAAAAAAAAGAGGCAAAGAAACTAGAGGTAAGCATCACAATTCACTGATAAGTAATGTCTACCAAGAGAAAAGGAAGTGAACAAGATTTCTGGCAAAAAGAGGAAGAAAAAGAACAGAGGCAAAGTAATTGAAATGGAGGAAAATTCTAATGCACACAATTCATTTTAAATGAAATTGTCTGAGGAAGACCAAACTGAAAATGAATGTTGAGTGCAGACTGAAAATCCTTTGAACTCTCTGAGTGAGCAAAATTAAAAAAAGAACATAAACAGAAATACTTGCTCACCAGATGCAGTAAATCCCACAGCCCTATGAGCAAAACGAATATGACAAGGAAAAGAATAAAAAATGATTGTGCACCTATAACCCATAAAAGAGCTCTATGAACAAGAAAAATAAGAAAAGGAAGAGAAATGAGAGGACTTTAATTTGTCACAATGGTAATTACTAATATATGCAATTCCTTTCAAATGAAGTTATCTGAGGAAGACAAAATGCAAATTAACATCCAATGTAGGCAGAAAACTCCCAGAGCTCTAAAAGAAATGGAAATGATTGTGCACAAAATGCAGAAATACCCAGAGCTCTATAAGCATGAAAAATAAGAAAAGGAAGAGAAATGAGATAGCTATAATTTGTCACAATTAGAATATTGTCGATGATAAATCTTCACCTCACCACAAGAACAAAAAGAAGAATAAGCAGGTGAAGGTGAAAAATCAATTGCACAAATGAAGTAATTAGGGGAATGCACTTCACTGCTAAAGAAGTTCAAAAAATATGAGATGCAATACCTAAATTTACCCAGATAATTCTGGTTTTTATTTTAATTTTAACTTAACAATATTTTTTTATGTGTCATCCCTATTTCACACATACTGCAAAAAACAAAAGACAAATGCATCATAAGATTGGTTCCAAAACCCTAGGGAAAAAGATAATTTTATATATGACAGATTAATCTACATTCTAATTAAATCATTCACAAATTTCTCCTTCAAAGGTCAACCTATTACCATTCATGGATTAGATCCAAAAACCTAAGGTAAGAAACAGTCCCACAACATACAAATCTAATTTAAACGATAAATAAACATCCTCTCGCCACCCAACGAAGAGTCCCTTTTTCAGTGCCATGAACTAATCAGAACCCTACAGCGCTGCTCCCTAATATTTTCAAATTAAGCCCAAATTTGACAATATGCTTCCTTTCAAAAAAATTTAAGATAAGGTACAGGAACAATGATAAGGATAAATGAATAGCCACCAAAAGATGTAGGAATGGAGACATGGTCACCATGATTCAGAGTTCAGACCTTTGAACATGGACTAATCCCTATATCTATTTAATTAATCTAAACTTGAACATTGTGTAGAAGCAAAATGCAGGCTGCCACTACTCAAATCCAAACAAGAACAAATTTGCAAACCATCGCACATGACAGTGTATGCTCTGAAAAAAGACATTGTGATGACAACCTTGACAGAAAAGCAAAATAAAATCAAAAGTAAAGATATTTCACAGTTCTCGCTTCATGAAATGGGCATATTGACAGAGAAATGAAACAGGGTCTTCTTGCCTGCATTTACATTAATTATTTAATAAATCCCATTAATAAAAAGCTCTCAATGCCCATCAATTTTTTCATTTTAATGTGAAGACATGCACATGTTTCTGAACAGAAATATGACAATATCAAGACCTTTGTTATCAGTTTTTTACAAGGATTTTCCACCCCCTCTTGTAATCCAAATAAAAGAAGCCAACGGTTCATTTGTTTTGGTTAAGAAAAGGAATTGGTGACTGAAAACAATGGAAGATACTAATTCCTCCCGACGGAAATTCTGCACAATAAAAGATGAAAAAAATTCATTCAATGTTTCAAGGATTGGTTCAAATAGAAAAAGAATCAACTATGCCAATGACAGATTTGACCTACATTTTAATAGAATTATTCAGTAATACCTCCTTAAAACCGAATACATTGCAAGACTATATAAAAATATCAGGTAAGAATCAGTCCCCACAACATACAAATTCCTCCCAAGAACAGTCCCTTTTTCAGGTCCACAAACTAATTACAACTCTTCAGTCAGAGCTGATATCTAATATGTTCAAGTTAATCCAATATTTGAGAATATGCTTCCTTTTATACGTTTCAAGATTGGAAAAAGACCATCTGATAATGGTGGGGCGCAGAGATAGGCACAGTAGGACATTTTAAATCAGACTACCTGAACAAACTAAAAAGGGTACATATATAGTCACTGGGAGACTTGGTTATGGAGATGGGGTCCACATCCTTGTACTGGAATTTCAAGATGACCGAGACTCCTGGTTTATTCGTTGAAGTTCAAAATTTTGTTTAAATTTCACCATTAAGTGCAAGCAAAATGCGGGGTACACTGCTAGTCAAATCCAAACAAGAACAAATTTTGCAGACCGCGACAACATATGCTTCAAAAGAAGGCAATATGATGACAATCCCAATGTTGACAGAAAGGGTAAAAAAAATTAAAATACAGCAAACAAAAGGTCATTGCTTCAAGAAATGGACATATTCTAACCCAAAAGGCATTAAAGTTTGAGCGAGAAATGAAAGTGTCTCTGTGCCTCTAATTACAGAAAATAAACTTCCATTGCCAAATGGTGCTTAAAAAACGCCAAATTTAATATCAGGAAAACTATCCCAGAAAATAAAGAAGAATGCCTCTAAAATTATAAGCAAAATTTTCCATTCCTTCAAGAAATGCAAAGAATCTAAAGCTCAAAATAGAAGAAAATTTTAAAAATAAGTACCACAAGGGCTTCTCACCATACCATAAGATAAGAATCAATCCTTATGGCTTACGAATCAAATAAACATTTTCAGATAACCACACACAAACCTCTTTTATTACCTTTATATACTCAGGTTATCAGCACCATGAACTTGTATAATGCAGTCAAAAGTGATCTCTTAAACATTCAATTTTAAATTTCTAATCAAAACTCAACAAAATTTACAAGATTTTCTGATCTACCCCAAAGGACTATCACATCAGATTGCAAAATTTAACACTAAAAACAACTGTAAATTCCTAAAACTTCACAAAGCTATTATGAATAATCGAACATGCACAACTAAAGCATGGTGCAATCGCTACTGAAGTTTAAGATATAGAAGTCTTCCATCTAAGCTTTGAAAAAAGAAAACCCTAATTACACAAAAGACAAAAACTTCACAGTTCCAACTATAGAAATTCCAATCTTTCTCAATTTCCAATCACAAACCCACTTAAGCTTGAAATAATAAATTTTACAGAGAAATGCAGGCCTAATAGGTCTGTAGAAAGCAGCAAATGTAAATCCTTAATTATCAGGACTGACATTATCTTGTGAAGGTAACTCAAAAAAAAAAACCAAAATCTTCAATACCAAAAAACCAAAAAACTGCCAATCTATAAGATATAAACAGAATTAAAGTTGAAAAGTCCAATATTCTGTTTCACAGATAACGGCAATGAAAGCTTCTTATTTATACCACTACAATTCTAGTTTCCTCGGTTGAATTGAACTCAAAAAGCACAAATTTGAACCAAGACAAACCTTTTGATGTAGGAGAATCTTGGGTTCAGGGCAATCTTGCATCAACCAAAAGTAGTTTTTGTTATTTGTGTTCATGTTTCCTGTCTGTGAGATCGTGTTGGCGGTTCATCGTGTGTTCGAGTTAGCGTGCGCCGTTATAGCATCTTATCCAGGACCTAGCTTTGATTACTTTCCCATGATCACACTTCATTTGGATCGATGTTGCTCAAGTTATGATTCCTCTGTTCTCGGGTAGCATGTTTGTTGCTTGTTCCTGACCGTTGGTGGAATTTTGATATCGCAGTAGCAATTTACGGCTTGCGGTGATCGATGGAGCATCTTTATATGTTCATGGGTTGTGTGTGGACCTAAATCTGGGATCGCAAGGATTCGCACGGTTTATGGATTGAGTTCTTATGATTAGGACTTGCCCTATTTGTTGTAACACGTTTTCCTGATCTTAGGAAATGGAATCTTTCTTAGGGCCGACTTGTGTGTTGCGATGGCTATATATTGTTGACTGATGTATTTCTTCAGTAGCATGAGTAATACATATATGATTCTAGATCTCTAACGGATTGGAAGGCTGATTTAGCTATATTATAAGGCACCCCATTGGTTGACACCTGCAAAAAATGAAGAATTGAATAGACAAGTCCAAGAATTGTTGCAGAAGGGTTTGATTAGAGAAAGTTAGAGTCCTTGTGCAATACCAACTGTGTTAGCACCCAAGAAGAACAAAGAATGGTGAATGTTTACTGATTCTAGAGCTATCAACAGAATCATAGTGAAGTACCGGTTTCCTTTACCGAGGATGGATGATATAATGAATTGTTTGAGTGGGGCAAAGTACTTTACCAAGATTGATTTGAAAAGTGGTTATCATCAAATCAGAATCAGAGAAGGGGATGAATGAAAGACTGCTTTCAAGACAAATGAAAGTTTGTATGAATGGTTGGTTATGCCTTTTGGTTTAACTAGTGCACCTAGTACTGTTATGAGGTTAATAAATAAAGTATTAAGAAAATTCTTGGGTAAATTTGTAATTGTTTATCTGGATGACATTATGATATTTATTAAGAGTAAAGAAAATCATTTGTTGCATCTGAGACAAGTTTTACAAAGGTTGAAAGAGAAGTTATTGATTAACCTAAAGAAATGTTCTTTCATGAATGAAGAGATAGTGTATTTGGGTTTTGTGATTTCAGCCGAAGGTTTGAAGATAGATCCTGAAAAGTTTAATGCAATATCGGATTGGCCTACACCTAAACGTGTTGGAGAGGTTAAATCTTTCCATGGTTTGGCTAGTTTCTACCGCAAGTTCATTAAGAATTTCACTTCAATTTGTAATCCTACGACGGAGACAATGAGAGGAGATAAGAAATATTTCAAGTGGACACATGGAGCTGATAGAAGTTTTGAAACATTGAATCATAAGGTAGTTGAATTACTAGTATTGGCTTTACCTGATTTCACCAAGGTATTTCAAGCTGATTGTGAAGTAAGTGGAAGTGCAATTGAAGCAGCATTGAGACAAAAAGGTAGACCTATTGCTTTTTATAGTGAGAAATTGAAAGATGCTAAGAGGAAATATTTAGTTTATGATCAAGAATTTTATGCTATTGTTCAAGCCTTGAAGAAGTGGAGACATTACTTGATGCCTAAGAAATTTGTGTTATATACTGATCATAAGGCATTGGAGTACTTGGGAAGCCAAAGTAAATTGAATCAGAGAGATATGAAATGGGCTGAATACTTGCAGAATTTTACTTTTGTGTTAAAGCATAGAAGTGAACAGTCGAACAAAGTTGTTGATGCATTAAGTAGGAGAAGGAGTTTGTTGATTGAGATGAGAACAAAAGTACTTTGATTTGATGATTTGAAGACCTTATATGAGACTGACCTTGATTTTGCAGAACCTTGGAAGACTTGTAAAGAACCGGTGACAAATAACCAGAGCAAATGGGTAGATTATTTTATTCAAGAGGATATGTTGTTCAAAGGAATTTAATTGTGTATACCAAGAGGATCAATGAGGGATAATCTAATCAAGGAGAGCATAGTGGAGGACTTGCAGGACATTTTGGTATTGATAAGACAGTGAGTTTGATTAATGCAAAATACTTTTGGCCTCAAATTCATAAGGATGTTCAAAAGTTTGTCAGGAGTTGCAGAGTTTGCCAAGTTGCTAAAGGAGTTAGTTAGAATGTGGGATTGTATACACCGTTTACCTATTCTTTAAGGAAATTGTGAGGTTGCATGGATTATCGAGTATTGTTTTAGATGGAGATAGTAAGTTTGTGGGTTATTTTTGAAAAACACCTAGGAAGAAGATGAATACTAATTTGAAGTTTAGTTCTACATTTCATCCACAAATCAATGGACAAACAAAAGTTGTGAATAGGAGCTTGGGTAACTTGTTGAGATGTCTAGTTGGAGACAAATTGGGTAATTGGGATCTGGTGTTGGCACAAGCAAAATTTGCATACAATAATTTAGTAAACCGGAGTACATGCAAGACACCATTTGAAGTTGTTACTGGCATGCATCTTAAGGGAGTTCCACAATTGAAGGCTCTTGGTCAAGAGGAGAAAAGAAGTGCTAAAACAAAGGGTTATGCTGAATTCATGAAGACTTTGCATGAGGAAGTAAAGTATAACTTGGAACATAATAATCAGAGTTACAAGGATACAACTGATAGAACTAGAAGACATTAGGATTTTGCAGATGGTGATGAAGTCATGATTCATTTGAAGAAGGGCAGATTTCCTGTTGGAACATATAGGAAGCATAGGAAGCTGAAGATGAAGAAGTTTGGACCTTGTAAAATATTGAAGAAATTTGATAGTAGTAATGCTTTTGAAGTAGAGTTACTTGATGACATGGACATATCACCTATATTCAACATTGCGATTTATACGAGTATTATAAGCTTGAGGATAATTTAGATATGAAGAAAGAATATCCTAAGAAGCAGATGGATGAGGTTGAGAAAATCTTGGATAGCAGAATTAGGAGGCACTAGAGAAAAAGAACACTTGGAGTACTTGGTTAAGTGAAAAAATAGACTGGTTGAAGACTCTACTTAGATTTCTCAATCTGAATTGGATCGTTTTGATTCTTCTCGGGTTGTGAAGAGACTCTGATGCAGGAGCATCATTTCTTAATAACACCAGGTGTTTGATGCAGGGGCATCTTGGGTTCAAGGCAATGTTGCATCAACCAAAAATAGTTTTTGTTCTTTCTGTTCTTGTTTCCTGTCTGTGAGATCGTCTTGGCGGTTGCTTGATGTATTTCTTGAGTAGCATGAGTAATATATATATGATTCTAGATTTGTAACAGATTGGAAGGCTGATTTAGCTATATTGTAAGGCTGCAACCGGGTAGGCCTTATAGCCTGGCATGTATGAAGGCAAATTGCCAACAATTTGATCTCAGTTAATATATTGGATCTTGCATTTCCTCTCTTATACCTTGTTGATTTCCTGTGTTTACTCTTGCTGCGAGGTAAGATTGATCATCTTTTGGTCCCTCCTGCCTTGGACTGCATCACCTTTGCAATACATTGGAAGAATTTAAACATTTTTGTCACGTCCACTCTACAAAGGGAAATAAAACATCAAAAATAAACTAAAAAGGCTGCCAGTTCTGCATACGTGTAGAGTTTAAACTGAAAAGGCTGGGATTTTAAGAGAGGAATGAAATGAAAGCCTCTATCTGCATTAAAGCAAAATGAGCTTCGCATAGCTAAATTGGCTTTTAAAAAGCTGTGAATTTGAAGGAAAAATGCCATTCCAAATCGTCAAAGGTGGGGGCAGATTTAGAGCTTCTTGTGACACCAACACTAAAGAAAAAGCATGACACCGCAAAACCATAGATAAAAAATGATCATTGCTTTAACAAATGCGCAGGATTTTAGCTTAAAAGAAGAAAAACCTGCAGGGAAAATTTTCAAAAGAGCTTCTCACCTTGTTTACATACTAAAGGCTTCCCAGGGTCAAATCGTCCCCCAAAAAACTCCGAATTGAACTGGAAAACTGTTCCAAATTAGGACAATGGTTTACAGTCTTGTGATAACAACTCTGTCAAGTAAAAAAAATCAAAAATCAAAAACCTAAAAACAGACAAAATTCAAAAGTTGCACAGAATTTTAAGCTGAAAAATTTAAACATACACTCATTGCTTCAAGAAAAGGGCATATTCTAAGCCAAAAAATGCATTAAAGTTAGAAAGAGAAATGAAACACTGTCTTTGTGCCTGCAATTACAGAAAATAAACTTCCCTTGCCAAATTGTGCTTAAAAAATGCCAAAATTAAATTAGGAAAGCTGTCCCACGAATAAACAGGAATACCACTAAATTATAAGCAAAATTTGCCATTCCTTCAAAAAAATGCATAGAATTTAAGCTTGAAATAGAAGAAAATTCAAAAAAGTGCCACAAGGGCACACACCATACCATAAGATAAGAATCAATCCTTACGACTTACAAAACAAATGAACATTATCAGATAACCACACACAAACCTCTTTTATTGCCTTTAAATACTCAGGTTATCAGCACCACTAATTTATATACTGCAGTCTGCAATGATCTCTTAAATATTAAAATTTAATTGAAACTCAACAAAACTTACAAGCCATTTTTGATCTACCTCAAAGGACTACCCCATCAAATTTCAAAATAGAACACTAAAACAAGTGTAAATTCCTAAAACTTTACTAAGCTAATCTGAATAATCGAACATGCACAACCAAAACAGGGTGCAATCACTACTGAAGTTTAAGATATATAAGTCTTTCATCTAAGCTTTGAAAAAAAAACCCTACTTGTATATATTAAAAAACTTAAACTAAAACCAAGAGGCTTCACAGTTCCAACTATAGAAATGCCAATCCTTTTCAATTTCCAATTGCAAACCCATTTAAGCTTGAAAATAATAAGCTTTTTCAGAGAAATGCAAGCCTAATATGGCTGAAACAAAGCAGCAAATGTAAACCCCAAATTATCAGGACTAAGATTATCTTGTGATGGCAATAGAAAAAAAAAAACACCCAAAAACTTCAATACTTAAACCAACGAACTACTGAAGCTTTAAGGTATAAACAAAATCAAAGCTCGGAAGTCAGAATCTTCTATATTTCACAGACAACGGCAACTAAGCCTTCTTACTTATACCATTACAATTCTAGTTTCCTCGGTCATATTGAACTCAAAAAGCGCAAAATTTGAACCAAGACAAACCTTTCCAATAGATCGGAAGAATTTAAACATTTTTTGTACGCCAACTCTACAAAGCGAAATAAAAACCTCAAAAATAATTAAACAGCCACCACCAGTTCCGCATACGTATAGAGTTTAAACACAAAACGCTGGGATTTTAACAGAGAAATTAAACGAAGCCTCTAACTACATTTAAGGAAAACGAGCTTCCCTTCGCTAAATCGGCCTTTAAAAAAACTCCAATTTTGAACGGAAAATGCCGTTCCAAATAATCAGAGGAATGGATTTACGACTTCTTGTGACGTCAACGCTAAAGAAAATGCATGACACCTCAAAACTATAGATAAAGACGATCGTTGCTTCAAGAAATGCACAGGATTTTAAGCTTAAAACTAAGAAAAACTTACAGGAAATTTTTTTAAAAGAATTTATCACCTTAATCACGTAGTTGAGGCTTCCCCGGGCCAAATCGTCCTCAAAAAACTCCGAATTTGAACCGGAAAACCGTTCCAAAATAGGAGAATGATTTACACTGTCATGTGATAACAACTTTATAAGGTTAAAAATAAATAAAATAAAAAATCGCATCCTAAAAACAGTCAAAATTGAAAAGATGCACAGAATTTAAGCTGAAAATTTCGCAGAGGATTAACAAAAACTAGGTCTTCTTACCTGCATTACCGAAAATGGCGTGGACCGAATTGTGCACATTCCAAGTTACTTTGACATAACCTTTAATGAGAAGAAGAAATAACTCAAATCAGAGCTCAAAACGGCCGTTAATTGTAAACAATCGCAGAATTTGAACATATACAGTAAGCCAATTTTACAGACAAAAGAAATGCGTCCTCCTCACCTGTATTGTGGTAAAATGCTCTTCCCTGAGCGAAATCCACCTCAAAAAGCTCAAATTTAACAGGAAAAAAAAAAGCCGTCCCAATTTGTCAACACTAATCAAGCATTCTGCTTGAGAAGCCCTTTGTATTTGCCCGCAAATCTCTCATGAAAACCCCCATCAAAGCTTCAATATAGTGCACGAATAGCCGTTGATCGGCTTTTGGATCGGCTATTGTTACGTCAACTGACGCCGATTCCCCTGTCAACTGACCTCGATTTTCCTCTCAGCTGACATCGTCGACTGACGGGAATATAGGATAAATAATGAACCCTACCCCAATGTTATTTTTTTTTAATTTTGAGGGCACATGGTGGGTTGATAAATACGAGGGACATGAGTTAAAAAATTCATGGATGTAGATAAGGTGGTGATGTTTTTAAAATTATTTTTCTCTAGTGATATGGTACTTTTGCTTTTAGTAATGGCTAGTGGGGATAGCCATAGAAAAAGAAAAAACAAAGGGCTTTCCATGTGACACTAGGGCTTGTCTTTCACATCTCAAGTGCTTTATTTTATTGCATGTGGAATAATTTTACAATGACTTGTCAATGTCACCATTAACTATAATGGTGCTCTTAGGAGTGGTGTGGGGTTGGGGAATTAGGTTCCCATGTTACTATAGGTAATATCCAAGGTTTTGTACTCCTTAAAAAAGGTGTTAACCTTATAGATGGTCAATGTTTAGTTTTGTTATTAAAAAGATATTCATTTATGGATAAAGGTGAGGTTATTAATTCTATGATTTGGCTCAACATTGTAGAGTTCAATCTAGATAAAATAGTATATAATGTGTATGTGTTTTATAATGTTTTATGATGAACTTGAGATTGTGACATTGTTATCAAGATTTAGTTGCGTAGCTTTTGAGTCAAACTCATTGACCTATGTTTCATGACTAGTAGTTCACAAGAACCCATCTCTTTTGAGAATGAATCAAACACTTGCACTTTTTGCACCTAGGTGATGCTCACAAAGGTGAAGCATTGAATCTTCTTTGGAGGTCGCCCATCCCATTACTACTCCAACTCAAACATGCTTAACCATTGAGTTTCCTACAAGGTTAAGCCCACTTAGTTTGCAACACCATTTTCAGAGGCAAGTGGTGTGTCTTATGAACCATTCATTATAGAGCCCATTTAGCTCATTAGTTGAAAAGTAGGAGGTATTTTCCACAAGTCAAATTGTGATATTGCTATTAGGATTCAACTGTGTAGTTTTCGAGTCAAACTCATTGATCCATATTTCATGAGTAGAAGTTGGAGATTGTTTTGTAATATGTTATGATGAAGTTGAGATTGTTTTCATATGAAATTATTTTTGAGTTTTATTGTCTAGTAT
Organism: Chamaecyparis obtusa; assembly: GCA_027943335.1. Classification (NCBI taxonomy): domain Eukaryota; kingdom Viridiplantae; phylum Streptophyta; class Pinopsida; order Cupressales; family Cupressaceae; genus Chamaecyparis; species Chamaecyparis obtusa. The sequence continues at coordinate 2,215,845 of BSBK01000771.1, read as the reverse complement.
TGATGGTGAGATTGTTATAGCATGTGTTTGAAAAGGAATATTAATGCATCCACTAGATTTTATTAGTTGGTAACAAATGAATCATTAAGTTGTTAAAGTCAAAATAGTTTGACCAAATTTTATAGTGCTTTTAAAAAAAAAAATTCTTTTAAAATATATAAAGTTATTGAATCTTTAAACTCTTTTCATTATAACTATAAGAAAAGTTAATTATGTATACTTGTTTTGAGGTTACTTTTTAATTTGATTTATTGTCTTATTTGATAAATGACATTATTTATATTCAAAATGGAAATATAAAAGTTTTTTTATTAAAATAATTAATAACAAAATTTAGATATTTTGATTTAAAATATTTTTAAAAATTAATAATAACAAAAATAATATTTAGAATGGTTGCGGCTTCGAATGGCAACGGGTCTTCCCACCCACGCCTTTTTGTTGCTAGTGTGCCTTTAGTTGTGCTTGCATATGGGTTTGGGGTTATTGCGGGTGCTGTCGCGGGTTCTTCAGATTTGCGGGCTCCCTCTTCTACATCTCTTGTATTTGGTCCAAATTAGACAACTCTTGCCACTTTCGAGTTGTCTTTCTCCACCTTTGCTAGGGTTTTAGGAGGTTTGAACAAAGGCGTCCTCTCTGATGTTGGAGTTGCTTCAGGTGCTTCCCCTATGCATTCAAGTTTGAATGGTGTTAGACCTAATTTCACACGTCTTGTGTTTGGAGGGACCCCGCATGTTGTGGTTGCAGGGATAGGGCCTCATGGTGAGAGGGGGTCTGTTTCCTCGCCTTCGGTCCCTTCCCCTTTGCTAGCCTTTGGGGATGGGGGCGATGCTCCTTCTGTTGCTCCTTCCTCTCCTTTGCCTCTTGCTAAGGATGTTTTCAAGGTTTCCGGTCTACAACATCTCATGGTGGGGTCCTTTACCAAGGTCGTTTCTAATATGATTGTGTGTGGGAAAGGATCTAGGGTTGTTGCTGGCACTACTAGTTTAGTATCTTCCATTGCCTAGGTACCTATGAGTTGCTCTCTCTGTTAAGTTCTCTTATGAGGCTGAAGGGGAGTTGGTGAACAACACTAATATTTTTAAGGCTCATGGTTTAATATGTCACTTTTGGGGTTTTTTGGCCTAGCCTCCCTCAATTGCATGATTAGGTGTCTCATAAATGGGAAGCAATTTTATTTGATACTGTCCATATTTTTCCTATGGCTAAAGGGTTCTTCATAACTAAGTTTGATAAGGCTGAGGATAGATCTAAGATCTTGTGTGATCATTTTTTTAGCTGGGAGGAGGAAAAATTTATGCTGATGGTTAAGCCCTAGCACCCTGATTTTAATCCTTCATCTGAAGTCTTCAGTAAGATCCCCATATGGGTTAGGCTTCCTAACCTCCCCCTTCACCTTTGGCAAGACTCCATCCTGGTGGAAGTGGGTGAGGCCTTGGGGGATTTCTTAGTGTTGGATTAGGACTCTTTTAATATTTATCACTCCATCATTGCCCACCTTTTGGTAGATCTTGACACCTCGAAGGGTCTTCCAGTTGAAATCAAAATTGAGTCATATGTGGGATCTTGGATCCAACAACTTGACTATGAAGGTATTCCTTCCAGGTGTCGTAAATGCTTTAAGACTGGTCACATTTCTACTCAATGTGGCTTGGATACTAAGAAGAAGAAATCTTCTCCCTCTTGGTGGAAGGGCGCTTCCACCCAACAATACACAGTCATGAAAAACTCCTCTCAGCTCAAGAAGGAGGTTGCTCCTACTTTAGGAGATCCAGTGAATTATGTAGCATGGTGGATGGCTCATGCCCTTCTGCTTCTACTGGGCTTGTTGTGGCTGTTGGCCCTGATCCTGCTCACCCTTCTGTTGGTTCTAGATCAACTCCTTCTTTGTTGGATGGAGCTAGCCCCCCTGCAAGCAGTTTTGTGGGTGTTGATTATGTTGGCCTTGTTGGTGTTTTAGCAGTCGATGGTTCTGGTTCTGTTGATCCTCTTTTAGATAATCCTGGGGGTGGGATTAAAGTTGTCCCTATGTTGGATGCTTCGCTAGACATTTCAACACCTCTATTGGGTGTTGATTATTCGGTCTTGGATTCGTTGTGCTAGTAGGATGAGGTTGCTAGAGTTGAAGAAGGTTGGATCACAGTTAAAGATAAACAATCTAAGAGATCCTCCTCTTCTTTTGACATGACCCTTCAATCCCATAAGAAGGGATCAAAAGTCTAGTCCCCTTTCTTTTAATTGATGCTCTCCTCTGGTATATCTTGTGCAGTCGTTTGGGGTCCTTTTGTTGGACTGCTTTCTTTGGCAGTATTTTTCTATGTTGTGATTGGGGTGTTTGGTCTTTTGTTCTCGTTGGACTGTTGTATTTAGGGAACTCTTAATGTCCTATCTTAAGTTCCAGTGTTGTACAGGGTTTCGAGGCCCCTTCAAAACCTATTTTTAGCTTAATAAAAAATAAAAATATTATTTAATAAAATTTAATGAATAATTATATATATATATATATATATATATATATATATATATATATATATATATATATATATATATTACTCACTTGAGAGTACTAATTTATCTAATGTACCATGTTTTTATTAGTTTAGTCAATAAGTATATAGAATTGTAAAAACTGAGGAGCAACCATATTGAATACATTTAATTTTCTATTTCAAATGATTGTAAAAATGTCATTTATCTTTCCTTCTATTGGTTCATGTTGGCAATAGTCATCATAATTATCTTTTTTTTGTAATGTGTTGTTGGTGTAATTAATTATTCACCTAATTACAATTTACTTAACCTTACTTAGGATAATACTGACATAGTAGTTTACATATGAGATACTTAGGAAGATGCACATTTACTTGTACACGATGTAGGAAAAATTCCACTTTAGGTGGTGATAGTAGTTATCACATTCAACTTTATGTGTTGTCTCCACCTTTAGTGCACTTATCACTTTATCATCTTTCACATTGTTGCACATGTTTGCACATACTTCATTGCAGAATGGAGGATGATCCACCTTGTGCGGGTGATATGTTATCTCCTAGTTATCATGTTCACTTATTGCCTTGCCTATATAAGTAGACACATCTACATTATACTCAATTCAGTTAACTCGGTTATTGCATCACTGATGAGAATACAATTTGTTCTTGTCCATTTTTTATCTCTTTCTTTTGTGCTATTCAATGGCCTCTAGATCTTGGGTCATTGCTATTGGAAAATTCTTACATGCACAAGTCTATTAATGATTTTGAGGACACTAGCACTATTAAATACATTATACTAGTTATTTTTCTAGACAAATCAATATAAAATAATTTTGTGTCTTGATAAATTAACTTTAAATTTATTGTCTCCTAAATGATATTTCTAACATCACTGAATTCATTTGACACAACAAAACTCTTTACACTTACTACAACACAACAAACATGCCCAATGCATCTCTTATTTATAGTGATATTATTTTATTAGTTTTATTTTATTCTTGTGTATATAAGGTGTAGAGTCTTTGAAAATAAATAATATTTGAAATTTAAATATAAGTTATTTTAGAAGTTGATTTCAACTTAATGAATTATGAAAATCTTATTATATTATTGTGTACATTTTATTATAGAATTTCTACATAGCTAAACTCTAGTTTAAGTCCTGTAAATCCTTTTGGTTATTAAGATCATCAATTTGTATTAATTGATCATTGATGTATGTACGGAGTTAGATAAACAAATACAATTAAACTTTTACTGGCTTGTCTTACATTTAATAGTTCATGTTTATATCATATTGAAGAATTCCTCTACATTAACTTGAATATCTTAAGTCTTTGAGTTATCAAGATTAACCCACTAAACCACCAATTTATTTAGCTTACTAGATAATTCCTTTAGAGTTAAAGTCAAACTCAAATATCCTTAATCTTTGAGCCATACTCCCACTATCTTTTTTTATTTTTTGAAATAAGAAAATTTTATTAATAACATAGATTACATAAAGAGATGCATAATAACAACAACAACAGACACTATAGTTGGACAAAAGGAAGCTTTCAACTACATAGAAAAAATTTGTAATAGAAAGGTACAAAATAATTGAAGTACAATAATCCAAAGTAGCATCTAAAAATATCCCTCTAATTACAACAATCAACAACAATGACCAAAGAATACTTTTCCTTCGTAATATTCCTCCCAATAGGGACTAGAACTAGGAATCGGTTCTATCACAACCAATGAACAATTTTGAACTTGTAGCATGATTTCTAGTTCTCAAAGGTCTGACTTTGAGCATGACAATAAAGTGAGAAGTGAGTATTGAACTTGGAGTAGCAAAGTTGAAGCTATTCTACTCATTAATCACTACATAAAATACCTAGCATCATAAATCAAGAGTTGTCCCTGTCCATAGGTAGAAGTACATTCCTCTAGAAGTTGGCATAGATATAATACAAGCCAATACTAAAATCGAGCTCAAGAAAATTAAATGTTTGGCTTGTTGAACTCTTCCACATCTAGTCATTCATGATATGTTTTTTCAGCAAACACTTTTTTTTGGTAAGGAGAAGTGCCTAATATGCTCCCCAAATCTTGAGAAGGAGATTCCACAGATATGATACTTCATATTTCAACTAGATGGGGTCCTTATATTTTGAAAGAGAGGTCCCACATTAGATAATTTATCAAATTTATGGTGGGACAATTTATTTTGTCAAAGTCACATAAGGATGAAACCTAACCCTTCTCCTTACCAACAAAAATCAAACCATTGTGAGTTCTTTGTGAGCCCACCATTCATGCTAACCCAAATCCCATCTATGAGCATCATTTATCATATTCAACATGATTGTTGTTAGAGTGAGTTGTTGTTAATGTAAAAGGGATATTGTACCTAGTCTAGTTCAATACCCGGGTCCTAATTACATGTGTTACTTCAATTTACTCAGTGGGCACATTGGAAACTTCCCACTCTTGGTAGATAGTTATCACATTATCACTTGTCCACCTTAAGTGGATGATAAGTTATCACTTTATGTTTCAAATCATAAGATTAAGACACATGCCATAATATTATGTCATCCTATGTTCACCTTGGCTTAAATATAACCAAAGAGCCCCTTTATAACATTTATTCCATTATCATTGTATAATTTGCATCCTTAATATAATAGCACTATTCTCTCATTTCTAATCTCTCTTGTACTTTCATGGAGTACACATAGATATTGGATGGTCATAATCTTCATCTAATCTTGCATGGTATAGAGCATTCTATAGCTAACTTTAATAGTTGCAAGGTTCACTAGCTCAATACTAAATAGACGTCAACAATGTGAGTTGATGTGGTAGGTAAAATACCTAGTGAAGTTATAGATTGCAATAACATAAATCATCCTAGATTAATTAATTGCAAATATGGGCGTGATAATATCAAAATTAAGTACTGCTTGGTATTAATGTAGTAAATGTAAAAAAGGCTAATGTGTTTAGGTTTAATGATTGATGGTTTATAACTCTCTTATGAAATTCTTTAGGATCTAAGTGTCTTAGAACTCAAAATAGATCTTATTTGTTTGTTATAAGTTTTAGAATGTATTAAAGGTATATTACATGTTCATTTTAGTACAAAGATGATATATTTTGAGTGCTAAGATATGCAAATTTTAATTCATTTTATTGTGCCTTTGGAATTCAAAATATTTTTATAGGGATATTTAGCTATTAGAGGATGTGAAATAAATGCAATTGAATCTCCTCAATTTGAGGACATGACAATAATTCATACAAACATGTGTCTAGCCAACTTACAATAGATAATGAGTATTTCAATCTCCAGCTTACAAACATATGCTTAGCCAACTTACAATAGATAACATAGATAACATGCAAGATCAATCCTACACCCAAGCAAATGACCTAACTTAATGGAATGACAAAGTATATACAAAGACTAAACATTTTCTTTTGCTATAAATGTAGTTTGTAGGAGAGTGTGTAAAACGAACATTTTCTTGTGCAATAAATGTAGATTGTATGAAAATGTGTATATAAACATACGATAATAAGAAAAAAATGCATTTAAATAAAGAGAGACAAAGACCACGCAAATGAGCTCTACTTTACACAAGATTGTATCATATGAAATCATTCTCTAAACATGGGCACTATAATGTATGCAAATGAGGATAAGCAAGGCTCAAGAACACAATTCAACTTGACACAAGATTATGCCTAATCAAGTTATTTTATTGAAAAAGACACAAAACTAACTAAGAATCAACATAATTGTACATATTTCACCATTAAAATAATATAAAATATTTTTAAAAAATTTGACTAAACCCATATACCTTCATTTTTTATCAATCAATATTCTTCCATGAAATCATCGTTTTAACTCAAAAGTTGAGATTGATAGACATCTTCCATCAAATTCATTCCCAATTGACATCTAAACTTGTTTTATCCAATAAAATAACCTACTTAACTAAACATTTCCATATTTTAATCATATAACACATTTCCTAAATCTTAGCGCACAAATCTCCATTATCTGAAAAAAGAAACCCTAATGATTTAGGGTTTGAACCTGAGCCGTTCATCATAATTTCTGCAGAAAGTCCAAACAGATGTCACATCTGAGAACCAGGGAGGAACCATGAGCTACAGGGAATTGATATAGTGTCTTACGGCCGTGACTTGCTCCCTCTGTGCAGTGCATCTGAAATTATGATTTTTTCTCCCTGCCATTGCAGTGTACTGCGTTACATGCCACAATATTATAAGCAGATCCGCTAAGATGTGACCAAGGAAGATGAAAAGATGGGGAGTTCTGCGAGTATTCCTTCCATTTACTGATGTGACTGGAGCATGGGAAGCGGGGAGAAAAATGCAGTCGCGTGAGAATACTTGGCACATTTTTAAGTATTTCTCACTGTACCGGATTTTGTCCGCTTCTCCATTACCAACCTGTAAGATGTGGCCTGTATTTCTTAATCTCCATCTTTCTATTATTAAATGCTTAGGGTTTGGGACCTCTGCTTTTGGTCCTTTGCATGAGGTGAGCATGGTATTTGATGGGGACCTTACATGTTGTCCCATTTTCTGTCCACTAGAAACAGCCCCCATGTTCTGTCCACCACAAAACTATTTGAAGGGAACGTCTATCCAGCAGGCTGGATGTACATTTGGCCGTGATTATAGGTATGTATAAATTAAGTAAAATTTTAAGTATAGTAAATTTAGAAAAGGATTGATTTGTGGTTTGTTTGGATAAGTTGTTTTTTTAGTCTCATGGACAATTGTTGGTAATTATATTTATAAGTTAATTAAAACTTAAAGTGTAATAAATTTGGAAAATGATTGATTTGTGGCAATGGGTTTGATTGGGGGGAGTTGTATTATAGACTAAGTTTAGTTTCATGGAGATTAACAATTAGCTGAAATTTAAAGTACAACAAATTTGGAAAAAGGATTAATTTGTTAAAGTGGTTTGATTGGGCAAGTTGTCCCATAGTCTACTTTAAGCCTCATGGACATTAAAATTGTTTGTAATTATATTTATAAGTAAACTAAAACTTAAAGTATAACAAATTTGGAAAAGGATTGATTTGTGGCAATGGGTTGGATTGGGGGAGTTGTCCCATAGACTAAGTTTAGTCTTATGGACACTAATAATTAGTTGAAATTTGAAGTACAACAAATTTGGAAAAGGATTAATTTGTTGAAGAGGTTTGATTGGGCAAGTAGTCTGATAGTCCACTTTAAGCCTCATGGACATTAAAATTGTTTGTAATTATATTTATAAATGAGCTAAAATTTAAAGTATAACACATTTAGAAAAGGATTGACTTGTGACAATTGGTTTAATTGGGTGAGTTGTCCCATAGGCTATGTTTAGCCTCATGGACATTAACCATTAACTAAAATTTAAAGTATAACAAATTTGGAAAAGGATTGTTTTGTCAAAGTGGGTTTGATTGGGGGAGGTTTCCCATAGGCTACGTTTAGTCTTGTGGACATTAAAATTGTTCGTAATTATTTTATAAATTAATTAAAACTTAAAGTGTAACAAATTTGGAAATGGATTCATTTGGAGAAGTTTGGTTGATTGAGTGGGTTGTCCTATAAGCTATGTTTAAAATTGTAGTATTCTCTTCTAGTAATGTATTTTGCATAAATTATTTAGGTTATTTAAACAACTAGAATTTATTGATGTCTATTTCATTTAGATAATACAATATTTCAGATAAAGTATAAAATTTAAATGAGTGGATAGGTGTATTTAGTTTTAGAATTGATGATGGGTAAGTGTTATCGATATTATTCAAAAATGATTTATTATTCTTTGAAAATTAACTATCTTGATCTTATAAATGTTTTAGAAACTGAAGGCACATAGTTTGTAGATCTGTGTGCTTACCCAATACAATTGATCTTGATCGTCAAGAAACTTGACAAATGGAATTTATTGATGTCTAATTCATCTAGATGATAAAGTTTTTAGATAAAATATAAATTTAAATGAGTGGATAGGCGTATTTAGTTTTACAGTTGATGATGGATGAATGTTATCGATATTATTCAAAAATGATGTATCATTCTTTGAAAATTAATTATCTTGACCTAGTAAACATTTTAGAGATTGAAGTCACATAGAAAAGTTTGTTGGTTGATGTATTTACCAAATACCTTTGATCATCATGAGCTTGATTAGATGTATGAAATTGGCTTGAATAATGTACAATTAATCTAATAAGAAGCATGCTTGAGAAAATTGTTTGCATTTTCCTATTAGATATTTGAGGAGTCAAGTTAGGGTATGGAGACACCATTGAGGAGCTTGTAGACTCAATAGACAAACACATTTTCCTAGTTTTCAATCCTTCAATAAATCAAGTTAGTGACTTTCCTTACCAATTTCACTTGCATTTATGCATTTCTAACATAACATGTGTTTAAGTGCACCATGAATGTTTTAAAATTCTATGACATAACAATTGTGAAATCTGGGAGTCACTCATATGCTTATGAAGATTGACCTAGGCCAATCTTGCATTCTAAAAATTGCCTTGAATGAATAACTTTCATTTAGAAGAGGAACAAATATCTAGGAATTAGTCAAATAGAGGTGAAATAAAGGTGAATGGGAATGAGAAGGTATGAGATTGTGAGCCCAATCTAATATAAGGGTATGCTACTTGTTGACTAATTATTACATTAAGACATTTCCATTAAGTTGGACAAAAGATTAAATGAGAATTAAAATGGATATATTAATTTTATTATTTTATATAAATAAGAGTAAATATTAGTATAAATAAAAATAAAGAAAAAAATATGATTAGGAGTCATACAATTGTGTATAGTTGAGTTTGAGCTAATAAATATTAAATACAATACAAACAAGCTAGAATTGTAATGACCCACCTTGATAGCACTCTTGATCTAGCATGTCTTGAGTCTTGATAGACATTTTTCTATTTTAGATTCTTTTTATAACCATAGACATCTAAAAATGGCTAATGTATTATCATCATGTCATATTGTGTGTGTGAAAATTGTACCCAGCTGTAGACACAACACTTTAGTAAAATATTATTGGTTAATATGTTAGAAAATTTGCAATAAGAATAAATAGGATTAATCAGACAATTACTGCTTTCTAGTAGGTGCGAGTATGGTATTCTCAGATTATGACTGAGATCAGTGACAATGCAACACCTAAACGAAGCATTTGAAATGATGAAAGCAATGAAAATATGGATGTAGATTAATTTATATTTTTGGATTTTCTATGCAATATGATGAAAAACTGATATGAAATTGATCTAAAGTGAATTGAAATAATTTGCAAATCTAATCTAACAATGCTTTGAAATGCTATGAATGAATTGAAAAACAATCAATTAAATTTGTAAAAATCTAACAATCGCTTGTTCGCAAGAGCTCGATTCTCCAAGTAATTGAAAGCGCAGTTGAAGGATGAAGGATGAAGCATCATTTGTGAAGGACTGAGTCTCGTTTATATAGAAATCCAGGGCTTGAGGGTGCATGGAAAAAGCCATAAATCACTTTTGATAAACTCAGGTTGATTTTGAGTTATCAATGAATTAGAAACAGTTAACTCACAAAATCATGCAAAAAATAACTTTTTAACTCGAATCAGGAGTTCGGTTCACTTTTTCAACTCACAATCATATGTTGAGTTTAGAAAGTTAACAAATTGAATTGATTTATTGATTTAGAGTTGACTACTTTTTTGATTGTGCATGATTTAATGTGAAGTTATTTAATATTCTAAGTGATTTATCCTCAACTTAACTGATTTTTGAATTAAAATAACTGATTTATGGGTTAATCAATTATTTAATCAAACTTTATCCCAAAACTATATCATTAAATTTGACAATTTGATTTAATCAATTAAATAAGAATTTAATCAATTATTTGTAAGATTTTTTAATTATTGTCAGAATTAAATAATATTAATTAGGAGTAAATAGAATTAAATCTAATCAAATTAATTAAGTGACATAATTAAATCTAATTAATTAAATATTTATCATATTCAACGAATCAAATTTAGGATAAATAAAAGAATATCATTTATCGCCAAATAATATTTAATTAGGAGATAATTTGGATAAATTAGGAATATTTAAGAAATATTCCCCGATGCAGAATTAGGTTAAAATCAATTAGGGTTTGATAATTTGATGTGCAGATGTGCCTTAGGTTAGGACTTTAAAGTTAATTTCGATTGATTTGTTGATGTGGGAGGTTAATGGTCCTATAGCCCATTTTTGGGATATTACATTTTGCCCCTCTTTGAATTACTGTGTGAAGTGCAGTGGTTCAAAGATTATCTATTTTGGTGATGATGTGGACTCAGCTTGTGGTGGAGAAACTAATCCTGAAAGATTAACCGATTCCGAGATAGAAATCGATTAAAAGATTTGAAGATGTTGATTCAGGTCCTGGTTGACCAAAGAATCGAGATGATGTCAACTACATCAACAATGAACTAGTGATTATGAAGAAATGTCAAAACGTTTGATTCTGAACCTTATGATTACAAAGAAGTGACTGTCTTGGCTCCAAACCTAATTGTCCAAAGGAATTGAAAGGATGCCAAATCTGAACCCTTCAATTACGAAGAATCAAGGAAATAACACTAATGAATCGTGGTTATGAAGAGCTGATATAATTTACAAGATTTAATGAGAGAACACCAGATTGATATGGATCTCGATGAATCTGATATGCCCCAAGTGATGTGCCCCAAGCGATGAGAAATTTTGATGAATCAACAACTAGACGTGGTTGTTGTCTTGATTACTGAAAGGAATATTTGACAGATTTGATTGATGATGTGCAATACCATGCCCCCTTCGGGATGAAAATTAAAATCTAGCAAGAAAAGCCAGCGTTTGAATGTTTAGAAGCATGTTAATTGATTTGAGAATTGGTTATACACGTCTGAGAATGCGTTCTGCATCATTTAGAGGTCCTGGAGACCAAGTTTGACTAGGTTTGACCATGAGTTGACCATGGTTGACCAAGTTGAAATTCAAATAGTTTGATGTGAGATAATCAGTCATGTTGAATGCTAGATTCAGTTGACGTTCAGAAGGTCAATTATGCAAGCAATCGACTGTTCTGGGTCTGAAAATTTTAAATCATGATTTTGATAAAATAAATGATCTTAGATTTCAATTTTGATCTTGAAAATGGGTTTAGAACGTCGAAATTAGCCAGGGTTGCAATTTTCACGCAAAACAGAGCACTTTGAAAATTAGGTAAAAAACCTATAAAAGGCCCAAAAGGGTCTTTCAAATCATTATTCCTTTTGACTTTGATAAAACTTTGTGGAGCCCTCAGAGCAAAAATGGAAGTTCCTGTCTCGCACCGATTTGAGTGCAGTCGTCGATACTAGTGACCTCCCTAGTACGGTAATCCAGTAAGTGGACCTCTGTGCCTCTCCTGCATTCAAATTTTGTTTGGTTTTATGTTTTTTAGAAATTTTTATCACGTTTTTTAGTTTTTCATGGAAACTTGTACGACAGTATGCTTAGACTCATACGAGTTTTCTGTTCCCTGTAGAGTGTCGTGTCCGTTTCAACTATAACTCGTATGAGAGGGACCCATTTGTCATATGACATTTCATCGGGTCCCTCAAGTCTCGTATGGGAACAATCTGAATGTCGTATATTCATTAAGTGTCGTATGAGACCTTGTAGTAACTCGTACGAGTTTTGGTGCCAGCCTAAAAATTTGTATGGAAAACAGTGACCATTTTTCACATCCTTAGGTCAAAATTTTGATTTTTTTGACTTCATGATTTTTTTCCTTGGTCTTTTATGCACCTTCTGAAGTAGTCAATTTCCTATTTTTTATTTCTGTAGTCTGATTTCTGAGTAAGTTACTGATAGGGTGTCTCTTTTTGTGTTGTGTAGGTTCTTTATCCAGATGTGCATGTACGCATCTCTCACCCAGCTACCCAGAGATTGTGTGTAGCGCTTCCTGATCCACTCAGAGTACACTTAGTTGCTGTGGCTTTGAGTATTTGATTCAGTTACCTGACATTCGGGTAAACCATGGGATGATTACTGCACTGATTGAGCGTTTTCATTCTGAGACGCAGACATTTCACTTGCCTATTGGGGATATTATCGTTACTCCAAAGGATGTGTATAGGATTTTACGGATACCATTTCATGGCCTGCACCCTGATTATATCAGCGCAGGTAACACAGGGTTGCATGCGTTTAGGACTCTTTTTGGTGCAGATGAGTAGATTGCTCAATAGATCTCATGGGAGATCCTAGTACAGAGATATAGACACACTCATAGGTTGGAGTGTATTTTAGCAGGGATGATCGAAGGGATTATCATGTCAGATCATCAGCAAAACAATCTTCTGATGGGCTGGGCCCCGATGGCTACACCTGTTGAGCTGGGATGGGGTCAGTGCCTCCTGGCACACATGTTTTCAGAGATGCCAAGATCATCTATCACGAGGCGAAGTCATTTGCATCTGGTGCTCTAGTTTTACAGATTTGGGCTTGGGAGCACATCTCGATATGTCATCCTATTTGTGGCAATGAGAGGCAGCCACATGAGCCACTCATTTACAAATATTCTAGTTACGTGACATAGGTCTGGATGGGCCGTACTGATTATTGGAGGCATGTGTTAGATGACACGACCTTTGTCATATGGAGGCCATACTTACAGATTGAGGCGTGGCCAACTACTCATGCTTAGTTTGGTTATTTCTTTTAGAGTCAAGTATTGATAGGACGATCCACCACTGTCCTTGAGAGGTTCCTGATTACACGCATCTGGCGGTAGTATGACATCATACAAGATGCTCCACAGGACTTTGCCACTTATGCACGGATGGTTTGAGAGCTGGGTTTAGGTTGGACAACTTGATTATCTTATGCACTGTGCAGCCATGAGTATAATGGTTATGTTGCGAGGGATTGGGATTACAAGCCACAAGTTGCTGACACTGGAGTTACTGATACCTTCATTGCTTGGTTAGCATAGCATCCGATGAGGCATTTTTCTGATCTGACATAGCTCATTCCTACCATGGAGGATGCAGAGGATGTGATAGGTGCCCCTATGGGAAGATGCCAAAGACGACGTGATGTACAGATTCCAGTGGTGCAGCTAACACCACCTTGGCCATGAGTAGTGGTGACTCCACCGAGGCCATTAGGATAGATGAGACCACCATGACCACACACAGATCCATTAGTGAGACCCTCAGTTTTACATCGTAGATACACCAAAGGTGAGGGTGGTACACTGGGTGGTGTTGGCAGTGTTGATGAGGTGTTAGGAGCTTAGCAGGATGCTCCGATGGTGGAGGCACATGATGCTCCTGATTTTGATTTAGGTGCAAAGATCTGTCGCCAGAAGGCACGTAGAGAGGCTAGTGAAGAGCAGCATATGGAGGAGGCAGAGACAATGGCAGCTGAGGCAGATCCTGGATTGAGACAGACGCCACAGGATGTCATTAGCATGACTCCGGTTGTAGATACACGATCTGAGGCTACAGAGTGCGACTTTTGAGGTTCAGCTTAGAGAGTCTGAGAGACAGCGACTAGAGCGGGAGGTTGATGTGAGATGACTAGAGGCCGAGGTGATCCATCAGACGAGTCGAGCCTCTTATTATGTGTCTGCTTATTATTCAAGGGTACCTGCTGATCAGAGAGTGCCATTATATTTTGAGTACATGCTTGCTTCTGAGGGAGCCAGAGCACCACGTGCCGACCCACCACCAGATGCACCTGCCAGAGGAGGAGCACCAGATGTTGAGGACCATGCAGACAACTGATATGTCATAATGTTCTCATTTTTATCATTTTTGTCTAGACATTGATCATATCTGATAGCTCAGTTGAGCTCATTCTTTTGTATATTGTGCCAGTAGTGCACCCTTGTACTTATCCAATTATATATATATATATATATATATATATATATATATATATATATATATATATATATATATATATATATATATATATATATATATGAGATCTTGTGGGTTGTGACTTCATATGCACTTGTTGTTTGGTTTATGATTATCATATCATGTGATGTAGATCCTTTATGTGTTAGTGTAGAATGTATGGAATATGCAATGCAATGTTTACTTTCAAATGTATGGATTATGCAATGCAATGGTAGATGGATTATGGAAATGTATGATTAGTTTATGCTTTATGAATGCTCATGTATGTATGTAATGGATGTATGAAATGATTATGATATGTAATGTAAATGCAACAATACACATGATATATTGTGCAGGTATTGATGAAGACAAGTGGTCGGTCATTTGCCAAAACAAATGTTTAACCTAGGATGGTGATTGCTTGCTGATCTATCAAGGAGACCTTCGTACGATACTTAGTCATTGTGTCATGTTTAGCATAGTTTTGGAGAATCCTTAAGCATCAAGCTGATTTTGAAATCATGAGATAAATGCAACCATGCAAAGTGCAAAAATGCAATACAAAATGAAATGCAGACCTAGGACCCAGAACTTAGTCATTGATCATGTGTCGATCTTTTTCATCACTGAATATTTATTAGGTAACTGGATAAATCGATACAATGTCCACTAGTTAGGCAACCATGAACATATGAATATTGATTTTTATTTAGAAATGTTAGATTAGATATAAGCACCAAGGCATAAATGTCAGGATGACCTGGATATCATATCCATTTTGATATTGCAATTTGTATAAGCATCAGAACATAAATGTTGTGATGACCTGAATACACTTTGCGTACAAACACACCAAGCAGTTTAGGAGATCATTCTATTTTCCATGTGAAGTATCCGTAGTGACCCTTTTTCGTTCACATCCTTGGATAATTTTACGTCTCACAATAGAAATAAGAAATTACTCAAAAGACAAAGTTAGATCAAACTTCCTTGAAGCTTCCGGGTATTGATGGTCGATGTACACATGGCCATCCAATACAAGATGGAGGCACTTATAGTGGACACCAATTCAATCCAGAATTTCCAAAGTTATTAGATTTTCACTCAAAGTAGAAAACAAAGAAAAGATTATGCCCCCAGTCATCACTCTCTAAATCCTGTAAAGGACATCATCGAGGAGTTCGTGGGAACAGAATATGTAGAAATCTCAATGTGAATTAGTAAGCATGCAAGGAGATAAAAGCAGTTGAACAAAGATTATTTTCATTTGTTGCTAACACTTGTTTGTGTTTGGTTGCAAAATCCTTTCTGGTAAGGAGATCTTTGACTTAGATGTAGTTTCAAAGGACTATGATTGGACATGACTCGTCTGAGGTACTGAGGACTGCAGGATATGGTAGTGATTGCCCCCAAGTTTGGAACATTGATAGGATACATATGCTTTTGCTTATTGGTGTATAAACTGAATTTATTGAAAACAAGGATATATACAAACTAAAGAAGGACTGAAAGCTGGGAAATACCAAGATTGCGCTGATAGATGGAGCGTTTTGAACAAGTGGCATCTGTTTGCCAGGTTTTCACCATCTTGGCATAGATTCTATTTTTGCTACCAAAGCGCCTGTTTCCAAGTTTTTACCAAGGCACTTTTCTTTTTCTTCTTTTTTTGTATTTTTCATCTTTTTAAATTTTTTTTGTTGTGATTCCTCAAGGTGCCTATTGCTAGGTTTTCACCAGGATGATCATTTTTTTAGGACTTTTTCTGATTTTTTTCTGGACATTTTACCATAGACTGAATGCCTTAGGCGTAGAATTTCTTCAGATGGAGAGCGTTGATTGGTTCTCAGAGCTGTTCTCCTTTAGTCATTGAGAGTTGATAGGCTCTAGAGCCAAAATTAGCAGTGATAACAAAGGGACCCAACCAGTTGGGTTCAAACTTCCCCTTGCGCTCTCGATGTGATTGATTTTTGGGATTTTCTCTCAAGACTAGATCGCTAAACCTGAAATTCTCTATGTCTAACTTTCTTGTTGTAACCTCTAGACATTCTTTTTTGATATACTCTGAGATGATTATACGTTACTTGCCTGTGCTCATCTAGTAGTTCAAGTTCTTGCAGCCTAGACACTCTGTAATCATGATCGGTCACGAGTCCATGCATTTTGATTCTTAGTGATGAGATTTCAACCTCAATAGGTAGTACCGCTTCAGACCCATAAACTAAAGCAAATAGTGTAGCCCCAGTGGGTGCTTTGATACTTGTTCTATAGGTCCAGAGAGCTGGATTGATCATGAGATGCCAGTCTCTTCCTATTTTATTAACTATGCGATGTAGAATTTTCAATAGATTCTTGTTTGATGCCTTTGATTGTCCATTCCCTTGAGGATAGTAAATGGACGACCAATGCTGCATGATTTTGAATTTAGTGCACAAGGAATCCGAGTCCTTATTCTTGAATTGGCCACCATTATCTGTGACTATTGAATGTGAAATTCCATACTGACATATGATGTAGTTCAAGATGAACATTGAAATTTGTTTGCCAGTTGCTTGAGTCAAAGGAATTGCTTCTACCCATTTTGTGAAATAGTCTGTAGCTGTAATGATATGGGTATGCCCATTAGAAGAATGTGGATGTACAACCCCTATGAGATCAAACACCCATTGTTGAAAAGGCCATTGTGTAGTGAAGGGAATCAGATCTCTCCCTGGTGCATGAATTAAGTTACCATGTACTTGGCACTTTTGACAATTCTTAGCATATTTGATAGCCTCTTTTTCCATTTCAGACCAATAGTACTCAACCCTAATAAGTTTTTAAGCTAGTGTTAAACCATTGGAATGTGATCCACATATACTATCGTGGACTTCCTCTAATGCACGTTGAGACTCCTCATGTTCTAAACACCTAAGGAGTGTACCATCTAGACCCCGTTTGTATAGGTCATTACCTATGATGACATACTACGATGCATTTCAGATAAGGTATCATTTCTCATGGCGATTGAAGGTATCAGGGATGATTTGGTCTTTAAGGTAGGAGTATAGGTTTTTGTAGCGGGAGGAATCATGACCAACAATAGTGCAGATCATGCAGGTTTTGGGGGAATCATATGCAGGAAACGACAATGCTTCCACCAGAAACTCGTAATGTAGATCATGTTTAGGCTACTGTAGTAGAGATGATAGCATTGCCATAGCATCAACAACCTTATTCTCCATTCTAGGAATCTTCTCAAAAGTGACTGAGATGAAATACTTCTTAAGGTCATCAACCATGCATTTGTATGGAACTAATTTCTCATCTTTTGTCTGGTACTCATCATTGACTTGGTGTATGACTAGCTGTGAGTCTCCATGAATGTGCAACTTTGTCATTCGCCACTCAATTGCTATCTTCATGCCATTAAGTAGAGTTTCATATTCAACAATATTGTTTGTGCAAGGAAATTTTATTCTGAATGCTTTAGGTATTGAGTAACCTTGTGGTGTTATGAATAATATGCCTACTCCAAATCCATTCTGTGTGTAAGATCCATCAAAGAAAAGATGCCAGGTCCTAGAGGATATGTGCATGATGGAGGAATTAGGAAATTCCATTTGTAATGGCGTATCATCGAACATTGGTGCTTCAGCCAACTGGTCTGCAATGACTTGTCCTTTGATAGCTTTTCTCTCAACATATTCTATGTCAAATTCACTTAATAGCATCACCTATTTAGCCAGTCTACTTGTGATGGCAGCTTTACTCAATAAGTATTTCAAGGGATCTATCTTAGCTATCAATTATGTTGTATGAGCTAACATTTAATGTCTCAGTTTTTGTGATGCAAAGATCACAACTAGACAAGCTTTCTCAGTCATTGAATAGTTCTTCTCATATGCTACCAATGTTCTGTTGATATAGTAAATAGCTCTTTCCTTCTTGTTTTCATCATGTTGTGCTAGTAATTCCCCCAGTGATGTATCTGTGGCAGAGACATACAAAATCAATGACTTCCCTTGTATGGGAGGCATCAGAATAGGAGGATTTGATAGATATTGCTTGATGTGGTTGAAATTATTTTCACATTCCTTGTTCCATGCAAAAGTCACACCTTTTTGTAATGTCTTTGTGAAAGGTTGTGATATATCTGCTAGCTAAGATATGAAACGTCTGATTGATTGCACCCTTCCTTGTAAGGTTCTCATTTGACTAATATTTTTGGGAGGTTGCATCTCCATGATAGCCTTGACTTTAGCAGGATCTACTTCAGGATCTACTTCAATGCCTTTCTTTGAAACAATATAGCCTAGGAGCTTTCCAGAAGTGACACCAAAAGCACACTTTTTAGGGTTCATCTTGAGACTAAACTTCTCCATTCTATCCAGTATTTTGCTCAAGTCATTCAGATGTTCTGATTGTGTCATAGACTTAGCCAATGTATCATCAACATAGTCTTCCATGGTTCAATGCATCATGTCATGAAAGATAGATGTCATAGGGTGAACCCACAATACTGGGTTACAATTTTTTGGAGGAAGGAATCCGTCCCGAAAATCATTTTTGGCAAAATAATATTTATCAACTTTCGATAGAAACTAGCTTCAACTTTCGATTGTAAGTACTAAACTTATGATCGAAAGTCCTTAAACAAAGGACTTTCGATTGTAAGTAACTTTTGATCGAAAGTTACTAAGGAACTTTCGATCGAAAGTCCCTTAGTGATGACTTTCGATCGAAAGTCATGTATTTAGGGTTTTTTTTAGCGGAAGTTTATATCCACCGAAAGTTGACATGACTTATCAATCGGAAATGCCACCAAAAAGGTTGACATGACTTTCGATCGAAACTAGGTTAGTATTAACTAAATTTTCCATTTTTGGGCAAAGTACTTTTTATCAAAAGTCCCTAGTTTGAGCCATGGTTTCAAGTTTTCAAGAAATTTTGAGAATTTCATGGCTTTAGGCCTCAAGCGTACTGATCAAATGGATGAATAAGAAGACATCCTTTTGCATTCAACAAGTACTTGGAACTAGCTTTCAAACGGTTATATATTTGACTATTTTTAAATTTATTATGTGTGTGGTTTTTGACGTTAAATGAATGTAGGTTTTTTATCAAATATAAACCTCTGAGTTTGACGTTTAATGAAAAATAGTAAAACAAGGAATTTTTTTTTGGAAAAATAACAGTGCCCTCCGTATGGATGTTACAAAACTAAATTTGAAAGAATCGCATCCATATCTATTTACAAAAAAAGTTATGCTCTATGAAAACAATGTTACTATTTGAAAATGACGTTTTCAGCACCATACAAGTTTTCGTGGGAGAAAGAAAAAAGTATTCAAATAAATTAAAAAAAAATAAAATAAAAAAAAATTTAGAAACTAGACAGAAAATCCTAAAAGACTCT
Organism: Chamaecyparis obtusa; assembly: GCA_027943335.1. Taxonomy (NCBI): domain Eukaryota; kingdom Viridiplantae; phylum Streptophyta; class Pinopsida; order Cupressales; family Cupressaceae; genus Chamaecyparis; species Chamaecyparis obtusa. The sequence continues at coordinate 2,195,969 of BSBK01000771.1, read as the reverse complement.
AATTTACTTCATCCTCTGATTTCGAGCAGTTCAACAGCAATATGCATATGAATCTGAAAGTTTTTCTCAAAATGTAGAGTTCAGTGTCCGTTCAGGCTAAAAAGTGTAACTCACTATTGTGGGTTCACCCCATAGCTCGTTGATAAGTAGCTCCGACATTCTTAAGACCAAATGACATGACATTCGAACAGAAGGTACCCCATGCACATGTGAAAGTTGTTTTCTCCTAATCCTTTGGAGCAATTTTGATTTGGTTGTATCCAGAGAAACCAACCATTAAAGAATACATCTCAAAGCCTGCAATCATGTCCACTATCATATCGATATTTGGTAATGGAAAATCATCCTTAGGGCATGCTTTGTTTACATCTCTGAAGTTTGTGCATACTCTGGTAGATTTGTTTGGTTTTGATACTGGAACAATATTTGAGATCCATTCAACATAATCAATAACTCAGATAAATCCGGCTTTTAGTAATTTCTCTAGTTCAACTTTTACAAGAAGCACCATGTGAGGATGCATTTTACACAGCTTCTGTTTTACAGGTTTAATTTTTGGAGTGATAGAGAGATGATGCATGATGAGATCAGGATCTAACCCAGGCATATCTAAATATTTCCATGCAAAGTTGATTTTCTTCTTTGTTAAGAAAGTAGTGAATGCTTGTTTCTCTTCATCTGATACGGATTGTGCTACATGAATTAGTTGTGGCTCCTTTGTTGTACCCAAGCTGATAGATTCAGTGGGTTCTATTAGTACTTGAGATCTGTCCTATAAATGACTCAGAAGGACATCAAATATCTCACCCATAGGTGCCTTAGAGAGGTTTTCACCTTCGGATACATCTTTTGTTTTTACTATTTTAGGTTTTGAGACTGCCACAGAGTGGTTTTCACCCTCATAACTCTTTTTCCTTTTACTTTTGTTTATCTGACTGAGATATTTGATATCTGACTCTGTCATGCTAATGCTAGGTTTACCAATGGAAGTTGTCATAGGTTCCACTGCATTGAGGTAGCAGGCAAGAGCGTAGTCAGTTTGGAAGGTGTGGATATCTCGATTTGGATCGGTAGATGTTTGGTCAATAAGCTCTGGATGTTGGATAGTCAATGTAGGGGAGGATTGGGAAATGGTGTTCACACATACGGCGTTGTCATCATTGGTCCTAACCTAACTCTCGAACTCAAAGGTGATATTACTATAAGGAAACTCAGGTGCGGAAACAGCTTCCTATGCTAATCTCTATAGGAGAGTATTGTGCAAATTCTTATAAATCCTTACAATTTCAGATTCGTTAACTACTTTAACAAAGATATTGCAACCACATACCATGCATACAGAAAAATAGAGAATGACACAATGATATACCCTGGGGAAACCTTTCGGTAAAAACCCCAGCACTCCAAAACCTGCACAATGTATTGATCACGGCAGCATAAAAATGTTTCAACCATACACTCGCATCACATCTCTTCGCAACCCTAAAAAATCTTATATCATGCGCTTCACTTTTTAGGGCTACTCCCAAAGATAACCGTATTAGGGTTTTACCATTCTTCGAGAAAATAGGAACCCCAAAATAGGAATCCCGAACCCCACGATTGGGGAAGAGTGTACAGTACTCAAATTTATCAGTTGCCACATGTCTTCACCTGTCATTGAATCTTCCTGACATAGCTCTTACGTGTCATAGGAATTCGTCATAACCATTTTAGCCATGATCTCCTTACACACAATTCAAGATGCCGACACATCAACATTATTTGCAAGAAAATACATTTCACAAACAAATAATAAGAATAGGAATTATCCAAGGTTGAGACACCTTATTCCTAACATTCTCCCACTTGTCAAACACCTTGTAAGAGCAACAGGAACATAACAGGAACTAACCGCTATAGGCCAAAAGGCCCATAGACTCCGAACACCATCTGAACTTCTCAGTGCCCACTGGTTTCGTTAATGCATCTGCAACATTCTTCACAGTATCTACCTTCTCCAAATTTACCTTTCCATCTTCCACCATATCTCTCACAAATTGAAACTGCACATCAATGTGCTTCGTTCTGGCATGGAAAGTTGGATTCTTTGCAAGGCAAATAGCGCTCTAATTGTCACACCAAATAGTAATCTGTTATGCATCAACACCAACATCAGAACACAATCTTCTAAGCTAAATGGCTTCTTTACAAGCATAAGTAGTAGCCATGTACTCAGCTTCTATAGTGGACAAAGCAACCACAGGTTGTCGCTTACTCATCCAACTAATGGCACCACCAAACATAGTGAACACATAAGCACTGGTGGATCTCCTGCTGTCAATATCACCTGCCCAATCTAAATCCACAAACCCACGAATACAAACTGAATGCGGAGATCCAGAAGAGTTACCATGATAACATATGGAGTAATCTGATGTACCCCTCAAATATCTGAATACTCACTTAATTGCATCCCAATGTACCTGTCCAGGGTTAGCCATAAACTGACTTAGGACTCCCACTGCTTGGGCAATGTCTGGTCTAGTACAGACCATAGCATACATAAGACTGCCAACTGCACTAGCATAAGGTACTCTACTCATGTCCTCCACCTCACTAGGAGATTTTGGACAATCATCTACAGATAACTTTGTTCCCACAGAAATAGGAACACATAGTGGTCTACAATCTGCCATGCTGAACCTGTCCAACACAGACTTCACATACTTACTCTGACTCAACCAAAGTTTTTTGTTAGACCTGTCTCTATTGATTTTCATACCCAAGATGTACCTAGCTGCCCCAAGATCTTTCATCTCAAACTATGCTGACAACTGAGATTTAAAATAAGAAATCATACCCTTACCCTTCCCAAACATCAACATATCATCAACATATAATGCAACAATAAGAAGGCGATCATTTTCAACTCTGAAATAAACACAATGATCTGATTTTGATCTTACAAATCCAATTGACAACACAAAGGCATCAAACTTAAGGTACCACATCCTAGGAGATTGCTTCAAACCATATAGAGATTTTTTTAATCTGCAAACTAAGGATTCTTTACCTTTAACAATGTAGTGCTCAGGCTGTGACATATAAATCTCTTCCTCCAAATCACCATGAAGGAAAACTGTCTTCACATCCATCTGTTCTATCTCTAAATCATATGATGTAGGAAGAGATAACAGAAATCTAATGGATGTCAACTTTGCAACAGGAGAGAATATTTCACCATAATCTATTCCCTCTACCTGTGAATACCCCTTTGCAACCAATCTTGCTTTGTACCTTTCAACATTGCCATCTGCACATAATTTCTTCTTGAACACCCATTTACAGCCAACATATTTTCTCCCTTTAGGCAAAGGTACAAGGTCCCAAGTTTTGTTTTTCTCCAATGAAACCATCTCATCATCCATAGCCTTAATCCAGGAACCTGCATCTTCCATGCCCAAAGCCTCTTTCACAGATCTAGGCTCATCAGTGTTAGTAATTAAAGCAAAGGCACAACTGAAATCTAACATAGAATAACCAAACCTTTCTGGTTGCTTTCTTTCTCTCATGGATCTCCTCAAGGGCTGTGGTTGAGGTTGTTCTTCCTCTTCTTCTGAACTATCAGAGCTGCTAGAGCTCTCCTCATCATTAGGCCCAACATGGTCTCTCTATTCAGTCTTCTCAGGGGTAGGAGGCAACTAAACAACATCTTTTTCCTTTTCTTTTTCATCTGGTTGTAGCACAATAGGAGAAGATGTTAGCTCTCTGAAAATAACATTTCTACTATACAACACCTTACTAGTCACAAGATCCCAAAGCTTGTATCCTTTCACACCAGCACTGTATCTGATGAAAATACATTTAACAACTTTGTTTTCCAACTTAGATCTTTTCTCCTTTGGAACATGTGCATAAGCTTCACAACCAAAAACATGAAGATGTCTAATTGAAGGCTTCTTACCAGACCACACCTCCATGGGTGTCTTACCAACAAGAGCTGATGTAGGAGATCTGTTAACCAGATAGCAAGCAGTGGCCACAGCTTCGGCCCAAAACCTTTGTTCTAAACCAACTCCACTAAGCATACTCCTAGCCTTCTCCATCAGTGTCCTGTTCATTCTCTCTGCAACTCCATTTTGCTGTGGGGTATAAGGAGTTGTCTTATGCCTCTCGATACCTTGTTCTTTACAGAACTATTCAAACTCTGCTGAGCAAAACTCACCACCATTGTCAGTTCTCACAAACTTAATCTTCTTACTAGTCTGATTCTCTACAAGAGCTTTAAATTCCTTAAACTGACTAAAGACTTGTGTCTTACTTTTAGGAAAATAAATCCACATCCTTCTACTGTAATCATTTATGAAAGATACAAAAAATACAAATTTGGAGATTGAAGGAACTTTTACAGGACCAAATACATCAGAATGAATAAGATCCAAAACATCAGAAGATTTGTGAGAACTAGAGTAAAACTGAACACGATTTTGTTTACCATAGACACAATGTTCGCAGAAGTCGAACTCAAGATTGCAATCATTTAACCCCTCAACGAGATTTTTATTTTTCAGGGTTCTGAGACCCTTTTCCCCAATGTGGCCAAATCTCATATGCCACAACATTGTCTTTTCTGCAGGAAGCTTACCTTCCAAAGTGTTTGCACTACCATCAGAACCAATAGTCGCAGACTTCTTCACTGCTTGTTCAGATGGTGAGGATGAAGAACTATTACATAGAGGAATACATGCATCTAGCTGAAATAAGGTACCTCTCCTAGTACCCCTTGCAAGCACTATCGATCCTCTCATCATCGTGCATCCTTCTTTCGAAAAAACAACTTGCACACCTACATCATTCAACATACTTATAGATAATAGGTTTCGTGCCAAACCTGGAATGTGCATAACTCTGTTGATTCCCTTTACTCATCCATCAGGAAATTTGATAGTGACCCTTCCGCGTCCAACTATCTTTAGGTGAGAATCATCACCCAAGTACACCTTTCCACCATCAAACTCTTCATATTTTGAGAACCAGTTTTGATGAGAGGTCATGTGAAAAGATGCACCCGAGTCAACCAAACACACATCATCATATGCATGGGCTACCAAAGCTGCGATGAATGCATCGCCATCTTCTTGAGATCTTTCTGAAGCTGAATCTGAACCTTTCTTCTTCTTCTTTGGCTCTTTGTAGTCTTTACGGAAGTGCCCAGATTTATCACAGTTCCAACATTTTGCCTTGGACTTATTGGAAGTCTTTGACTTCCCACGGGATTTGGATCCACCCTTATTGTCAGACTTATTGTCATTTTTCTTCCCTCTTTCAGTGGATCTCCCATGAACAGCAAGGGCTTCTTTTTCTAAAATGGAAGCCTTTCTCCGCATCTCCTTTGATAGCAGCGAAGACACCACATCATCCATTTTGAAGGTGACTAACGTGCTTCCAAGAGCCATCACAAGATGGTCCCATGAATCCGATAAAGAACACAAAAGTGTGTAGCAACGATCCTCCTCCTCTAACTTGACACCAGCTGATGTCAACTGTGCAGCCAGTAGATTAAATGCATTTAAATGATCCGTTAAGGATCCACCTTCCTCCATTCGTAGAGAGTACAAATTCTTCCTTAGGAACAACTTGTTCACTAGAGATTTGGCCTGATACATAGCCGCAAGTCTTTCCCACAAACTATTTGCGATTTTCTCATCTAGAACATTCAGAAGAACTGCATCGGTTAAACAAAGTCTTATGAGACCCTTAGCTTTATGGTCTTTGATATCCCAATCTACTTGAGCTATAGTTGCTGGTCTTGTAGCATTTGAAGTCGCTTCCCATAGGTCACGATCTTCCAACATGTCTTCCATCTTGAGTTTCCACAACTTGAAATTAGTGCCATTAAATTTCTCCACCTCCATTCTTCCATATGATGAACTTGCCATCTCAATCTGCAAATAAGATTCAGAATGCTCTGCAAAAAACTCCCACTCAAACTTGAGATCAGCTCAAAAAACCCTACCCAACAACTAGGATCAAAAGTTGATCAAGCTCTGATACCACTTGTAAGGAAACTCAGGTGCGGAAACAGCTTCCTACGCTAATCTCTATAGGAGAGTATTGTGCAAATTCTTATAAATCCTTACAATTTCAGATTCGTTAACTACTTTAACAAAGATATTGCAACCACATACCATGCATATAGAAAAATAGAGAATGACACAATGATATACCCTGGGGAAACCTTTCGGTAAAAACCCCAGCACTCCAAAACCTGCACAATGTATTGATCAAAACTATTACAGCTTACAATACACTTGCAATGCAAGTTCTTTCAGAATATTTCCAAAAACTTTGAAGACAAAATCACGGCAGCATAAAAATGTTTCAACCATACACTCGCATCACATCTCTTCGCAACCCTAAAAAAGCTTATATCATGCGCTTCACTTTTTAGGGCTACTCCCAAAGATAACCGTATTAGGGTTTTACCATTCTTCGAGAAAATAGGAACCCCAAAATAGGAACCCCGAACCCCACGATTGGGGAAGAGTGTACAGTACTCAAATTTATCAGTTGCCACATGTCTTCACTTGTCATTGAATCTTCCTAACATAGCTCTTACGTGTCATAGGAATCCGTCATAACCGTTTTAGCCATGATCTCCTTACACATAATTCAAGATGCCAACACATCAACATTATTTGCAAGAAAATACATTTCACAAACAAATAATAAGAATAGGAATTATCCAAGGTTGAGACACCTTATTCCTAACAATTACTACTCAGAATGTTCAGTTTGCGAATTATTTTGACGTCATTATTGGATTCCACTTCAGTAGTAGGTGGATCAGACTCATTAAGTTCATCATTTTGCTCTAGACTCACATCGGATTTAGGTGAATATTGGTGAATGACATCAATGTGTTTTCCAGTGATCAACTCATCTTCTTCTGGAATAACTCCCCATTCATAGTCATTTGATTCATCTTCTGGACCTTTGGGAAATATGACAACATGTGTGAAGTTAGGATGAATCCCCCAAGTAGGATTACCTTCAGATTCTAAGCGGAATTCATATTCGTGGGAGTCTATCTTAGAACCACTAGAATATCCCAAGTGTTCAACTATTGTGAGAGGTTTACCTTCTTGTTTAGTAGTAGGTTCTTGTGTATCTACTATTAATATGATTTAGGTTATAGAGAGGGGGGGGGGGGGGGGTGAATCAGTTGTTCTCAGGTCTTGATGTATAAAACAATCGTAAAATTTTTCCTTAAATCAGATCCAATAACCAAAATAAACTTGGTCATCACTGATTCAATAATAGAAACATATAACAATGCAGTCCACTACCCAACTATAACTTAACTTGTAAAACACAAAAATGTTAAACCAAAACATTCACACAAGTATTAACACTAGGATTTATAGTGGAAACCCAATGTGGGAAAAACCACTTTGTAACATGCTACTATTATTTTTCACTTTTCTAAAGTGAGCTCGGTAAAAGCCAACCCTGTCAAAGGTTACAATACACACTGTCAGGTGTGACCCGGTTAAAGGATTTCAATCACCCTATTAAAAGTGAGCCTTGCTATAGGACTTACATACACTCCATTAGAATGCAACCTTGTTCAAAGGATTTAACATATGACTGTTAGGTCAACCTCTGTTAAAAGTATTTTGACTGTTACAATGGTTAGAAAGTAGCAACAATATTTATCTGAAAAATATACAACTCACTTTGCAAATATCAAATCCGATTCTGTAAACTAATGCTAGTTTACTGACTTTGAAACTTTGCCATCTCCATCTCTGATCTGCTCGAAACTTTTCTTCAAGCAATCACCACAATTCTCCTTCAGCCTTTCCTGCTTAAACAGTCACTAAAACTTTTCTGATCTTCCAGCATTCTCTTCACCCATGCACTTGCATATCCAAATGCTCAGGTCACTTTATATTTTCCTCAATTAGGTTAACTCATCTTATGCCACTCAATCTCATTCGTAGATCTTAGGGTTAGGTCAGATTCATTGAATCTACCCACTTCATGTTCTTCGTTTCCTTTTCTAGAATCATCTCAAATCTCTTAAAAATTTACAATAAAATGTTTTACAGTGCATTTAATGCTTTTAGACAATCAATAAATAAAGTCAACATGTTTTACATAATCCAAGAATTCAACAATGTCGGCTCCAAAACTAAATTCTCTTCAAATATAAAATTGCTAATGCTCGGTCAATACTGTGATCATCCACTCGGTCTTCATGTAGAAAGATTGGTCATTACTAAAAATGTTTCCTTAGCTTACATTATCTTTCTCAGCAATTAACTGTCATTCGGTCAACACTAGAATTTTGCTCGGCATATACTAACTCCGTCGACACTAACATTACTCAGCGTAAACATGATTTCTTCATTTTTGCTCGGTCAAGCCTACCAGTTTAGTCTTCAGTCTTACTAAGATAAACAATACATTGACTCATCATTGTACAACATAGTCAAGTACACTTTGTAGTATCAAGATAACTCAACCTTTCCTTAGGTGCTATTGTTACCACCTTGCTTAGCCCCTTAGCAACACTCAAATAGATATAGTACTTTCCTAAGTAGCAATAGTCTTACCAATTAAGGTTTGACATCAATGACAATACAACAATTGTTTCAATTGCAGTTTTCAACATCTACCATGTTGATATTCTCCTTAGGCTTCTCTTCATCCTTAAGAAGATCTAATATGTTTTGAGGTAAACATTCATAAGGAATAAGATTAGTGGTGTATGAATCATCACCGTCTGATTGTTGTGTTTCTTCCTTTAGCTGAGTTTCTATTGTTGGACTTATCTGTTCTAGAACGTGTGCTGAGTTACCACTGAGGTGGAAGGGTTTCTTATGATATCCAATTTCTTTTGTTTCCTTATTTGTTCTCCCACAATGTTCAATAGGTTGTATGATTCCCTTTCCTTTTGTTCCTAGAGGTCCTTTTCCAATGTATCTCCTTTTTGACATGAGTTTGTGACTTGATCCATATGACTTTGAAGGAATCTTGTTTGACTTGGAGTCACATCTTTGAACTGATTGAGATTGAGAATCATCTTTGTATAGCCATGCAAGCACAACTTCTTCCTCTTCAAACTCTTTCTTGGACACTTTCTCTGTGACAAAACTTCCATTATAGATAGCTTGAGGTTCTTTAGATGCTTGTTTTGTTTGTTTTAAAGGCTGCCCATAAGATTTTGGTGAGACCTGAAGAGATGTTAGGGATATGACTGGTTCCATAGTATAATCTCCCATGCCTGTGTCCTTGATTTCGACCTCTTTGGCAATGTCTTCCATCTTGGATGTAGATGCTATGTCTGTTTGCTTAGTGGAAGATTCCCTATAATGAGGAACAAGTTTATCAGCATTCTCTTTGAAGGCATTGCAAGATGTAGATATGTCAGCTGGAATTGTTACCTCCACCCCATCATAAGGAAATTTCACACATTGATGGTACGTTGATGGAATAGCTTGCATCTCATGTATCCAAGGTCTCCCTAGAAGAATGTTGTAAGCCAACGAAAGATCCAGTTTTTGACAGGTGATGTCTTTGATAACCGGTCTTGTTCTAATAGGTAGTATAATTGTTCCCTTGGAGGATCTTTCTTGTTCATCATATGCTTTTTTGGTTATCTTCTTTTTAGGATCAATAGAATCTTCTGATAATCCTAGTTGTGTGACCAATTTGTAGGAACATATGTTTAAACCAGCGCCTCCATCTATCAACACATGTTTGACACAATGGTTTTGGATTAAGACTTCGATGTGCAAGGGCTGGTTATGCAGATGACTCAGTGAATTATCATCTTCCTCTGAAAAGGAGATATACTGGGGTGATGTCAGGTGACCAACCATAGTCTGAAATCTGTCTAGATCAGGATTGTCAGGAACATTGGAACCGAGCAGAGCTTTATCCAGAATAGCCCTATGAGTAGGAGATATTTGAAGCAACTCAAACATGGATATTTTTGCATTGGTATGTTGGAGTTGTTGGACAATACTGTATGATGTTGCCTTGGTCTCTTTAGGGTTTGATGATTTTGAGGCAACCCTCTATTTAGAAGCAGATGAAAGATTGAAAGGCATCTTAGGGGAGTTTGGTGAACTTGAGTTTTGTCCTTGTAGGTGTACTTGAGCTTGTGATTGAGTTACTGCATTTGTTGATTGATTATCTCTATCTCTTTTTACAATGGTGATGACGTTGCAAGGTTCAAATAGGCATGGTTCAACCATGTTTATGACATCATTGTTTCCAGAGTAGGTGTAATTGACTTTAGCACCCATGATAGGTCTAGAAGATGAATCTCCTTGACTATGCTTCGGAAATGGTTCCGTGAATGTTGTATGATCATTGTTGGTTTTATGGTTGTCAATTACAATTTATCCATTGTCAATTTTGTCTTGTATGAGATGATTTAAGCACATGCAATTATTGGTTTTATGTCCTTTGTTTCGATGGAAGTCACATAAATCGGTCTCTTTCCACCATTTAGGTTTAACTTTAGGATCATATGGTTTTATCTCAGGTAATGTGATGATTTTGTTTACCTATAATATTTTCATGGAAGATTCTAAGGACTCACCCAAAGGAGTGAACTCACATTTTGGTTTTGTAACCCATGGTTTATAGTCATCAGATTTTTTAGAAGATTCAGATGCCTTTAGTTCAAAAGCTTTCATGGCTTGGGTGCCAATGGTGAGATTGAATGCTGGTGCCTTTGAGGGAGCACTGATGTGATTGACAACACCATATGTTACAACATTCTTGTTCTTGTTCCAGAATTTGACCTTGTATTTGTTATTGGAACTAGAACTTGATTCATACTTGTTGTCTTTGTTAAGCGATATATCTCCCTTACGAACAAGCACATTTTCTATCTTTATGACATTTTCTACCATTTTCTCAAAAGAAGTATGATTCTGCATTTGTAGGTGATAATTGATTTTCAGAAGTAAGTTATTGATAAAGATTTCTAATTTTTCATTTTCCGGGATCTGTCTGGCATAGAGTGAAAATTTCTTCCTCCAACGTTTGAGGAAGGTCAGGAAGGGTTCTCCTGACTTTTTGTTTAAGATTGCAGATGTCGATCATAGTGACCAGATGTTGAATATTGTAGGAGTAGTATTGGCAAAATAGTTTGATTAGCTCCTCAAAATTCTTGATGGTTGGAGGCATTTTAGAGAACCAATGAATGACTGCTCCTCCTAGAGATCGTGGGAAAAGACACATTAAGTAGGTTGGTTCATGCATAAACTCCATGGATTGAGTAAAAAATTCTCTAACGTGATCTTGGGGGTTAGAGTTTCCATCGTATTTGTCATATTTTGGTATCTCCACTCTTTTTGGGAATGGTGGCATGTACAAATTTTTATCGAATGGAAAGGGTCATAGAGCCTCCATAGAGAATTATTTAGGTTCCTTCTCTTTTTCCAGCTTGTTGAGCTTAACTTGCATGACATGCATATGTTTCATCATTGTTGTGATGGGATTTTCTTCCTCTTGTGTGATGATATTATCGACATTAAAGTCTTGAGGAAGTTTGGCTCCTTGTTGAGCTAGTTGTAAGAAATAGGCCTCTTTCTCTTCTTGCAAGAAGTGTTTCATCATTCTTCAAAAGGCATCATCATTTCTATATCATTCAACTTCAGACGGTGTTGGTTTGGGATCTCCACCATGATTAGAGTGATGACCTTGAGAGCCTTGGTATCCTCCTCCTTGATACATTGTGGCATTGTGAGGACTCTTGGGGTTTGATTGATTACCTCCGTGGGCTGATTGAGGAGGATTAGAATAACTCTTCTTTAGATGTATATTACCTAGAGCATCTTCTTTGTACCGAGTGGTATCATATGGTTGATTAGTGGTCTGAATAACGTAAGAAGACAAAGGTGAGTATTTAGGTTCTTCTCTAGGTTTTCTGTGTGAGGAAGCTCGGGTTTCCACCATTTACTTTGGGTGAATCAAAAGAGCAAGAGTAAGACAACTGATGAATGATCTGGTTCGGGAAAATTGAATGACACAACCTTGTCAAGATTGAATTGGTTTCATTGGATGTAAGTGTAGGATATTGTGCCCTAGATGTATGGGTAGACACCCAAAAGATAGCAGACACGAGTTTACAACACTTAGTTGTTTTGAGGATTGAATTGGAAGATGATTTTTACTAGGTTTTGACACAAGATGAAACGGGATCCAAATCGATAAATCAAAAGGCTAGATCAAACTCAAGAGATCACTTTAGGAAAATGAATTGGATTTTTTTGGTTTTTTGCTATGTTCTTGACATAGTGAATATTCTGACAAAACTTGGTGATTGATTGCAATGATTGAATTCCTGACAAATTTGAAGGTTTTCTGACAATTTTGATAAAAGTTTCGTATGACTTTATACAGGCTCATACGAGTCAGGATTGGGTCTGATACGACAATTGGCAAAACTTGTATGACAATTAACTCTAGTATTGAATTTTGCTTAGGTTTTCTGACAACAATCGTATGATAAAGTACAGGTTCCCGTATGAGTTTCTGGGGGTTCTGAAATGACAATTGCAAAACTCGTACGAGTTTTGATTTTCCACGATGATAGTTGACACCAAAAAAGATTTTTGCTTCAGATTTGGTCAATTTTTCAGCTGTTTGGTGTTTTCAGTATCAAGTTAATTGCAAATTTTTCTTTCCAGGTTTTGAAGATCTGTGTATTGTATTTGTCTCAGGTTGTTTAATATAGCAATAGGCTCACAATCATAGAAAATAGAGGGAATTGACTCAATGAATCAATCACACCTATCTTACCCTAGCTAGGAGAAGATATGTATTACTTTCTTGTTGACTTAGGAACACACTCATGGACTCCTCAGAATATGGTGAGATAACAACACGTAATGGATGTTGAAGCCCATATTAGCTGAGTTCAAGCGTCGAAGAGGGCTCGATATGATGAGTTTCTTGGGGTGATTACTATTCACCTCACACAAGCACTACAAATCCTTCGGAGGTAAATCGGTAGCAAACTAGCTTAGCCTTTTAATCAAGGCATCCAGTCACAACTCTCCCCCATAGTCCCGCAAGCAGGATTTAGGCTGTTAACCCTATGAGCACTCTGATCAGTGTAGTCTCGCAAGCAAGATTTAAGCGGCTCTGCTCCACACAAAATCAAAGCGTGTTCATGGCACGAGGTCAAGGAACAAATACAACTATGTCTTGTAAGGCTTTAACCTCAAGGAAGCGTCAAATTTTATAGTGGGGTGGAAGAGTTGGCTTAAGACTTGTCCCCACTTGGGTCATTCCCAGGAGCTTTTTACCTCTCTCACAGACCCTCTAAATGATTAATTGAAAAGTGAGGTTGGGGAGCATAGGATTTGGGTTTTTGGTTGTCTAAAAGAGAAGAGCATAATCCCCTAACCTTGTCCTTTTCCCTATCCAAGACACACCAAGAAGTATTAATCTAGAGATAGTACACAAACTGACACCGAAGAAGACAAATTTTGAGTTTCTGATTCTCCTAAGAAGGAGAAGAGCATAATCCCCTAAGTATTTTCCCCAATGGCAATAAACGCACATACCTATTAAACTAAGTGCCTATGTAAATGAAATTGAAATTTAACTAGACACAATATTTTCTTGAATGATAGTAGGCAACCTGCAAAACCACATGTTAGAAGTTTTTGTAGAACGAGCTTTCTTTGACCAGCGAATTCTCTGAAAGTAGGGTTATCTGCAAAAGATGGCTTAGAAGTGAAGACAAGAAAGGCCAAAGAATGGGGTTTTTATGCTCAATCTTCATCTTTCGTCCTACACAAATATCATTAGGCTGCCAAAAATGACCAAAAACAACAAGTATCAATTGTTAGGGTTAGCTGTCAGTCCAAATCTGAAATCCAAATCTTAAAGACTACCTAAAATTTTGATACGACAATTGAAATTTTGGTGTCAAAACTCATACAACAATATGCTACTTCCCATACGACAATTCAGACACAATACAACAGTGGGTTAGTACGCATACGACAATTTAGCTCCCATATGACAATGTTCATACAACCGACACGACACTTCAAATTGTCGTCTGTCGTACGACAAACAAAGAGTTCTGATACGACAATCTGCGGAATGTCATACAAAATTGTACAAACAGAAAATTAAAAATCATATTTTTAAAAGAAATTGTTAGAAAATTGAAATTCAAAATGGAAACCCGTTGTAGGGTCCTCACGGTGGGGGCCAGAAATGTGTGTGAAAATTGTACCTAGCTGCAGACACAACACTTCAGTAAAATATTATTGTTTAATATGTCAGAAAATCTGCAATAAGAATAAATAGAATTAACCAGCCGATTTACTACCTTCTAGTAGGTGCGAGTATGGTATTCTCAGATTATGATCGAGATTAGTGACAATGCAACACTTAAATGAAGGATTTGAAATGATGAAAGCAATGAAAATATGGATGCAGATTAATCTATATTTTTGGATTTTCTATGCAATATGATGAAAAAATGATATGAAATTGATCTAAAGTGAATTGAAATGATTTGAAAATCTAATCTAACAATGCTATGAATGAATTGAAAAATAATCAATTGAATTTGCAAAAATCTCACAATCACCTGTTTGCAAGAGCTCGATTCTCCAAGTAATTGAAAGCGCAGTTGAAGGATGAAGGATCATTTGTGAAGGACCGAGCCTCATTTATATAGAAATCTAGGTCTTGAGGGTGCATGAAAAAAGTCATAAATCACTCTTGATAAACTCAGGTTGATTTTTGAGTTATCAATGAATTAGAAATAGTTAACTCACAAAATCATGCAAAAAGTAGCTTTTTAACTCGAATCAGGAGTTTAGTTCACTTTTTCAACTCACAATCATATGTTGAGTTTAGAAAGTTAACAAATTGAATTGATTAATTGATTTAGAGTTGACTGCTTTTCTTATTGTGCATGATTTAATGTGAATTTATTTAATATTCTAAGTGATTTATCCTCAACTTTACTGATTTTTGAATTAAAATAACTAATTTATGGGTTAATCAATTATTTAATCAAACTTTATCCCAAAACTATATCATTAAATTTAACAATTTGATTTAATCAATTAAATAAGAATTTAATCAATTATTTGTAGGATTTTTGAATTATTGTTAGAATTAAATAATATTAATTAAGAGTAAATAGAATTAAATCTAATCAAATTAATTAAGTGGCAGAATTAAATCTAATTAATTAAATATTTATCATATTCAACGAATCAAATTTAGGATAAATAAAATAATATAATTTATCGCCAAATAATATTTAATTAGGAGATAATTTGGATAAATTAGGAATATTTAAGAAATATTCCCCGATGCAGAATTAGGATAAAATCAATTAGGGTTTTGATAATTTGATGTGCAGATGTGCCTTAGGTTAGGACTTTAAAGTCGATTTCGATTGATTTGTTGATGTAGGAGGTCAATGGTCCTATAGCCCATTTTTGGGGTATTACAGATATCATCATCTCTACATCATTTTTCATCTATCCATATTTATTTATATTGCTAACATTTAATCTAAAAATAAAATAATGTCATTTAGTCAAAAAAGCTTTTTGCAAAGGTTGCTATACAACTAGGGTAATTTTCCTTGAGAAGACCAGTTTCGCACGAGCAAGCCTTTGGTTTGCCACGAGTGAAGGTTGGTCTTCTTGTTCTTCGTCTAAGGGCATTTATTGTTTTCCCTTGTCAGTGCCCTAAGTTATATGGCACATGAGTCGCTTGGTTATGGCCATTCAACAAAAGAGGTTGTTGGCGAGCGGTCTGGTAGTGGTGAGAAATCATTCAAAGAGGTTCTAGTGGACACAAAGACAATACCAGAGAACACATGCTTCATTCGTTTGCAAAAGGATTCCAGAGATATTGGTAATAGAGAACAAGGTAAGCATTTTGATTCCATTAAACTCATTGTCAAACCTAATATTCATATGGCCAAGGCTATTTCAAATGAAAATATTAGGCTTAAGGATTCAACAATCTCTCTTACTGCTGTAGATATTTCTAAATTTCCCTCCCATAATTTCTTGAACTTATGGTTACAAAATATCTGGGTTAAGAATCTTGAAAATATATGTTTGGTTATTGATGTCAAACATTGTGTTCCAAAGGTGTTTGTGTTAAATCAAACACTATGGTTTGGAAGTCTTCTATTTCGAGAAGTAAGATTGTGTGTTGGGCATGTTTGTGCTATGAACCTATAGAATGGTAGATGAAATACATGCATTTAGTGGAAGACAACTGTATATTCAATGTTACAAAATAATGGAAGACATGTATGCATTCAATGCTACAAAACAATGAAAGTGTTGGCAATTTGACTGAGTTAGATATCAAGTTATTGTCATTATGGCAACATATAATCTGTATGAAGATTGTCTATGACAGAAAGCACTTATGACAGAGCGCAGAGTAAAATTGTCTAAGTATAAGCAGTATTTTCTAGTCTAACCAGAGACAGTTTTGGATAGTGATGTTGATAGAAGCAGGTTCAGTACTTGCGCACTTGAACATGGATAATTCTATGTATGACAAAGACACATCTAGAAGTGCAAGTTTGTACGACATGTACATAAGGAGTTATTGCAGTATTATCGAAGACAAAGTTAGAGCCGACTGAGCAGAGTTAGAAGGTAGAACTATTGGCAAGTTGACTATACTAGTGTATATGACTTAATATAATGTTGTCATTATGGCAACAAAGTCATACAGTATTTTGGAGTCAATACACTTGATGAGAAGATCAAAAATTGGCTAAGTATAGAAGACTGGACAGTAAGTAGAACACTAATAGTTCAAAACATCAGTGCACGTGCGTATGACTGAATTATGCACTACTACATTTGACCTCATTTTTCTACCAAAATTTTTGACCATCAATTAAAAAGGTTTAGGTTGGTTAGATTATAGAAGGAAAAATTCCTTTTTTTTAATCCATGCCCGTGTTAGTCAAAATTTTGACCAATACCATGTAGGTCGGAATTTCAACCAACATAGGCATAACTTTAAAAAGAAAAAAGATTTCCTATCTCATTTCATTGTTTCATTTTAACTTGGAGTGCGCAAAGGAGCTAGAGCCTGCGATTGTTTGAACTATTATTTGGTGAGAGTAAAGGGAGGATCGCCTGCCTGTGAGGGTTGCCACTGTGATTTGGTGTAAAAGGAGGACCACCTGTAAGGATTTCCTTACTCTGCATTTGTCTGGCATTGCTTTATTGGTTACCTACTTAGGGCCCGTGAGCAATGTGCTAGGGCATCATGTATTTGGTATTTGCTGACATGTTTTTGATCATTGTTTATATACATTTTATTCAGAGATGAACTTGCAAAACCCTAAATTTCTGAATCACCGCATCATGTTACACTGTAAATGTACTAGTGTTAGGTTTATGATTGTAAGGTTGGAAGAGGAAATATTGCAAACAAGATTGAGAAAATTGTGTTTTTAACATTTTTTTTAGTGGTATTTATTTTCTGTCGACTTCATGTGGATTCGAATGTCAAATCTAACTCCATAGGAAGTCTACTTGGAGTCATAGATTTCAATTGTGATTGGTCTGAGATCATTTGGTGGAGAAATCTGAAAGAAATCATGTGACAGTCATCTATAGACTATTTTTGACATAAAACTAGGGCGGTCAGCTTTCTATGGACTCTTTTAGACCAAGTGTGACTATCTACACACTATGGCTTTAGAAGTGCTTAAAAAGACCCCAAATAACAAAGAAACCATAGACTCCTTGCACTCCCAAGACTCCAAACCTTCATAAGTCTTTAATAATGTCTAAAAATGAACAAACCTCAAAGGAATAGGGCTCAATCCACCGAGAACCCCAAAATCCCCAAATTTAGCACTTCTAAACCCTTAATCCGAGGGTTTCTTAAATCTCCTATCTCTGATCACTTCTAGGTCCAATAGGTAGTTGTTTCACCATTAGATGATCATTATAAGATGATCCATATCATAATCTATGTTCCTCCTTCAGACCAAATGGCTATTGCTGTAGCATACCAAGCAAATTCATTAAGTTTCCTCTATAAATTATGGTGATCACCCAAACATTCTTCCTTCTCATTACATTAAAGGATTAGGGAACTATAGTACATGTTAATACTCAGTCATTCCATGTGTTATAGTGGTCAGAGGTCATGGAATGACCATATTCAATTGGAAACTCACAAAACTATCAAAGGAATGGCTGAAACTACTCTGCTAGTCAGAATTAATTGAGTAAAAATACAAATACAGACCTCAAAAATGCATAGATGTGGTCTAGGATCAATATCTAACTATTCCAAATGCATTGAAATGTAAGGAAATGACAAAATGAATCCAAAATAACTCTAAGAACTCAAGGAAATTGCATTTGAAAGAAGTTTATTTATCAAAAACTTAGTACAGTCCGTACACCAGGCCTCTTCTACCATACAATGAAACTTTGGCATATTATATGGACTCCTAGAAACTACCCCAACCAATCCCAATCGGTTGGATGGATTAGTTTGCACTAAAACATAACAAAATCCAATTCCCTCCATTTTCTAATAACCGTTGCATTTCAAATTTTTGAATTTGCAACATTACAAATTTGGAGTTTTTGAAACTTTTAAAGATAATGAAGCCTTAAGACTTTGAAATGTGACCCAAATGAACTTATTAAGCATTATTAAAATCAAATCTAAAGTATTATAAACTTGTAACACCAAATACCATCCTAGGCTCTTATTTTGGTCCTAAGGCCTATTAGGCCTTTTAAGACTTATTACATATTTGCCATTTGCATTGCATGGAATGACCTTATAGGCCATTATAGGCACCAATACATTCCAATTGATATCTTTAGATGTCATTAGGTGCATGGTTGTCATTATGGACTCCTGGTAGTCTTTAGATGTTCTAGGTGCCCCTACACCATGTTCACCACCTTTGAAAAGATTCTTGTCCCAAGAATCAGTCCTGGCATTGGATGTCTGAGTCTGAACCAAAAATTTCAAAAAAACATCAGCCAACTCGAGATATGAAAACATGTCTAAATTCATTAAAAAAATTCATATTACATCTCATTAAATAATGTTGAAGTCAGATTGGGCAATAAAAGTGAAAATATTACACCTTCCAAACATGCAAAAAACTATTCAAAACTCCAATGAAATGTAACACCATATCCTAGCAATCATTTGAATCCATATCAACCATGAAAATAAATGTTTGTCAACAATATAGTCAGACTGTACCCTCACGGGCAATGATTGGCAGATTTCAAATGAATTTACATTTTCATTGTTGGAACATAGTTTACATTCACTGTTATGATCTGGAATCAATCATTAACTTGGTCCATTCCCAATACTCATTAACTTAGTTTACATTCACTGTTATGATCTCTATAATCTGGAACAATGGAGTTTTTAATTTCTAGTTTCTAGAGTGTATTTATTTTGATGTTATGTAAATTTAATTTAAAAATCAATAATATCAATACAAGTTTAAGCATTGTTAAGTGGATTTGTATTCTCAATTCAATTCGTGCAAGAACATGATGTACTTTATGTACTATTAAATTTTTGACAAACTTTCACATATTAACTTTTGAAGTAGAACTAAAGGCAATGCATTGTTGTTAACTTGTTATTACTAAAAAAATTATTGGCAAATCAGAAATCAGTTATTGTTCATGTTGTAAAACTAAACTATTTTAATTAAAGTAGACGTGCAGTTTTTACGAGAAGAGGTTGAACAAACTATAATCTTGAACAAACTAAGCAAAATATGTAAACATTTTCTACACTGATTCTTTTCTCTATGATTGATTATAAATATCATGGTGTTTTATGGCACTTTCATTAATTGTATCATGGTTGTGCTGTACTATTGTACTTAACCTTTAACATATCTCCAATGATTACAATGACTTGCACATGCTTGTACCTTGTGGTTGTTCCATCTTCTTATTGTGATTGTTGCTGATTTAAGGCATGATATGTCAATGTCTTCTTATTGTATTTATTCTATTAGGACTTCAAATTGAGTGACATTTCCTTTTCACATGAGCATAGAATTTAAAATTGCCTCTATAGAAGAAATTGTTCATTAATAGTAGATAGATGTGTTTTGCCCTATGATCTCATGATAATGGCCATATTCAATAACTCTATAACATGATGGTTGTTCCTTTTAAGAGAGATGGTTTTTCTATTGTTCTAAAAACTACACTTAGTTGTCCTTTTGACATGATAGCATTATATGTTAGAAACTTTGAGGTTCTCTTACCTTTTGTATGTCATGGTTTCACCTCTATGTAGCTAAATCTCACTCTAAAAATGATCTTTTAGGAAACAATGAAAATCCTCTATGGGTTCATACTTATTGTGACTTCCCATGACGCACTATCATTGCTTGTACACTGTATTTTTCCAATTCTTTTAAATTGTCACTGTCTTTGAAAATTAATGTCATATGTTGCTTACATTTGATTCAATTTCCATATTAATTACTCTCTTCAGTTGTATTAGGAACTTTTTCCTTAAGCATGTGTGATGCAAACCTAGATATAGATGGGCATTAATGCATTAATGCTCAATTGAATGCCTTAATGCAGCTCCCAGAGAAAGGCCATATGGAAACTTTAGAGGAAATAATTTGTACTAGGTATGGAATCACCTCCACTACAATGCCAAATTCTGATGTGTTATTATCTTTAATTGCAAGTTTCTTTTGCAAAAATATATTGTATATCTTTACAGACTAGACAATGTGACTCTACAACTCCAGAATATATTCTCTATAATCTCTAATTACAAACTGAAGTGTAAATTGAAGTAAAGTCTTCCTTGGATAAAATTCCAACCCTTGTCTACTAATTACAATACTTACTTTTATAGTTCACATGACTTCCCTAGGGATCTGTTAGAACTAAAATAAATTTGTTATATGCTAGTTGGCCAACTATGCCTAGTCAGCTAACTAGGAGACATGTCTTTTGGGAGGTAAAAACTCATATAAATGAAAGATGAAACTCTTCATCCAATGAAAAAAATAAAAATCAACACAAACATTTGTGAATTATATCCAGACAGTAGCAAACTATACATAGGCAGCAATGAATTAGATGTAATTGCTTCAACTTCACATTCTTGATTTACTTCAGCATCAAGAATAATATCCATAGATTCAGTAGTCTAGTGAGGAGATTTTTGTAACTCCCAAAATAATAATAACTCCCAAAATATCCTTTTGAATATTTCGTGGTCTAGTGAGCATAATTTGTGTGTATTTGTAAATCTTGTATAATCTTATAATATATATATATATATATATATATATATATATATATATATATATATATATATATATATATATATATATATATATATATATATATATATTTTATTATATATAAGATACTACTAATGTTTGTATGTTTACATTTTGTATATTTATAGCCTGTGAAGAAAGTCCACACCTGGCAATATGAACCCAGAACAAAATAACGAGACAATTGCTAGATTGTGGTCTGAGTTTGAAAGAAAAGACGTTTAAAAATGTAATTGTCCTTGCAAAAAGTGTAAGGGCTTAAAGAATCGAAGAATTCTAATCAAAATAACCCATAGTCATTGTAGGCAATATGGTCACATTGAAGGGGGGCACAATTTTCGTCGATTGGTAAATGTGGATTTCCAATTGGAGGAACATGGAGGTGTGAATATCCAAGCCGACGATAACGCTCCCATGGAAGAAGATGATCCTGTGGCAGAGAACACAATTAAAGACGATGGTATTGACGTAGCTGATAATGTGCCAGAGGACATGATTGAAGAAGATGGTATTGGTGTATCTGATCAAGATGATGGTACTAGCGCATTTGATAATGATGATGAAGATGGTCTTGATATAGCTATAATTGAGAAGGCATACGAGCCCCTATACCAAGGCTCCCAAACAACTCTTCTCCCCGCTATAGTGTTTTTGGTGAACTTCAAGGTTATGAATGGTTTATCCAATGTAGCAATGTCACGTATGCTAAGGTATGCCATTTTGGTCATCTTCAATGTTAGCATACCATTATGATTCATTATATTAACAATTCATATTTGTTGTTGTAGGTTGATAGGTGAGTTTTCCTTACCACCATCAAACATTTTGCCTCGTTCGTACCGAGAATTATCTACCATTATGAATCAAATTGGAATGCAGTATCAGGCAATACATGCATGTCCCAATGATCACATTCTATATCATAAACAACATGAATTTGCAACAGAATGCCCTGTTTGTCATACTAGTAGATATCAGTCAGATCAAATAACAAAAAAGGTGCCTCACAAGAGTCTTTGGTACATTCCCCTTATTCCACGTCTTCAACGATTATTCAGGTGCACTAGCTTGGCACAATTTATGGATTACCATGCACGCAATAGAAGTCAAGATGACATTATGCGAATGCCTGCAAATGGTTATGCATTTAAAGACATAGAAACTATTAATATGATTTAGAACAATAGAGAGGGGGGGTGAATCAGTTGTTCTTAGGTCTTGATGTATAAAACAAACTTAAAAACTTTTCCTTAAATCAGACCCAATAACCAAAACAAACTCGGTCATCACTGATTCAATAATGGAAACATATAACAATGTAGTCCACTACCCAGCTGTAACTTAACTTGTAAAACACATAAATGTTCAAACCAAAACATTCACACAAGTATTAACACCAAGATTTATAGTGGAAACCTAATGTGGGAAAAACCACTTTGTAACATGCTACTATTATTTTCACTCTTCTGAAGTGAGCTCGATTAAAAGCCAACCCTGTCAAAGGTTACAATACACACTGTTAGGTGTGACTCGGTTAAAAGATTTCAATCACCCTGTTAAAAGTGAGCTTTGTCATAGGACTTACATACACTCCATTAAAATGCAACCTTGTTCAAAGGATTTAACTTATGACTGTTAGGTCAACCTCTGTTAAAAAGATTTTGACGGTTACAATGATTATAAAGTAGTAGCAATATTTATCTGAAAATCATACAACTCACTTTGCAAATATCAAATCCGATTCCGTACACTAATGCTGATTTACTGACTTTGAAACTTTTCCATCTCCATCTCTGATCTGCTTGAAACTTTTCTTCAAGCAACCACCACAATTCTCCTTCAGCCTTTTCTGCTTATACAGTCAATAAAACTTTACTGATCTTCCAACATTCTCTTCTTCACCCATGCACATACATATCCAATGCTCAGGTTCTCTTAATACTTTCATCAATTAGGTTAACTCATCTTATGCCACTCAATCTCATTCGTAGATCTTAGGGTTAGGTCAGATTCATTGAATCTACCCACTTCATGTTCTTCGGCTTCATTTCTAAAATCATCTCAATTCTCTTAAAGATTTACAATAGAACGTTTTACAGTGTATTTAATGCTTCCAAACAATCAATAAATAAAGTCAACATGTTTTACATAATCCAATAATTCAACAATGTCGACTCCAAAACTAAATTCTCTTCAAATATAAAAATGCCGATACTCGATCAATACTGTGATCAACTACTCGGTCTTCATGTAGAAAGCTTAGTCATTATTAAAAATGTTTCCTCGGCTTATACTGTCTTCCTCGGCAATTAACTGTTGTTTGGTTGCCACTAAAATTTTGCTCGACATACACTAACTCGGTCGACATTAACATTACTTGGCTTAAACATGATTTCTCCATTCTTGCTCGGTCAAGCCTACCAGTTTAGTCTTCAGTCTTACTAAGATAAACAATACATTGTCTCATCATTGTACAACATAGTCAAGTATACTTTGTAGTATCAAGATAACTCAACCTTTCCCTAGGTGCTATTGTTACCAACCTTGCCTATCCCCTTAGCAACACTCAAATAGATATAGTACTTTCCTAAGTAGCAATAGTCTTACCAATTAAGTTTTGACATCAATGACAATACAACAATTGTTTCAATTGCAGTTTCCAACAATCTCCCTCTTTGACATTGATGACAACACCATATGATATCACCTGAATAACACATGGATTACCAACCAATCCAAAAACTTATCTGTTCATCAAAGAATTATTTTATAATATCCTTAGCTTCATTTTGATTCAGAATCCTATAAGCCTCACTTTTGTGACCGTTAGAAGTATTCAGATCTCCCTCTATCCAGATCCTTCATTTCAATTCATCACCCTTACATTTCAGTGTTATGTGTTATCATATCAGTTCATCTCCCTCTTTGACAAAAATGTGAAAGCAGCAACTAAAACATACATCCATCAGATGTAGATAATATCTGTGCAGCTCATTGTTTTCTCCCTCTATCATCTTGCTTGTGACTGATTCCTTGTTTTTGCTCCTTTTCACAACCCTAGGCCAGCCCTAAAGTGTGACAATCTTCTGCATCAATTTGTCAAATATTTTGCTGTAGCATATTTGATGTAGTGCTCGTAGTTTGACTAGGCAGCCTCAGTTAGGAGGACCCCTAATTGACTTCTCAAATACTCATGAGATTCTCTAGGTAAAGCTTTAGTGAATATGTCTGCTAATTGTTCTTTTATATTCACATATTCTATTCGGACTTCTTTATCTTATACTAATTCTCTCAAGTAGTGATACTTGATTGCTATGTGCTTGGTCTTAGTGTGCATCACTAGATTTTTAGAAATATTGATAGCACTTGTGTTGTCACAGAAAATAACAACAGGTTCAGTGATTTCTTCTTTCATGCCTATCAACAATTGTTTTATCCATACCAAATTTGAATAGTTTACTGCAGCAACAACATACTCGGCCTCGACAGTAGATTGAGAAATGCAATTTTGTTTATTGCTCGTCTAGGAGACTAATCTCTGTCCAAGAAAGAAAGCTCCACCACTAGTACTCTTTCTGTCATCTACATTTCCTGCCCAATCAGGATTTGTATAAACTCTGAGTTCAAATTTGTCATCCTTCTTATAATATAGACCATAGTCAGCAGTTCCTTTCAAGTATCTCATAATTTTTTTCATAGCCATCATGTGTGTTTCCTTAGGATTGGCAGAGAATCTTGCCACAATCCCAACAACTAGTGCAATATCTAGTCTACTATGTACAACATACTGCAATTTTCCAGTCATGGATCTGTACAAAGTCTGATTCACTTCTGCAACATCATCATTCTTAGATAACTTTTGTCTAGTAACCATAGGAGTACTCACTAGTTTAGCATCTTCTATCCCAAAAGTTTTCAGTATTTCATTAACATACTTAGACTGTGTAATGAAAATTCCTTTCTTCATCTGATATACTTGTAAACCAACAAAGAATTTGATCTCACCAAACATGCTCATTTCAAATTCAATTTGCATTTAATTTGAAAATCTTTTACACAATGCATTTTGTCCACCAAAAATAATGTCATCCACAATTTTTTTTGGCAACAGGATACGTTTACCTTCTTCATCTTTCATGTACATATTGCTTGTGTCATTTGTTCTTGAAAATCTAATATGTATCAAGTAGTTGTGCAACCTCTCATACCATGCTCTGGGAGCTTGCTTCAATCCATATAGTGCTTTGTTCAGTTTGCACACCATGTGTCTTTTGTTTGGATCAATAAAACCTTCTAGCTGTTCTATGTAAACTTCTTCTTCTAGTATACCATTTAAAAGTGCAGACTTAACATCCATTTGATATACCTTGAAATCTTTATAAGCAGCATATGCAAGCAGAGTTCTTATTCCTTCCAATCTAGCTACAGGGGTAAATGTCTCCCCATAATCTATTCCTTCTTCTTGTGCATAGCCTTTGCATACCAGCCTAGCTTTGTTCCTAGTTATTTCACCATTTTCATTCATCTTGTTTCGAAACACCCACTTTGTTCCTATAACATTTTTGTTTTCAAGTCTCGACACCAGAGTCCAAGTATCATTTTTCTCAATTTGGTCAATCTCTTCATTCATTGCTTGTATCCAGTCTTCATTCTCCAATGCCTCACTAGTTGACTTGGGTTCAAATTCACATAGTAGGCATGTTGGATCCTTAGTCTTACTCCTGGTTTGAATTCCAGTATTTTTGTCTCCAATTATCTTTTCAGGCTTGTGATGTCTTCTTACATATTTTGCCAAAACAGGTTCATCTCTTCTCTCCTCTATTTCATCAGGTTCCTCAACAAGATTGTCAGATTCAACTTCTTAATGCTCGACAACCTCTTCCTGATACTCAGCAGCATTTTCTTGTAGCTCAACATGTTCTTGTTATTTTTCGGTACTATTTTCCTGATGCTTGGCAGCATCTGTCTGTCACTCGACATTGCTTATCCGAGACTCGGCATCAGGTGCAAGTTTGTTATTTGCCTCTTCTTCTTCCTCAATGTACACAAAAGATCTATAATCTTCTGGTTCTCTTTTGCTGTCAACTTCATTTCTTTCTGCATACTCATCAATTTTCACATTCACACTTTCCACAATTTTGTTAGTGTTAGAGTTCAAACACTTATAAGCTTTACTTTTTGTGGAATATCCTAAGAATATGCCTTCATCACTCTTAGCATCAAACTTTCAATTCCTAGTGTCTTTTAAGATATAGCACTTACTTCTAAAGATCCTAAAGTATTTAACACTCGGTGCATGCCCATACCATAATTCATAGGGTGTCATATTTGTACCTTTCTTGATCTGTACCTGGTTAAGAGTGTAGACAACAGTGCTTATAGCTTCTTTCCAATATTTTTGTGCCACATTCTTTTCAATCAACAATGTCCTTGCACAATCCAAGATAGATCTATTTCTTCTTTCTGCTATACCATTTTGTGGAGGTGTTCTAGGTGCAGACATATGTATTTTAATTCCTCTATCATTGCAAAATAGATTGAATTCATTTGATGTAAATTCTCTACCTCGATCAGATCTAAGACATTTCAGGTTCCTACCTGTCTCCTTCTCAACCTTAGCCAAATACCACTTAAAGAATTGAAAAGCTTTAGATTTTTCTTTTAAAAACATTACATGCATCATTCTAGTATGATCATCAATAAACAGGATAAAGTATCTAGCACCACAGTAACTTTGTACACCCATAGGTCCACAAAGGTCAGTATGAACCAAATCTAAAATGTTTTCAGAAGTAAAGGATTTTCTCTTAAAACTTGACTTTGTCATTTTTCCTAACTGTCATTCCTTGCACATCACATTCTTAGGTTTCTTCAATCTAGGTAAACCTCTTACCTTTTTCTTCTTACTTATCTCTACCAGATTGTCAAAGTTAACATGACATAGCCTTTTATGCCATAACCAAATATCATCAAGTTGTGCAATTAAACATGTTTCTTCAGATAGGTCAAGATAAAATAAATTACCTCTATTCTGATCTCCACTTCCAATTAGTTCTCCAGTAGCATCAAATATTTTAGCTTGCTTGTGATGAAATTCCACTCGGTAACCAGTTTTGTTGAGCTGAGCAACACTTAACAATAATTAAGACCTTCAACCCAATATGCATTTTCACAAGATATCTTATCAATCAGTTTAATCAAACCTTTTCCTCTAACATGACATGGTGCATCATTACCAAATTTTACACTTTTACCTCTATAATGATGTAAGGTCTCAAACTTATTTTTGTCACCAGTCATGTGATGTGAACAACCATTGTCAATAATCCATTTATCATTCTTGTTCACATAGGATATCAATGCAGTTTTCTCATCCTCATCATATTCATCTTTCATTGCAACATAGACTACCTCAATTTCAAAATCATCACTATCAGTGTCAGTCTCTTCTTTAGCAATGTAACAAGATTTCTTACCTTTTCCTTTGTAGTTCTTGTTCCTTCGGTAGCTTCTATCATCTCTTCTGTCTTTGTGTTTTCTTTTCTTTCATCATTTTTTTCCTTCCTATCAGGACATCTAGCAGCTATATGACCAACTTTATTACATGCAAAACATATAATAGGGAGTTTACCTTTATACTTTCCTTTTCCTCTTCTCAGTCTTCTAGCCATAAGAGCTTCTAGATCTTCTAGTTATTCATCAGAAGTGTCATTGTCACTTTCACTTTCACTGATGCATTTTTCTTTTTCTTTCTTTGGCTTGTTCAGAACTAGTTGTGACTTGAAAGCAAATTCAACATTACCAATGCTTCCAACAGTGAAATTATCATAGTTAGAGAGTTCAAAAGCAGTCAGCTTACCAACCAAACTTTCCAAAGTAAGCACTGTAGACACCGAAAAATCCTTCAGAAAATAAATTATTTTTGTTTTCTGAAAATCCTTAATGACATCATCATTTATTAATTAATTATTTATTTAATTAATTAATTTATTTTTATGGCATTAAATCCCTTTCTCTTAATTAAAAATCTTTAATTAAGGAATCTAGCCTAAAAATGTCATTTGGACATTATCCCTAATTTATTAATTATTTAATTAATAAATTGACCAAAAACCTTCAAAAATAAATAAATTTATTTTTTATCCCAAACTTGGCCAATTTCCTCTAGACCACTAACCTCTTCCAAAATCTTCTAATCCCTTCTTAATTTCGATTAAAAGGCTAATCCCATCTTTTCTAACCCTAATCCCAAGGTTAAATATTTAATTAAGGTTAAATATTTAATTTTCATATTTATTGAAAGTATTTTAATAAATATTCCTAAAACTTAAGCTTTTGGAATGAATAACTTTTATTCCATGAAACCTAAGGAGAAATCTAGACTCTTTTAGAGTCTTCTCAAATCCACCCTCTTCACCCATCCTAATCCTTTTCTTTGTCCTAATCTAATCCTAATCCTACCCTTAAACCTTTGTGCAATCCTAACCAAGCTTAAGACTTTCCTAAACCAAGGCAAAGTCTTTCCTTCCAAATATCTCAACCACAAAGCATTTATTGCTTCCCCAAAGTCTTCAAAGCCTCTTAAAGCCCATTCATTGCTCTTACAAGCATTTATTTGGAGAGTTATGAGCTTGGAGCCCCCTTTGTTGACTCCTCTTTGCCCTTCCCTTCATCCACTCACCTTGTGACATGTGTCACCTCCTGATTGGCTGAGAACTAGCACAATCCATGTGCTTCCCTTTGAGTGAATCTTGGCCTCTCTTAAGGATTTCAATCCTGGCCATTCATTCCTCCTACCCCAAGCCTTAGAAATCCTATAAATACCCTCACTTCCTAAGGCAAATCATCTCTCAACTCTCAAACTCAATAGCAAAGTTATAATGTCATTTTCATTCTAGCATAAGCATAAGATCATCTTTTTTTAGATCATTTTCAAGCTTAAATCACATCTAAATTAGCTTAAATGGATTAACATAGATTCATTTCTTGTTTTAATCTTAGTTCAATCATTTAGCTTTGCATATTTGTGTGTTCTTGAGGCCTTTGAGGCAAAATAGGTTCCTCATACCTATTTTGTGTCATTTTGGGTCTTCTTGATCCTCAAATCATCCTATTTTGCATGCTCCAAGTGCTTGAGTTTGCACACCCACATCCCTCTATATCTAAGCATATCAAACGGTGCATGGGCGCATCCGTTTTAAGCTTAAACTGAGGTGGCTTTGATTTTAGTTTGTTAACCATTAAATTTGATTTGATTATATGCTATGACATTTGTTTGTCTTTGGCTTTCAAAATAGGTTTAGGTGCACTCTCAAATCCTAGTCTACATTCTGGCACGCCCGGTGGGACTCAAACCACAATCATTTTGATGAAACTATACTTTATATGCTTTTTTTTTGTAGGAAATAAAGAAATGTCGCCTTCATGAAAATAAATGACGCTTACAGCAATTAAATGTCGCCTTCAAACAAAGAAATGTCGCCTACAAACAATCCAGTCACGCCTTCATGAAATTAAATCACGCCTTTGAGGAAAGAAATGACGCCTGTGAACTCTATTTTCACGCCTGCATAACTGAGAATTTCCTGTTGTCGGCAACTTCTGTTACGTTCCAGAATTCTCTTCTGTCGCCTTCTTGTAAAGAAATCACGCCTCTGACAAAAGAAATCACGCCTGTGGTTTTTTATCTGTCGCCTTTTTAGGTACAGAGTGTCGCCTGTAAGAATTAAATGTCGCGTCTGAACTTTCCAGCGTCGCCTATAAGCTGGACAGTGTTGCTTTTTGTTTTTTGCTTGGGACTGGTTTTTTTCATTTATTACAGCAAAGGTCAAACTCAATCTTGAATGAAACTTAAGGAAACGAACTTAGGTCCTAAGTGTCATTGTCAATTTGAAAATCAAACTCAATCTTGAATGCACTAAAAGGAACAAACAACTCTATTCCCTCATCTGTTTCAGTTTCTAAAGCAAGCAAACAAATTCAATCTTGAGTGATCTAAGGGACAAAACAAAGCTTTTTCAAAGTTCTTAAAACAACTCGCTAATCAAATTTTGAATGCACAAAAAGAAAGAACTTGCAAACGTTCGAAGCATTTACATTTTTGAGGAAAAGAACAAATCAAAATCTAATCACGAGTGTCTTCATTTCAAAGTTCAAACATCACTTAATCAAATTTGGGAAAATGAACAAAATCTACTTGATATGCATGTAGGAGTTTTTTAAATTCTTGCATAAACCTTGTTAGAATAAGCAACGTGGAACATTTGAACTTGGACAAGTTCACCTATTCTGCTTTTAGCGAGGCCTGTCCAAGGAGAAGCACTTCCTCCTCGGAGAACGACCTCAAACCGGTATCCCCCCCGGCCGGTATACAAATAAGTGAATACCAAAAGAATCACTTACATCTCCTAATCGCCGGGCGTTCGTGCCAAACACGTGTCTGGGGATGGTAAACATTCCTCTCCCCCAGCATAATTGGCAAGGCTCTTAAGTGAGTCACGGATGATCAGCATAACCGGGTATGGAGACTCCACGGAACTAATAAAAACCTGATAAAATAGAGGCTACCCTATCTACATCCGAAAGTATCAAAATCCTTGTGCAAGGACCGATTCCAAGGGGTTTACCGGGTCGCCTCAAGATTACTCACCATTTGTATTCCCTTCTGGGGGATACCAAGCTGTGGGCAAGCGATTTTGATACTCACCTTCCTTAGGTAGATCTATTTGAAGTGCTTGACAGTCAAGACTCCGTGAAAACATTTGTCAAACATACACTTTCAAAACATTTATCAGAGTCTTTTATCTTGTTTGTATCTCACAAAGTTGCTTTGTCCTTTGTGAAGATTGCTTTTATCAAATCCTTTGCCAATGGAAAAACATCAACCAGATCTATAACTTGGTTCGAAGGACAATCAGAGCAGCCATCCCAAAACTTGGTCATCTCCCATCCCTTTGTCTGTCTTCTTCTAGAAAACCGTCTGCTTCCATTAAGTCATCCCTATCTGAGTCTTAGTCTTCCAAACCATTTTCATCCTTCCTCCTTATCCAACTCATCTGCAAGTCAGCATGTCTCAAATCTATAATGAGTTTGGTTATGATATCTCTCCTCTCCCACCAATCGATCCTAATGATGATGAAGGTCTTGTAGACCATGATGCCTATTTCAGCCAGTTTCCTCCAAGCAACCCCCAGCGTTTCATCACTCCTCCAATCCAGCCAACCATGCCTTCACGCTTATCTCCTAGCACTCCCTTTCATGTCCTTGGCAAGGCTAGCACTCCCTTTCATGTCCTTGGCAAGGCTAGCACTCCTTTTCATGTCCTTGGCAAAGCAACCCCAGTATCTTATCCATCCCCAACTTATCCTTGTCTTCAACCTACACCTCTTCCATATGCTCCTTTCAGGCCTCCACTTTCTGCTATGGTCATTTCTCCATCGCCATCATCCCTTAGAAACACTTCACGCTACTTCCCCTATCTAAGGCCTCCATCTACCCATCCTCCAAAACATTCTGAAAACCAAGATTCTAGTCCTCCCATCCTTTTCACCAAACCTCTATCCTTTCCCAAACCACCATCTTCTGCTTCAAACCCCAATCCTCCATCCTGTCCCAAACCACCATCCTCTCTTCCAAACCACATTACCAAAAATCTTTCCCCACCAGCAGAGTTCATCCCTCAACCCACTCCAAAACCTGTACCTCAAGCCATTAGCCCTGCCTCTTCAGCACCATCATCCCCTCAAGCAAAATCCAAAGCTCCTTTTTCAAAGTCATCTTTTTCATGGGTGTTCCCTTCTTTCTCTCCTCCTTCGCAAACATCTACCCAAGCACAAACCCCACTTTCATGCGAAGACCATCCAAGCTCCCCATCTCCTCCACCTTCCAAACCTTCTTCACCACAAAAGTCTCCAAGGAAACCAATAACAGAACCCAAGGAAGAGCCAATAGCAAAACCCACGCCTGAAATTGAAAAGCCAAGCAATCCATCATGTGAAGCCATCATTGATGAGGCCCATCCAGCGCTCCCATCTATTATCTATCTTCCATACATCCCAACCGTTGATCCTCTTCCATCTCCTAGCATCATTGAGTCCCTTCCATCTGGAGTCTCCATCCAATCCCCACCAACATCACCTCCTCCTAGCATTATCCAAAGCACATTCAGTGAGCCCCATGAGTTCACCCTTCTTCCTACCATTGCAGCTGCAAAATCTCCCATCCTTTTATCCATACCATCTGAAGAGTTCTTCCTTCTTCCAGACACCCCAGCAGCAGAGTTCCCAATCCTTCTATCCACTCCCTCTGAAGAGTCCATCCATACATCCCCCAATCCTCTATCTACACAAATCCCATCGTGTCAAGATCTGGACCAAAAGCATGTTGAAATATCTATAGAAGAACATCAAGATCCAACCCCTTTACTTCCCCCATCACATGTTCTATTGCCTCCATCACCTTCAATCCAAAATCCTACAATCCCAATTCCTCCAATCCAAGATCCTATCATCCCAGTTTCTCCAACTAAAGATCCAATACCATCCCCCAATCCTAGTCAAAATCCCAACATCCTATCCTCTCCTCTTGAGGATCCTCCTAACCAAACTGTCCAGCTGCCGTCACTCTATCCTCTTGGGTCACTAACATTTGTCAAAGGTAAACCACTTGAAAAAGAAGACATCAGCTTCTTATCTTCCATCAGGGAACCAGAAAATGGCTGTTTGTCATTCACCCCAAGTCAAAAATATCCTTGTCTGGATAAAATGCTGAAAAGATGGAACTATCAAGGCAAAGGCCTTGGCACTCACGAACAAGGAAATATACAGCCCATTCAAGGCAAGAAACATCCGAAAGGCTGTGGAATTGGTTGCACACCAGATGAGGGCACTTCTTCCACATCAGCAAAGGGCGCTTCCTCCAGAAACGTTGGTACAGCTAAAGAAAAATTTAAACATCCTTACAAAACCAACAAAACATCTTTCAGAGCCCACAATGCAATTCCTCCTCCTCCATCGTTACAATCGAGGAAAACCTATCATATTCCTCCTTCATCCTCCCCATCCATTTTGGGTCCCTATGTCCCAAAGTCTTTCAGTGCATCTCCGTTACCCAGCAAATCCATTTTGGGACCTTATATCCCAAAATATCATCCTCCATCTTATCCTACTCAGCCTTTCATCCAACATCCAAGCATCCCTAGTCAAGATCAACAATGGCACATGTCCATATATCCTATCTACCAATCTCCTTCCATCTCTCCATCCAAATTTCCTCCATCCCAGACAACTCCTCATATTCCTCCCAATGCTCCTCGCAACTTGGATGCCATATCGCGCATGAATAAAGGGAAAAATCCACAAATATCCCAGGATTGTTATGTCCAGTCTAATCGACATGCACAATCAAAGCAAAATCTGATCAAGCAAGCCAAAGCAAACCACTGGCCACAAAGGCCCATCAAAGCAAATGCCAAATCTAATGCATCCCAATGGCTGCAAAGGCCCAATGACGATTACCATGTCCAGTCTAATCGACATGATCAATCAATGCAAGCTCCAATCAGGCAATCAAATGCGCCGCAAAGGCCCAGCAAAGAGCCAATCAGGCATGCTAAAGCACCCCAATGGCTCCGAAAACCTAGCAAAGTCCAAGCAAAATCTATCACATGGCCACAAAGGCCTAGCAAAGAAAAAGCACAATCTGATGCCCACCAATGGCCGCAAAGGCACACTAAAGCTAAAACAAAAATGATGTGGATCCCAAAGCAAAAGGATGTAATGCATCTAAATGAAACATCCACAATGGCATCCAACGTTGCCCATCTCCCAGCTCCTCAATCTTCCCCTCCATCTCCTCCATCCTCTAGCATAAATCCTCCATCACATCTATCTCTATCTTCCACATCCAATCATCCATCTTCCTCGCAACATGTGCCAATGTTGATCCTGACAACATCCCCCTATCTTGATCACTTTCCATCCTTCCATCCAAACACTTTCTACCACCATCTTTTCCATCTCCCCCATCTAATCCATGACTTTGCATGATCCCCCCTGTCCTGCTACAGTTGTACCAACATCTAGGCACACAATCAGAAGAAATCAGTGAGGAAAGTCAGCAAAGATCAGTCAGCACATCTAAAACAGCAAAGGGAAATCAATGACAATCAGAGAAATCAGCAAAAATCAGCAATCAATCAGGCTTCAGCATCAACATATGCCTATCAGCTTAAAACAGAAGCATATTTTGGAGAGGAGGTAAGCTTTAGTCGCAAAAAAGCAAAGGCAAAATCATGAGTCTTTATGTGAAAACCCTTCTGGGGCACATTCTGATTCCAAAACAGTAAAAATAAAGGGCGTATCTTCTAGTAAAAACTTGGCAATTCAAGCGCTAGAAGATGGAGCTTTGCCTCTTCCTCCTATCTGGGATAACAACACATGATAGTCCCCTATCAACATTGCAGAAACCAAGCTAAATCAACTTGGGTACAGAAGGATGTTTGTGGCTCATCTGCATGGAGGTTAACCTGACAGAAAGTGAATCATGACCTTAAGTGCCTTGCTCCGAGGAGTCAATTATCAACTGTGCATGGTCATATGCACATGCCTAGGTGTGATCTTAAGCTTGTCATCCATCATCTAGCAATGGATCCCCATGACAAGCCGTCAACATAAAAAAATCAGCAATCCACATCAGAAAATCAGTGAAGAATCTCTCAGAAGATCAACATCAAATCGCATGATAGCACCAAAATCAGCACAAAACTCAGCGCTACATCAGAGAGTTAGCAATACCATCAAAATATCTGTGCAAAATCAAAAACAGCAGGGCCATCATCAAATCATAAGGGAACATCCAATCAAAGAATCAGCAACACCATCAGAATATCAGTGACAAATCAAAAGGTCACCATCTAATCAAGAGGAAGCGCCTAAACGGCGAAATCAGTTGATCAGCAAGCACGGCAGCATTAAATCAGAGCTTCAGCAACAAATCAAAATGTCAGTGCATATCAGCACTGAATCAGCAACACATCCAAACAAAATCAGAAGTATCAATGCAAATCAGCACAAGCTCAACAACAAATCAGCAAGATCAGCACAAAGTCAAGGAAAAAACACAAAAATCCATAAAAATTGGATAAATCAAAGGAACAAATTATCAACAAAGCAAAAATCAAGAGAAAAACATTCGTCCTCTGGTGAAAACTTGGCAATTCAAGCGCCTTGGACAAGTACCATGGTGAAAACCTGGTAAACAGGCGCCATGCGTAGTGCCCCCCCCCTAATTCCTTTCTGCAGTTAGGGGCTTCCTTTCTATCACCTCTTATCCAACATGTCCTCCATCCCCTTTTGTCTCTCACTTCCTTCATTTTCCATTGGATCTTGATGACAAAAATAGAGACTATTAGATGTACATGCTTTTGGGCACCTCCTTGGCATCCATTGCACCTTTCAGCTACATATCCTCTATCCAATCCTTTCATCCTAGCTTCCATCCTTCCTCATCCTCTTGTTAGCATATCTTCCATCCAAACATACACCATGCCTTTAAAACACATGAACTATCTTAAACAGGGGGCATCCTCTTCCTTGGTGACGTATTCCTTGGAGGCTATCCAAATCCAAATCTTCCATCTCCCAAAATCCTCA
Source organism: Chamaecyparis obtusa (assembly GCA_027943335.1). NCBI lineage: Eukaryota > Viridiplantae > Streptophyta > Pinopsida > Cupressales > Cupressaceae > Chamaecyparis > Chamaecyparis obtusa. The sequence goes on along the minus strand of BSBK01000771.1, from coordinate 2,159,960 downwards.
GCAATTTCTCTATCCAAATCCAAACCAACCACCATCCAATCCTTCCAGCACTCCTCTATCTTGATCCACCAGCAAACCAACTCAGCGTCCCATATCCTTTATCAGAATCCAACATCCACCATCCACAGCAGAAAGCAAATTCACCATCTTTTGCACCAAAATCCAGAGCTCCAAATCCACAAGCATTATCGTGTTCCAGCCCTTTGAGTTGTTTCCATCCCTTATCCTAAATCAGAAATCATCCTCTTTTTGGCACAACGTGTTGTCTTAAAGAAATCAAAACCTTGTCCTTGCATAGCCTTATCATCTCGAGCAAGAGATTGGCTTGTATTGACAAGAATCCAGTTGACCGAAGATCATCAGTCTATCTTAGGTTGACGTAATCCTATCACTGATCCTCCATTGGGAAAACAGCAACTCATTTTGTTGACACTTGGTAATCTTCCACCAGCTTTCCATCTTCCACCAGCTTTTCATCCTCCAAGCAGCTTTTCCATCTTCAAAATCCTCTAGCAGTTCCACCATCCAATCTCCCCGAATCTTCCTCCATCCAAATCTTCTAGCAGTTCCATCCTCCCCATCCTCAGCATTTTCCTCCATCTTTCCAACACCTAGTATCTTCTCTTGTCATTGGTGTCTAGCTATAGGCCAACCTCATTGCAATCCAATGCCATTCATCCCTATCCACACCTTGCTAGCAATCTTCCCAACCTATCCATATCTTCTAGCTAGCCAACATCCAAGATCAAGCTAACCGATGAAATCACATCCTTCGTCTTGTAGCAGGCCTTGATCTCAATTCAATCATCATCATTGGGATATGTCTTTCCCAAATCCGTGTCATTTTAGGACACATCATCCATCGCTAGTCCATCTTGGCCTTCCAACCCAACTGGGGCATCATCTTGCATATCTTTGAAGTTGACAGCTTCATCCCCAGGTTCTTTGTCCATCCTATCCAGCGTCTTGTACCTAAGCGTCAGTCGTGTCTCCACCTAAGCTCATTTGTACATTTGTGTCTTTAGGTTCCATCCTTTGTCTTAGTCCTTGTCCGTCTTGCAGCAGCATTTGATCAGAAATATCTTGTCCCATCCCCAGCCTCAGAAAATTTGTAGCCCCACTCGGGCTTTGTGCTTCAGCAACATCAATTGATGACTTATCCTTGCTCATCCTGATTATTCCTTGAACTTCATCTTTTGCCAGCGAACAACTACACTTATTCTCTCACCAACCCATGGGTCCTTGAGGATATATCGTTCCTCCTGTCTGACCTAATCTTCCATCCTGGTCCTTGAGGATATATCGTTCCTCCTGTCCGACCAATCTTCCCACCATCAATCAAACCTAATCTCTCTCCTTGGCAAAGGATGTCTTTTTGGAGTTATCATTTTGATCTTGGGTTTTGTCCTTTTGATCTTGTTAATCTTTTTGGCTTCTCATTATCCCACCAGGGTCACCACGATTCATTATATCACGGTGTGCTGCGTGTGCGGATAATCTGGGGCAAGGTCTTTTGATCTTTTGCTTCTGCCTGTGAGTCAGTTGTGTGTTTGTGGTTCCTTCAGCATCGGTTCCACCATGTCGCCTCTGCGCTTCATGTGTGATGTTGGAGCAACCCTGTGTGTTTGTTTAGCGTCAGTCCTCGTCAGTCCTATGCAACACTGGTGACAAGGCCTCGTGATCCCAGTATCCTTGGCAGGTCTCTAGCATTGCTATATTAAATCTAGGTTGTGCACTCCCGTTTGCACTTGGAGCTATCTAGTCCCTTGCATTTATCATATAGATTAATCTTGCATCTTTGCATATAGCTGCATCTTGCATCTTGCATTTCCATCTCATCTTGCATATCATCCATATTTGTTCTTAGAAGTGAGGTTATTTATCTCCCCTTTCTTCCTAGACCCTTCCTTCCTCGTCCCGCAGGGCACACTCTGTCCCAGGGCGTAATCCCTCTTTCTCCTTGTCCCACTGGGCGCATCTTCCATGATTTTGTCCCACCGGGGCATGTATCTCTCTTTCTTCTAGTCCACCCGGGCGTCATACCCTCTTCTTCTGATTCTAGCCTCGGCATCTTGTTTTCTTGTCTTTGACGCCATGCCACTTACGACATCGCATCAAAGAGGGGCAAAATGTAGACACCGAAAAATCCTTCAGAAAATAAATTATTTTTGTTTTCTGAAAATCCTTGATGACATCATCATTTATTAATTAATTAATTATTTAATTAATTAATTTATTTTTATGGCATTAAATCCCTTTCTCTTAATTAAAAATCTTTAATTAAGGAATCTAGCCTAAAAATGTCATTTGGACATTATCCCTAATTTATTAATTATTTAATTAATAAATTGACCAAAAACCTTCAAAAATAAATTAATTTATTTTTTATCCCAAACTTGGCCAATTTCCTCTAGACCACTAACCTCTTCCAAAATCTTCTAATCCTTTCTTAATTTCGATTAAAAGGCTAATCCCATCTTTTCTAACCCTAATCCCAAGGTTAAATATTTAATTAAGGTTAAATATTTAATTTTCATATTTATTGAAAGTATTTTAATAAATATTCCTAAAACTTAAGCTTTTGGAATGAATAACTTTTATTCCATGAAACCTAAGGAGAAATCTAGACTCTTCTAGAATCTTCTCAAATCCACCCTCTTCACCCATCCTAATCCTTTTCTTTGTCCTAATCTAATCCTAATCCTACCCTTAAACCTTTGTGCAATCCTAACCAAGCTTAAGACTTTCCTAAACCAAGGCAAAGTCTTTCCTTCCAAATATCTCAACCACAAAGCATTTATTGCTTCCCCAAAGTCTTCAAAGCCTCTTAAAGCCCATTCATTGCTCTTACAAGCATTTATTTGGAGAGTTATGAGCTTGGAGCCCCCTTTGTTGACTCCTCTTTGCCCTTCCCTTCATCCACTCACCTTGTGACATGTGTCACCTCCTGATTGGTTGAGAACTAGCACAATCCATGTGCTTCCCTTTGAGTGAATCTTGGCCTCTCTTAAGGATTTCAATCCTGGCCATTCATTCCTCCTACCCCAAGCCTTAGAAATCCTATAAATACCCTCACTTCCTAAGGCAAATAATCTCTCAACTCTCAAACTCAATAGCAAAGTTATAATGTCATTTTCATTCTAGCATAAGCATAAGCTCATCTTTTTTTAGATCATTTTCAAGCTTAAATCACATCTAAATTAGCTTAAATGGATTAACATAGATTCATTTCTTGTTTTAATCTTAGTTCAATCATTTAGCTTTGCATATTTGTGTGTTCTTGAGGCCTTTGAGGCAAAATAGGTTCCTCATACCTATTTTGTGTCATTTTGGGTCTTCTTGATCCTCAAATCATCCTATTTTGCATGCTCCAAGTGCTTGAGTTTGCACACCCACATCCCTCTATATCTAAGCATATCAAACGGTGCATGGGCGCATCCGTTTTAAGCTTAAACTGAGGTGGCTTTGATTTTAGTTTGTTAACCATTAAATTTGATTTGATTATATGCTATGACATTTGTTTGTCTTTGGCTTTCAAAATAGGTTTAGGTGCACTCTCAAATCCTAGTCTACAAGCACATTAGCAGAGTTGCATCTAGATTCCTGAATAGCTGAGATCTTAATAGCATATATAAGACACAGGGTTCTTAGTACTTTCCCAATTATAGTTTCATCATCAATAACCCTATTTCCTCCTCTAATAGCATTCACAACTTCTTTTATTCTACCACAATATTATGCAATGTTTTCACCTTCTTGCATTCTCATTTCATCAAACTTACTTCTAAGACTCTCGGCCTTTGCTTTCAGTACATTTAAGTCACCACCATAGAGCTTTGCAAGAGTGTCCCACATCTCCTTAGCAGTTGTGCAATCTTTAATGTCCTCAAATTCTGGATAGCTTAGGGCAGATGCAATTTTCAGCATTGCCTAATTATGTTCTTGCTTAGCTCTCATTTCTTCGATAGTCAAAGGTGCAACAGGTGAGACATAGCCATTTTCAATGTAGTACTTTGCAGAGTCACCAATACCGGCCAAATGCAGCTTCATCAAGCTTTTCCATGTAGGGAAGTTTTCCTTATTCAACTTCAGTACCTCTTTATACATCCCAATCATTTGCTTCAAGCCCCTTTAAACTTGATTTCTGTAAACACTAATAATAAGCAACAAAGCTCTGATACCAATTTTTAATATGATTTAGAACAACAGAGAGGGGGGGTGAATCAGTTGTTCTCAAGTCCTGATGTATAAAACAAACTTAAATTCTTTTCCTTAAATCAGATCCAATAACCAAAACAAACTCGGTCATCACTGATTCAATAATAGAAACATATAACAATGCAATCCACTACCCAACTGTAACTTAATTTGTAAAACAAAAAAATGTTTAAACCAAAACATTCACACAAGTATTAACACTAGGACTTATAGAGGAAACCCAATGTGGGAAAAACCACTTTGTAGCATGCTACTATTATTTTCACTCTTCTGAAGTGAGCTTGGTTAAAAGTCAACTTTGTCAAAGGTTACAATACACACTGTTAGGTGTGACCTGATTAAAAGATTTCAATCACCCTGTTAAAAGTGAGCCTTGTCATAGGACTTACATACACTCCATTAGAATGCAACCTTGTTCAAAAGATTTAACTTATGATTGTTAAGTCAACCTTTGTTAAAATGATTTTGACTGTTACAATGGTTATAAAGTAGCAGCAATATTTATCTGAAAATCATACAACTCACTTTGCAAATATCAAATTCGATTCCATACACTAATGTTGGTTTACTGACTTTGAAACTTTGCCATCTCCATCTCTGATCTGCTCATAACTTTTCTTCAAGAAACCACCACAATTCTCCTTCAGCCTTTTCTGCTTATAGAGTCAATAAAACTTTACTGATCTTCCAACATTCTCTTCTTCACCCATGCACATACATATCCAATGCTTAGGTTCCCTTAATACTTTCATCAATTAGGTTAACTCATCTTATACCGCTCAATCTCATTTGTAGATCTTAGGGTTAGGTCAGATTCATTGAATCTACCCGCTTCATGTTCTTCAGCTTCATTTCTAGAATCATTTCAAATCTCTTAAAGATTTACAATAGACCATTTTATAGTGCATTTAATGCTTCCAAAAAATTAATAAATAAAGTCAACACGTTTTACATAATCCAAGAATTCAACAATGTCGGCTCCAAAACTAAATTCTCTTCAAATATAAAAATGCTGATACTTGATCAATACTGTGATCAACTACTTGGTCTTCATGTAGAAAGATTGGTCATTACTAAAAATGTTTCCTTGGCTTATACTGTCTTCCTCGACAATTAACTGTTGTTCAGTCGACACTAAAATTTTGCTCGACATACACTAACTCGGTCAACACTAACATTACTCGACTTAAACATGATTTCTCTATTCTTACTCGGTGAAGCCTACCAATTTAGTCTTCAATCTTACTAAGATAAACAATACATTGTCTCATCATTGTACAACATAGTCAAGTATACTTTGTAGTATCAAGATAACTCAACCTTTTCCTAAGTGCTATTGTCACCAACCTTGCCTATCCCCTTAGCAACACTCAAATAGATATAGTACTTTTCTAAGTAGCAATAGTCTTACCAATTAAGGTTTGACATTAATGACAATACAACAATTGTATTAATTGCAGTTTCCAACAGAAACAACATGGCCATACTTTAAAGAAGAACCTTGTAATCTCAAGATTTTAGTGGTAGCGGACGGTGTCAATCTATTTGGAGATATAAAATCTACTTACTCAGTGTGACCTGTTTTTGTTATTAACAATAACATTCCTCTTTAGATGTCCATAAAGAGGGAGCACATAATGTTGTCAATAATTGTACCAAGTATTTTTTCATTTAATAGTTATGTAAATTAATTTATAAACACCGCATCAAGATGGTCATAATAATTATGTAATATTTTTATTCATTCAACTAGGTAAGTACCAAGTTAAAGATATGAACTTGTATATTGAGCCCCTTATTGATGAGTTATTAATTTTATGGAATGAAATCACTATTTACGACATCTCTAGACCAATAGAACAAAGAAAATTTTAATTCCATGCAATGCTTATATGGACAATACATGATGCTTGTGGGCTAACTCATTTTTGCAGTATATTATATATTCATTTTAAGGTCATGTATTTTTGGTATGTTATAGTGCTTACACATTATTGTTACATGTTTAAGTTGCGCATGATAATTGTACATGATCCAATTGTACAATATCTTTTAGGTCTTCAGACAAAGGGTAAATTCGCATGTCCAATTTGTGGTCCGAAGATGAAATCTCGTCATTCAAAAAATTTAGGAAAGTAGGTGTTCGATGAGTTTAGGCACTTTCTCCACAATAATCATAAGTATCAAACTATCGAAAAACATCTTTTTAATGGGAAATAAGAGATGACATTAAGGCCAAGAAGAATGACACCTCGTCTATGGAAGTTGAAATACAATAGACTAAATCATCGAGGTAATGTCATTTCATCTGATGATTTTTGTTTGAAATTTAGATTTTGATATTGTCTTTTATTTACTAATGATGTTATTGATGCTCGTGAAGGTCGTCAAAGCATCAATGAACAACTTCCTAGAAGAATAAAAAGTTATCTTAGTCAATTTAGTAGGTTGTTGTACTACAAAAATCTTCCAATTGTGCATTTGTTTGATGCTATGCATATTGGAAATAATGTAACATAGACACTATGAAAAATATTAGATGAAAGACGTGACAAAAAAAATTGGCCAAAATTTGTAATGACATTCATGAATCCAATCATGCACTGAAAAATTTCATTGAATCAAATAGGAATGGAGACCACATAAATACGAGTGCCCTTCTTTGGTTATTAACTGAGCAGCAAAGTGATGCATTAAAAGAAGTCATAAAAATAAATAAATTTCTAACAGGATTTGTTGCAAATATAAGCAGTCTTGTATCAAAGAAAGGTGATTTTGGGCCAGGGTTGAAAACACATGATTGACATACCTTCGTCAAGGTAAGTCATGTTCTCTATTTACAATATATTTTTAAAATTGCATGTATTTTTTATTGTATTATTTTACAATATATTGAAAAGATCATTTTTTAATCATTGCAGTATGTCCTACCTCTATCCCTCCCAAACCAGTTTGACAACGGTGTTAAACAAGTTATATACGATCTTGAAAAATTCATGAGGTTAGAAGTGTTATTATATTTATGACTTGCTTTACTTTTTATGTAATTTATTGTATATTTTTATCTAAAATCTTGTTTATATGTTCTTGCAAGTTGAATCTCTTTTAGGTGGTTATCATCTAAAGAAATTGATAAAAAAGATAAAAAATATTAGAAGAGAAAAATTCTCCACCTTATATGTGAAATGCAAAAGTGTCTACCTCCAACTTTTTTCAATGCTCAAAAACACTACCTCATACATCTAGTTGAGGAGATTGAATTGTGTAGACCTGTACAAACTAGGTCAATGTGGATGGTTGAGAGGCACTTAAAATTTATGAAAGACTTGGCTCAACAAAGAGAACGTCTTGAGGGTTCTATGGTATACCAAACTATGGTGTATATTAGTGAATATCTTTCCAAGTTTGCAGCAAATATCTATGTAGATCGCATTTGAGATCTCAACTCTATTAACAAATTTGAAGGGGAGTACTTGATGGGGAAAGGTAGATTGAGGAAAGTGACAGATAATTATATGATGTTATTGTAGTTTATTAATTCTTATAGATCTTCAATATAAGTTGTTTCTAAGCGCTCTATTTGTTTTTTTTACAATTGGTCGTAAGTGAGATGCACTACATTTGTATATTGCAAACAATCTTGATTAGATGACGGTATAGATTCAATAATATTAAGAAAATGATCACTTATTAACATGGGATGGTGTTGCATCATTGGTTAAAGAAGCTCATCGTAATGGAGATCTCAATGTTACACCAATGGTACTTGATCTAGCATATGGTTTAAGAGGTAGAAAGGTACATATAATTTTACTAACCATGACCCATAAGTTTAATATCAACTCACAAATTGATGCAAATAATCTTGACATGTTTGAATAATTACAAATCAAACACCACAAAGCTATGTACTACCATGGTCGTAAGTTTGCATAAAAAAGTTAGACAACATGAAAAAAACTTGTGATTCTGGGATAAGTGCAGTCTTCGAGGTCACTAATAGTTCATCTAGAAATGACATACATCCTCAACAATCTGAAAATCGATACTATGACATTTTGGATGATATACTTGAGTGCGAATTTAATTCATTTAAATTAGTTCTATTTGTTGTCAAATGGTATAGGCTACAACTGAATCAAAATGATCATGATAGGATTATTATTGAACATGATAGTGGATTTACAATGATTAATACAAGGTCATTTGAGCTAGTTGGAGATGAGCCCTATGTTCTTTCAAGCCAATGTGAGCAAGTGTTTTACTTTGCTGTTCCACATAAACCGGGTTGGTCATTTGTTGTTAGACATGATCCAAGAGGAAGACTGGTACAATATAATGTGATGGAAGAAAAAGATACTAAGAATTAGAAGACGAAGTAAATGATGATCACAGATGACTGTTACACAATGAAGAAGAAAAAGAAGAAGAAAATAATGATGATTTTGGTGATGTTGACGATGGTGATGATGATGATGATGATGATGATGATGATGATGATAGTCATGATGATGACATGGATGAAGAGGATGATCAATGAAATGTACATCAAGGTATGATTAATGCCACGTACGAGGTATTGATTTATTCATAAAAATTTGAATTAAGTTATTATGTGTTGAACTCTATAGTCGTGGAGTATATTTTGCATCATGTAAATTTTGTCTTCTATGTAATTTGTAGCTTACATATCATGTAATTTTTGGCTAACTTAAGATAAATGATTTACATGTGTAAGAAATTTAACACCTTTGACATGGATCGACAGGTATAATTTATTATTTGGTTTCCTTCTCTTTAGTTAGAAAAATATATAGATCCTACTATGTCTCTCATTTGATGGATTGTAGGTATCACCAAATAGGTATTTGTTTGATCTGTCTTCCTTAAGTGAGGAAAATACGGGAATAGAATTTAACATCTTTAATTGCAATTAGTCGTGTAACCTTTTTTAAATATTTTAGAGCATGTTGAGCATGTTGTGGTGGTGGAAGATCAAAATGTTATTGTACATGATGATGTGACATTGTTAGGTAAAGAAAAATGCACGTTATGTTCTACTAGTTAATGAAATACATGTAACAATAACAAGTATGCGAATTTAACCCATTTACTTGTTATTGCAGTAGACCCCCCTTTAGTGCAGCAATGTCATCCTCCTCGAGACATGAGGAAGCATCATAATTTGAGATCACAACCACAAGAGGAGGAAGATAATATTGATGCTCCTATTTGCCTTTACCTAAATAAGAAATCTAAGAAAAATTCAAAAAAGAAATGATTTCTTAAAAATGCTCTTTGATAAAATTTGTTTAATTAACTTTGTTGGATAATGAAAGAATGTTGTTTTAAGTAATTATCTATGAATGTTGTGTATTAATATTGAATTATATGTCATGTTAATGTATATTGTGATGTGTTAATGAATTCTTGATTAGTGTTGCGTATTAATGAATGTTATGTGATTGTATTGATTGAATGTTATAGTTCATAAATGGATAAATGAAGTATGTAATTAGATGTTAATGGGAAATTTATATTGATGTTAGGGGAAGGGGGGTGAGGTCAGATGAGCTTCCACCTTCACGTGGTTGGCCTTGTTAAGTAGAGAATATTAAAGTGTTCTCGAAACCAAGTGAAGCTCAAACTAACATACCTTCATTATTTAATCAATTTCATTCGTTCTAGGTCTTTTCTCATAAGTGCATTTTGAATGTGTCATTGTCAGACAACTATCAAATAAAAAACTAGAAAGGCTAATAGTCAACTTCTCATTGTCATTGTCTGGCATGATTCAACTTCATTTTGTGTAAGTATTCTCGTATTGAATGCATCAACCTCTCTTGGCCTAATGTGGATTATTTCATTGGTTTGTGTTTTTGAGTAGGTGAAGTGTTAAATCAATTCCTATCTTCTATTCTTAATTCGTTCAAACTGCAGGAGGGCCTGACAGATATACTCAACATAGAATTGACTGCTAGTCTGGGCAATTGAACACATTGAGTCTTTGGCTTGAGAGAAAGAGCTGGGTAATGTTGTTTCTGGAGACCTATGTAATTGTCCTTAGTGGCCTCTTTTTTTTTTAACAGGTTATTTTTATATATATGTAGTGTCCATGTTTTTTTTAATACAAATTCTTTTTGTGTATATGCTAGTGCTATGGAACCTAAATAAACAATTAATATGTAATAGATAATGTCTTCGATGAAGGAATTGATGTACCACATGTAAACCAAAATCCATGCTTAATGCCATTTTGTGCAAAATGAGTTTGTTTATTAGCATATCAAATTTTGTTACACCCTTCATGACTGTAATGTTTAAGTTAAGTATTGATGCAATTTTCTAAAGTAGCAAGTTCTGTTGTCATTGCTTTTTTGCTAGTGGTTCTGAGGAGATCAAGAATTATCAAGGAAAGATATTGAAATGGAAAGGAAAAGTTTCTCAGAGGTTACAAATATTGAGTCATCGATCAAGTATACTTTTTTTTAAGTAATCGCTACAAAAATGGTTAAGTTTTCCTGAATTTTTAAAATAAGTCATAATTTTTCAATATCATATTCTTAGCTGCAAGTTGCAGGTCTTCATACCATAAATTTTAGAGTTCAACTCTTACATGGACAAAGTTGTAGGTTATATTGAACCATTTGTTATCTTTTTTGACTCTTTAGTTGTCAGAAAGACTAAATTCACATCCTAGTTGTCATTGTGTTTGGGACATAAAACTTTATTTAACTAAATTAATTCTTTTAATATTGAGATAAAAAATCTACAAATAAAGCCTAGACTGGGGACTACATAGAAAACTATCATATGAAGAACTATTAAAAAAGAAGGCACCGGTTTTATTTTCCATTGCCCTAGCAATTAAGGTTTTCACAGAACCAGGAGGCCCATAGAGTAGAATACCCTTTGGGGGCTTCACACCAATAGATTTGAAGAGTTGTGGGCGTCTAAGAGGAAGCTCTACCAATTCACGGATCACCAGTTAGAGCCCATCTCTCAAATAGTTCAAACAAAATGAAAACTATTTTCTTGGCTATCATACCATGCATCTCTATCAACAACTGGTTAAGGTCTCTGTTTGTGGCACCGCTAGCATCCCCAACATTGCTTCCACACTGCAAACATGCAAACTAGTTATGCATCACCAGTTAGAGAGCCTATCTCAAATAGCTCAAACAAAATTCCTACTCAAATATATTCACCGTTCTCAACTTGAACTTCACTCATAAAAAATAAACACACATGTGTAGCAATAGAATCAAGCTCATCAAAAAATAGGATGCAAGGAGCTGATCCTCTAGCTTTATCAAAAATTTCCCTCACATTAGCCTCACTCTCTCCAAACCACATTGTTAAAAATCCAGGTTCCTTCACACTGATGAAATTGACCTGACATTTGTTAGCAATGGCTTTAGCAAGTAATGTCTTTCCACAACCCGGTGGTCCATAAAATAGCACTCCTTTTGAAAGAGACATGCTGAATTTTTCAAATTTCTCAGGATGCTCCACTGGATATTGAACAGTCTACATCAAACTCATAATGAATTTTGTTAGTTAATATCTCCTTAAAAAGAAGATTTTTTGCATTAAAAGAAAAGAAAAGCAGAAATAGTGTACCTCTTGAAGCTCTCGCTTGACATTTTCCAACCCTCCAATATCTTCCCAAGAGACATTTGGAACTTCAACCACCTATCAATATTTTTCCAACATTCATAAGCAGACTTGCCAATATTAATATCTTCAAAATTAAATGAACTTAGAAAAATAATATTTTGGGGGCCCAATAGATCAATGCTTAAAAATATAATCCCTATTAATCGATATGAGAGAAAATGAAAAAACTCAAAATTTCATGCAGAGCGGATGGATAGCTAGAGCCCAAAGCAGTCTGGAAGTGCTCATTACTAACATCCATGGAGTTTAGAATCTCAGCATCTATTGTCTCATCTTCTAAGTCTATAACATCCATCTTTCCCTAATGCACTGAAGTGCAGCCTTAGTACACAAAGCAACAAGATCTGCTCCAACATATCCATGGGTATCCTTAGCAATCTTTTCAAGATCAACCTGTAACAAGAAAACTAGAGATAAATAGATACTCCATCAAGAAACATAAAGATTAATAAATGCTTTCAAAATCCAAGAACTGTTTAACATTAGATATAGAAGTACAAAAAAATAAGGCCTCAATATATGTACATCATTAGAGAGCTTCATATTCTTTGTATGGATACGAAGCACTTCCAACCTGCCCACTTCATCTGGAACCCCAATATCAATCTCCCTATTGAACCTTCCAAACGTTCTTAGTGCTGGATCAATACTATTTGGCTGGTTAGTTGCTCCCATAAAAATAACATGGGCACATGATTTAAGTCCATCCATAAGCGTAAGAAGTTGAGAAACAATTCTCCTCTCAACTTCATCGTGGGTTTTTTCCCTCTTGGGAGCTATAGAATCAATTTCATCAATAAATATAATGGATGGGGCATTCTTCTTAGCCTCCTCAAAAGCCTTTCAGAGATTGCTTTCACTTTCTCCAACCAACTTTGACATGAGCTCAGGTCCATTGATACAGGAAAAAAAGGCACCGGTTTCATTTGCCACTGCCCTAGCAATTAAGGTTTTCCCAGAACCAGGAGGCCCATAGAGTAGAATACCCTTTGGGGGCTTCACACCAATAGATTTGAAGAGTTGTGGGTGTCTAAGAGGAAGCTCTACCAATTCATGGATCACCAGTCAGAGCCTATCTCTCAAATAGTTCAAACAAAATGAAAAAACCCACACTTTCACGTAGAGCAGATGGATTTCTAGAGCCTAAAGCAGTCTGGAAAATAGAACAAGCAGGGACCTGCTAGCAACAAGCAACATAATGAGTGTGGACACCTGAAGATAAATATCTAGACTAATCACTGATCAGGGTGCTGTTGGTGATTAGTTTGGATATTTATCTTCAATTTTCTTTTTAAACATTCCATATTTCGTCGAACTTTCGACTAACCGTGGTCGAAATGCGGCATCACGGGTTTGACATCCTGGTCGGAGCCGCCAAATATTTTAACCAATATTGGTCAAAATATGAAGGTCGTGAGTTTGGCATCCTGGTCGAAGCTGCCAAATATTTCGACCAATATTGGTCTAACGCACAATGAACTTTGGTCGAAATACGACTATCAGTAGTGTGGCATCGTGGTCGAATTGGTCGAATGTTCAACCAATATACCACCAGTTTTTAATGTTTTTTTCAGCCAATATTGGCATCCTTTTCAACCAAGATTGACGTTGAATAATCTACAATTAAAGAGACATGTCAATATTTCGACGACAAAAATAGAGACCAAATTGTTGGTCGAGGATTCGACCCATTTGGGTAGAATAGTCGACCAATACTCCATTGAAAAATGGTGCAAAATGTACTAGTGATGGTATGAGCCCTAGAAGATAAGTTGGATAGAGTGTATTCATGCTTAGTCTATGAGTGCATGATCAGGTATGCAAGTATGACAAAGTTACAAGCAGTTGAAGTTACATAGCCGGTGTGTGCCAGAGAAGAATAGACCAAGCAACCGACTGTTAGTATTTTGGTTTGCGGTTATATTCTTATGTTATAAAGGCTATGTGCCTATTATAACTAGGTTGTAGACATGTAATTAAATTTGTTTATAAACACACTTGAGCCAATTCAATTGGAAGCATTGTATGTAATTGGTTAAAGGTCCGACATAGTTAATTGTTTTGTATGCACATATAAATATTAGATGCGCCATTGTAATTCCATATGAGAGTTGTTATAGAGTTGAGACAAGCAGAGAAGAAGTGTATGAAGAGTTGATAAGATGTATTAGAGCTTTGCAAGAGGTCAAAGCATCAGTGCATAAAATGAACTGATCAGACAAACAATGTCACAATGACAGTTCATCCAACAGATATAGTGTGTATCTGAAATCAGAAGGTTGTAACCTTCACCATTTGAGCAGTGAGCTCTAGGACAATGCATCCACACCCTTGATAAGGTTTATTGTAAAAGAATCCTAACATGGTCTGACCCTTGACAAGGTCACTGTACTAAACACATTGTAAAGCAACTCTTAACAGGGTTAAGGATCTTCTAGCAAGGATCATAAAACACTAGTACATAATATTAGTGGGCGTCAATTCCCACCAGGGTTTTTACCTATTTGGATTTCCCTATAACCATATTGGTGTTATGTGTTGATTTCATGTTTCATGTTTATATTGATGTTCATTTCAGTATTTAAGTATTCAAGTTCAGTTTAAGAATAAAATAAAAAGATAAAATATAGTGAACACTAATTCACCCCCCCTCTCAGTGTTCCCATTCATAACAAGAATAAGTAAATAAGTTAAGAGATTATTTTATTTATCAAAATAATGACTTAACCATACAAGGGATGACATCCTAGATGTTAACTCTTGGCAAGCAAAATTAGTTTTGTATATTTGAAATGAGTATAAGCTTTGTAAAGCTGACTGCAAAAGTTATTATTCTTAATAACTTGTATAAATGTAAGAAATATGTAAAGCAAAGATATATGCTCGATGTGATAAAATAATGTAATGATATGATGCGAAGATATATGTTGTAAAAAAAGTAGATCTTGACAACGAAGAAGCTAAAGCTATTCAACAGTAGTGAAAGGTTATATACCTTACCCTTCTGTAATCATAAATAATTGTACATTACATCTTTGGGTAGTGAGCTTATCTTGTAATCATTCTATATTGTAACCAACTCTTAGTCGGGTTGAGGCTTCTAATAAGGCCTAGAGTCCTTTAATCAGGACAAAGACACTATATGCATGTAATACTCCTAACAAGGTCAACATCCTTAACCAGATACTTTTGATTAGTGGATCGTTGTGGGTATCATCCCCATCGGGGTTTTCCCTTGGCCAGGGTTTCTTCGAGAACAAATAATGTGTTATGAGTTTATTTTCTTTATTTCTTTGCATATTATTTAGTTTACTTTGTTTTGCAAGCATCAAGTTAGTTTTTATATCCATAATTGGGCAAAAGAAAAAGTTTGTAGAATACTGATTCACCCCCCCTCTTAGTATTTCCTATTTCTAAAAATTGGTATTAGAGCTTAGTTACTCGAAGGAAAGTTATTATGAGAAAGCCTAACAACTTGAATAAGATCTCTATGGATATGGATCAACTACAGAAAAATTTTGAAGAAGCTCTTGAACAGATTGATATTTTTACCGAAGAAATAGATACTCTAAAAGGAAAATATGATGATGCAAAGAACTTCATTGAGAAGCTGAAGGAAAAAATTGAAGAACTAAAATCAAAGAAGGATCCTTCAATTCAAATAGAAGATTGTGATGAAATTTCAAATCTAAAGAAAGAGAATGAGATCCTTAAACATGAATTAAAGATAGTAGATTTGAAGTTAAGTTTGAAAGATGGAAACAACAAGAATGAATCAAATCTGAAATCTGAGAATGAAGATCTAAAGTCTAAACTTTGTAAAGTGACATCTGAACTTGAGAAATCCAAATTATAGTATATTGAACTTGAAAAATACAATACAATTGTGAAAGGAGAATTGACACAGTCTAAGCAACATCTTGAGAGACTATATTCCACCCGTGAGAAGATTGATGAACAAATGTATTATCAAAAGCCATTCTATGATAAAACCGGTCTTGGATTTAACTCATCTAAGATAAGTGAAGAAAGCAAGGAACCAGATCTGAAAGTTTCTGAGAACATAGATGAAAAGAAATCTGATGAAGCCAACAAATCTGAAGATATACTTAATCCACTTAAAGAAGAAGAACCACCTAAAGATACACAAAGACAATTCAAAGGTAGATGTTTTGTATGTAATACATTTGGTCATATGAAGAAAGATTGTACAAGTAAGCAATTCAAACTTCTCAATGGTTATTGTTATAATTGTCATGGTTTTGGACATAGAGCTATTGAATGTAAAAAGCTTAAATTTAATGATAATAATAGTAGTAGAATGTTTAGAGATACTAACCATGAAGATAAGAGACCTACTGAAGATATGAACAAAATAAATGAAGTAATATGTTGTAGATGCAACAAGATTGGACACATTGCCAGAAATTGCAGATCAAAATCAATCAGACAGGACTAAGATATGGAAACAATGGAATAGTTTGTTAGATATGCAACAAATTTGGTCATACAACAAGATTTTGCAGAATGAATAACACGAGAAACCCTAATCCTAGAAGTTTTACAAGAAGAAATGAGAATGCAAGCAACAATCAAAGAGGCTTCTATAGTAATTTTGAAGAAGTAAAATTTGTTAAAGGTACAGATCAAGGAGACACATTCAGCACACAAGGTATTCAGACAGGTGAAGTATCTAATAGTAAGTGTGAATCTCTTCCTAACCCATCTCAAAGTACTTAATTCATAAAGAATGCATTATAGTAGGAACTTAGGATAATTTAGAAATTAGTGTAGAATGAATTGAGTCTTGCACAGTTAATGTAAGGTAGTATGTGATGCATTAATGCTATGGTTAAGAGCGCATGAGCTAATATGAATGTATGCGAGTTCGCAAAAAGTATGAAGTTTTGCAGGAAAGCAGGAACAACTTTTTGAAAGAAGCGGAAAAAGAATTGAATGCGATGTCATAATCTTGGAAGATTGAAAGGTTAAAAACTTATGATTGATATTATTTGATCATTAAGGTAACTACTGTGTACTCTAAATAGTGCACTTCTATGAATCATTACAATCAAGAACACTCAAGAATGAGGTCTCAAAAATCGATCCATAGCTCCCTAAGCATGAAGTGCAAGGGTGTTTAAGATTGCTCTCAGCTAGAGCTATTAAGCCAATAACCTTGCTAGTAAACCATGCAATGGGAGATTCAAATGAAGACAAGGGCAAGAATGCCAATATCCTCAAGAATCAAATGAAATGCAATGCAAGCTAGGTTAAGATGAATATGCAAACTAAACTATGGAAATGAAAAAATAAGTATTACAAAGCCTCCTAGTTAAGCTAGATGAATTAATCTAAAGCATGAAGGAAACTAAGCTAAGTATGAAGCTATGAACGCCATGATAATGCAAGAAATGAAACTATGATAACATGTAGATGCAAAAGCCAAGAATGCTTCAAATCTTCAAAAAGCTCCAAAGTGACCTAGAAAACCTACAGCATAACATTAGTATAAAAAGTTGGGGATCTAGAATGAAGAAGAGAGCTCTCTTTTTATAAGAAATGAGAAAGAATGGACCATGGAGATTAAGAGGCAAAAGATTTAATCAATGGTGGAGAATCAAAGAGGAGCAATCCATGTGCACAAGTATCCTCCAATGAGAAAATAAGAGTTGACTTTTGTGTCCATATGAGACAAAAAGTGCTTTTTCCCTTTTTATAAAATAAGAACAATGCTTTATTTGTGAAACTTAGGATAAGAGGAAAAGTGGGAGGCTTTTTATTTATTTAAAGGGGAGGGAATTCCTTTTAATAAATAAAGACTTAGGAATAAGATGGTTAGCCCATATAATATAATCGAATAAATGACAGAACTAGGATTTGATCAAGAATAAGCAATTGATGATTTTAGCAAAAATGCTAGCAAGGGGATAATAGTCTAGATGATCATTTTCAAATGTATACAACTACAAGTGATAAGGAGATCAATACAGAGGTGATTAACATCAGTTTGCAGGATTTGGTAGAGAATTTTCACACCGGATCTACGCAAAGCCCTAAATCATGAAATTGAGGTATTTTACTAAGCAAATCTATCAAGCAGATTATCAATTTTTGTAGAAGTCATGGATGTATCACTTATTCATCATGTAAGGGATACTATTAGACCTAGAGTCAAAAGGGAGCTAGTATAACCCTTGGAAGAAGACCCTAGTCTTGCATTATCGTTCGTATCAGACGGAGTTTTGCATTTAGAAAATGTTAAAGGTTATTTGGGATGTAAACTTAAAACCCCCAGTGAAAGCAATTTGTCTAAGGAATATGAGAAGTTATACAATTAGGACATGTCATTAAAAGTAGGGTTTGAACATCTGAAAGAAAATGAAATCGTGAAGTACTCACTGTAATATGAATTCGATAATGATGAATGCACCAAAATCATTTAAAGCAGAATTCACAATGGGAAGTTTTGGCTAGATGACAGAGTAATAGATATCACTGTAGACCTAATACATGAGGTAAATGGTTTGTCTAAAATTGGTGTCATACCTTTTAATGAGAAAAATGTGAAGGAGACAGTATTGGACAACACCAAGTCATCCTATAATGGTAGAGGGATAGTAATTAGCAAGATACTACAAGATGATGTTAGATATGTGTGAAAGATCTTAACATCCAAGTTTTGTGCTAACTCTAGAGAAGATGACATGGTAGGTGGAATGATTCATGTAGCTTATTTGATGTGCGTTGATAAAGTTCAAGTAGATATATGTGAAATTTTGAGAATTCAGTTATTTGAGAACCTTGAGAAGATAAAGAAGACTAAAAACTCTCAATTTAGATTCTCATCTTTGATTACATATATGTTTTTCCATTTGCTGAGAAGTTTTCCATTTACTATTAGAGAAGACTGGAATGATAACATGACCACTATGGACAGAATCAAGAAGGTTTATCTAAGATACCCTATAGACAAGGTTAATGAGAGCACAACCTTGGTAATCAAAACATTTCAGAACTTGATGGAGAAAAGATCAAGGAATCCATAGGCTGTAGTAGAGAAGTACAAAGATGAAATATGCTTTATGGTTGACACTAATTTTACCTTTATTGAAGCAGTTGAGCCAAGAGTTTAGTTTATAGATCCTCTTGGATATGATTTTTCAGAATTTGAAGTAGAAGAGTACGTGAGTAGATTGCTTAAAAGAAAGATAGATGTAAACAACTCTAGATTTGGGACTTATGAGGAGAAATTTAGCTCCGTGAAGTCTCTACATGAAGAGAAGTTGGCTAAAAAGAGAGTTGACAGTACCATTAAGAAAATTCTTAAGGATACTGGAATGACAGAACTTGAATTCCTAATTGCGAAGTAGACTACAATAGCAATAAGAGACATTGGACAAAAATAAAGTTTTTCTGTTCCACCCCTATCATTAGTTGCAGACCAGACTGTAAACATCCAGAATTTGGAGAAAGTAGTAAAAGTTGAAGAGGCACAGGAAACAAGGAAATCAACTAGAACTTTGATCACTCCACCAGGTAAAAGAGTTAAAGAAATGGCAAGTGGGTCAGGAAAGAGACAAAAAACAATATTTACCCCAGTGCAAAGAGAAGTATTAGAAGTAAAAGATGATGAAGATACTAGAGTCAATAAGAAGAAATGGAAACCAAAGATAGATAAAGTGAATGCTCAAATCATTAATGATGGAGATTTTTCTAAGATGAACAAATATTATGAGATGTACAACTATTTTGAGAAATTAAACCTAGAAAATGCATTTGTCAGGCACATGATTTTGGAAAATAAAAAGTTTGACAGTATTCAAGGAAAAATTCATGATGAATTGTTTGAGAAGTTACTGAAAAGAAAGAAAAGAGGTATTGAAGAAGATAACAAGATAAGAGAGAACCATGTAAGGAAGCTTTGTGACATTAGAGATGAAGATCATTTCAAAGAAAATTTGAAAGATCTTAATACTCATTTAAGGATGAAGAGGAGAACCATCTTGATAATGGGAGGGAATTATGAGGAAATCAACAAAGAGATTGAACAAGCAGTTATAAAAGTAATGACCTCAGGCCCTAGTGAGCACACAAGTACACCAGATCGAGCATTGGAAGTTGAGAAACAGAAAAGTCCTACACCATCATCGCCACCATCAATCAATATTATAGATGAATCAATGAATGTGGAAGGAACAAAAATCATTTTGGATAGTGAAGACAATCCATTTAGTAACCTTGAAGACATTGTTGACAATTCGGCCTTGGAGCAACAAGACATGAGAAAGGATAAGGAAGTAAAGGAAACTGGACAAGAAGAGGAAACATAACAAAATCAAGTAGGAACACAAGAAGAAACAAAGGAAGCAGGACATAAAGAACAAGTACAGATCAATCCTACACCCGAGGTAGCAGCAGAGAAGACACAATCTAGATCAATTTTTGCTAATCTTGGACAAGAAGTAGATGATGATGATCAAATAGAGCTGATCTCATCTCTGAATAAAATCATTGGAAAAAATAAGAAAGTTAAAGCCTTGAGGGATCACTGATTGAAGTAACACAAAAATTGAAAAATGTTATAACTAGTCAGATTAATGAGGCTGATCCACAGGTCAAAGCAAAAGAAGTTGTGAAGGCATTTGATAGTGAATTCACAAATTTATCAGACATGGCTATAGTTAAAGCTCAAGCAGCCCATGAAGGAAAATTATTTCAGGATATATGTCAAAATATCAGAAATGACATTGAAAATTTGGACATTAGCATAAAAGAACTGAGAAGAAGTTTGGAGAAAGGAAAATCTCTGTACAAACAATGCACAAAATGAGAAGACAATGTATCTGATATAGTAGAAAAGATAAAAGAAAAAGAGGCAGAAATTCAAATAGCAGAAAATCTCTTAGCAAATCTGAATGTGAAGATATCTGATACTGAGAAGACAATAAGAAAATTGTATGATGATATAAGGATTCTTAGTGATGAAAAGGAAAGGAAATTGAGAAGATTTGCTCTATTAAGAGAGCATGTTTCAATCAAAACAAGTATTCTGGAGAGTCAATTGGAAGAATGTCTCACCTCTAAGACATCCTATGAGAAATTTCACTATGAAAACCTTAAGGCATGTGAAATAGCATCGTATGGTTTATGTGCACTCCTTAGTGTTTCAAACACTATTAAGAAATCATGGGAGAAGGAGTTGGAAAGTATAAAGACAAATTTTGGAGATTGTATTGCAAGCCTACCAGCCTTGCAATCTTGAATTCAAAGGTAAACATTTGTTACAAATTTTTGGCACCCTTTTTGTCATTGTTGTCAAAGGGGGAGTGATAGCAGAAAATTGTAAGATATATAGACAGTTTTTGTATAGTATGAAGGCATATTCCTAGGGGGGCTATAGACTTTATATATAGACAAAAAATTGTAAGATATATAGACAATTTTTTTATAGTATGAAGGCATAT
This sequence comes from Chamaecyparis obtusa, assembly GCA_027943335.1. NCBI lineage: Eukaryota > Viridiplantae > Streptophyta > Pinopsida > Cupressales > Cupressaceae > Chamaecyparis > Chamaecyparis obtusa. The sequence continues at coordinate 2,138,595 of BSBK01000771.1, read as the reverse complement.
TCCTAGGGGAGTATAGACTTTATATAAGATATTTGGAGATATAAGGATAGTGAAGATTTTTTTTTATGGCCACATTTTTTAAGTTTTGTATGACTTAGCCAATTTTCTTATATGTTGCCACCAATGACAAAGGGGGAGATTGTTGGAAATTTGGATGAGTTAGATATCAAGTTGTTGTCATTATGGAAACATATAATCTGTATGAAGATTGCCTATGATAGAAAGCACTTATGACAAAGCGCAGAGTAAAATTGTCTAAGTATAAGTAGTATTTTCTAGTCTAACCAGAGATAGTTTTGGATAGAGATGTTGATAGAAGTAGGTCCAATGCTTGTGCACTTGAACATGGATAATTCTATGTATGAAAAAGACACATCTGGAAGCACAAGTCTGTACGACATGTACATAAGGAGTTATTGCAGTATTACCGAAGATAGAGTTAGAGCCGACTGAGCAGAGTTAGAAGATAGAACAAGTAAATAAGTTAAGAGATTATTTTGTTTATCAAAATAATGACTTAACCATACAAGGGATGACATCCTAGATGTTAACTCTTGGCAAGAAGAATTAGTTTTGTATATTTGAAAGGAGTATAAGATTTGTAAAGCCGACTGCAAAAGTTATTATTCTTAATAACTTGTATAAATGTAAGAAATATGTAAAGCAAAGATATATGCTCGATGTGATAAAATAATGTAATGATATGACGTGAAGATATATGTTGTAAAGCAAGCAGATCTTGATAGTGAAGAAGCTGAAGCTATTCAGCAGCAGTGAAAGGTTATATACCTTACCTTTTTGTAATTAGAAATCATTGTAGATTACATGTTTGGGTAGTGAGCTCATCTTGTAATCATTATATATTGTAACCAACTCTTAGCTAGGTTGAGGCTTCTAATAAGGCCTAGAGTCCTTTAATCAGGACAGAGACACTATATGCATGTAATAGACTGCTAACAGGGTCAACATCCTTAACCAGATACTTTTGATTAGTGGATCGTTGTGGGTATCATCCCCACTAGGGTTTTCCCTTGGCCAGGGTTTCCTCAAGAACAAATAATGTGTTATGAGTTCATTTGCTTTATTACTTTGCATATTATTTAGTTTACTTTGTTTTGCAAGCATCAAGTTATTTTGCTATATCCATAATTGGGAAAAAGAAAAAGTTTGTAGAATACTGATTCACCCCCCCTCTTAGTATTCCCTATTTCTAACAGAAAGATAGGGATGTATTATAGAGATTGTATTCAATGCTTCATAGTTATTTTCTTAGGTCTAGAAGTCATTGGTTTTGTCTAGATGTCAATGGTTAAGTAACAAAGTTATGCAGTTAAAGATAACATGTATTTAGTTGTGTTTTCTAGAAGGTTTATGATCTGGAAATTAGAGGTTGAAGATATGCAAATATAATTTGTATTTATTTCAAGTCTTGGTCTTGGTTGTGGTATTTCTTAGTGATCTAAAAATAATTCTTGGTGATTTGGAAACAATATTACCAAGTGTTACAATTAAGGTCAATTCCTAGCTTGGTTCAGAAATATATTGTGATGGCTTTTGATGTAGACTGTTGGAAAGTGACATGGGTTCTAATGTGGTGTGTGGATCTCTTCATGGTGTGTAGAGGTTTGGATACAACTAGTAAGCGTTGTGGCCTTTGGGTAGTGTGTTACTACACATTTGAGTTGGCTATGAAAGTTGTTCTAGTAATTGTGAATCTGGTATTGGGCTGTGTAACATGTTCATGTTACCTCTCTCTCTTGGAATGGATCACCTTACATGTTTTTGGTCCGAGTAATGCATTTAATGTCTATCTCTTATCCAGATGGGTTCATGCTATGTATTTAATTTTTATCTCTTATGTTTTGGTCTAGATGCTTCTAGCATGTGACCTTATTGTATTTTATAGTGGTCATGGCCAACTTGTAACTCATTTGTAATATGATTTTATCTTGGTTGACCTTGCTGTATTCTCCAATGATCTATCTTGGGAAACTTGTTAAGGTGTTTGGTTGGAGAGAAGATTGGAAATTGAGATTTAGTCCTGGCACAAATAGAATTTGCATATAATAATTTAGTGAATAGGAGTACAGGAAGACACTATTTGAGATAGTCACATGATTGAATCCTAAAGGAGTATTAGAATTGATGGATATTAGCCAGTAGGTTAAGAGTGTAATCACCCAAAAATGGTTTAGTAAACCTTGAGCTCCACTCTAACATTAAACATTAAAATACTAGATTTTATCTTATGCTTAATCAATCTTATCTCTTGATCAAATCATTATCTAATCATTTATTTGATGATATCCTAAAGTTTGACCACTTATAACATGTCCCCTTTTAATTAAATAAAATCCACTTTATCTTATGTGTGCACATGAAAAAAAAGATTTCTTAATTTGAAAGAGAGAAAAGGACAAAAGAGGAATCTCTTTTGCCTCTTAATCTCCACCACTCATTCCTACCTAACCATTCTCATCCACTTGATTTTGCCTCTTGAGAATCTTGTGCCCTAAAGTCAAAATGAGGTTTATTTCTCCACTCTTTGATTTTGCCTCTTAATCTTGACCGTCCATTCATTTCTAAATTTTTTAAAAGGAGGCTCTCTCCTCACTTTTTCATCTCTTAGACATAATCAAGTAGTCCTAATCTAGAGTCAATAAATCTAGCATTTTTGTCTTGCATTCTTAAGAGCATTCTAGTTTACTTGCATTCTTATCTTAGTTTCTCCTTCTTGCATCTAGCTTAAGTCACATAGCTTAACTAGGAGGCATTGTAATCTTATTAGATTAGATTTTCTCTTGTTCTTGCATTTGTATTCTTGCTTAGCTCTTGCATTTTATATAGATCTCTTATGATTGCATCTTCATTTTGAATCTTCCATTCTATGGTGCACCTTGCAAGGGTTTCTTATTGAGGTTCATTTGAGAGCCACTATCCCTAATGCTTACATTCTTGCACATCATAGATAGGAAGCTATAAGCCACCTCTTGGGATCTCCTTTTCATGGATTCTCTCAAGAAAAATGGTTTATAGAAGTATGTCACCTTTTGATCACACATTTTTGGCACCCACCGTGGGGCCAAACATGCATTTCTACCTCCAATTCTTGCATTTTTGGATTTTTGTTGTCACAAGTTCGTCATTTCTATTTTGCAGCCTAGAAAGTCATATGACATTCCAACATATACCTGTGCAACATTTATTAATACTACCAGATGAAACTTTGCACTCTTTGGAATATCACTTTTTCATACAGAGAAATATCATATTCCTTCAAGCAAAGTGTCACAGGACTTGTTTACAAATTGTTGTATCATTATAAAGTGTCCTATAGTTTGCAAGGGTATGTTGTACGATTTTCCTGACAGACTGTGAAGCTTCGCCCATATTTATTCTCTGTCACAGGCCAATTTTGGGCGAAGTCTTCTTGCATTTTCTAACATTTTTGGGTTTTTTGGTTTTCTAACAGAGTCTAACAAGCTGTTTTGCAAGGTTATTGATCTTAGATGCATGAAATTTTATGCCCTAACTTGTGATTTTGTAAGAATTGCTGGTCAAAGAAGTTGAATTGAAAAAACTACTAACTTTTTGTTTTGTAGGTTGTCTTGGGAAATACAAATAAACATTGTGTTTGCATATACATGGTTTTCTAGGCACCTAGCTTAATTAGAAGATTTATTTTCTTATGATTAGTTGAGTACTAGGAGAGTATGCTCTTCACCTCCTAGAGGATGAATCTAAAATCTAGACCTACTTGATTGATTGCTTGTGAAGAGAATCTTGGTAAATGAACAAGTGCTTGATGTGTTTGGGAGAAACTATGGAGTAGGAGAGTATGCTCTTTTCCTTATGAAAAATAAAAAATTTAGACCTCTACTAGTTATCCATTTATTTTATTGCGTTTACCTTTAGAGGGTTTGCCAAAAGAGCAATCTTTTGGGAATGACCCAAGTGGGGAACAAGTGAACCTGACTACTCCACCCTACTATAATCAAAATATTATTTCAATCCAAAGAGAGAGAACACTTGGTTGCTTCCTTGTAGAGCTGAAAGGTCTTAATTCTGCTCGTGGAACTACAAGGGTAGTCATGAACGAAGACCCTTATTAAGAACCTAGGATTAGAGACTACCCATTTTTAGCTGTGTGACTTCCTTTGTGCAAGGATTGATCCAAGTGGATTACTCAGATCACCCTAAGATACTCACCATATGTGTTCCCTTGGATGCTAAAGCTTGAATATGGAAATATGAAAAGACATGCGATTCGAGCATCATTCAGCTCCAATTGATCCATAACTTGCATAGTCCTAGGAAAGGCCATTCAACCACCTAACTATGGGGATAAGAACATCAAGTTGTGGGAAAAGGTTGAAGCACTACCCTCTTGACCTTAGGTAGAACTTTCTTGATGTGTCTTCGATCTATGATAGACTAGTGAAAATTATTTGAACATTCACATTACGATTCTGTTCAAGGAGTTTTTCTTTGAGACCTCACAAATGTTTGTATCATGCAAGGTTGCTTTATCCCTTTCTTTATTGGTTTAAGACTACTTTATGTGTCAGAATTGCTTTGAAAGTACCAAACTTGTTGTTAAACGTGTTGGTAAACATCATTATTTTGCCAAAATGATTGATCAAGAGAAATATTTCAAGACAAAATTGTTCCTTCACTGTTTTCTAATTAAATGTTATCTACCTTTAGTGAGAAATATCATATGATCTTTTAGAGTGTTGCATATAGTTAAACAAAGTGTAGCACCACTGTACTGGGGTATATTGTCTCACCTTTGTATGAAATATCATGTAACCTTAAAGTATCATCTTTCTTTACTATGGTATGTTGTACAAAATTTGTCTTTTGTCTAAATGTCATCTGGTTATTTGAGGCCTATTGCCTAAATTTTGATTTGAGTGGGTGATGCAGAGCATCATGTAAACCATTTACATCATCTAGATTCTTGATGATCCAATCTTCATTTAATCATTGAAATAATTGAAAAGAGACAAATACTATCTTCTTTCACAAGATCAATCAATAACAAAATACATCTTTGCTTCCTTTAACAAACAACTTCGATTCTGTCCCAAGTTTTATAGTTTTCAAAGATTGATTTATTTGACCCACTAAAACTCAAAACCAAAATTTATGGAAAGAATAATGTTTTTAGATAACTAAAATAAATATCACCTCACAAAATATTAAGGTTTAGGACCCCATTTGATTCCTCAAACAATTATTGTTTCAGACTGAAAATTCTGGTCCATTCCCTGTCATAATTCAGAATTAAAACACCAAACCCTTCCTAGGGCATCCCATATCTTTCTCAAAATGAATCCAAATGACACTAAACCAATTCCCTCTGAATAATTTATGAATCTAGTTTCAGAATATGTAAGCTATTTATTTTTCCCATCCATAAATCATTCTACAAGCACAAATCACTACCTGTAACTCCAATGTAGATCTTTAAAAACCAGTTTCCACTAAAATGCACATAACTTTCACAAATCTGAATAAAAATGACTCAAACAAAAATGAAATGAAATTTAATTCATATATCTTCCTAATTTATATTATTAGAGGTCTTAACTATTTCATATGCATCCGTACCAAACATTGAAACATGACTATTCTCAGGAGGTCTTGAATCTACAAACAACAAATTCCACCAAAACGTGCATAACTTATTCAATTATTTATAAAGTTGAACCAAACCAAAAGCATGAGAAAGAGGATTCATCATTATATCTAACCATTACTATATTATAGGGTTTCCAGGCCGTACATATCCGTACAAGATCTGGAACCAACACTAAAACTAAAAAACCAATCAAAACAACAACAATAAAATGCACCAAAAATGTATCAAAATATTTATTTCTCTCCAATATGATTTGGTTGGACCATAAAATGATATTTATATCCATTTGACAGTTCAAAACCTTCCTAACTACCCCCAAGACCAACCATCTACCTTTTTACATCATTTTTGTAATGTTAGCAACTTTTTCAATGTTGCATTTTACAACTTTTTATGCAACTTTTACATTTTTGATAAAATGAATTCAAAACTTTGTCAAACCTATTTATACATGTCCAAATGGAATATTTAAGACCTTTTATAATTATTTTACCCTTCCATGGGTCTTTTACATAAATTTGACCATGTAGACCTAAACATGACCTATTTGACAACTTGAGCAATATTGTGCACATGCTTACATTTCTTGTCAACACCTTTACAAATGGATTCAAAATGAATCAATACATCATATAATTTACTTTAAATGACTCAAAAACCTTAGACATCTCATAGTGACCTCTAGGATTAGGTGCTTCTGCACCAGTGGGCTTGGTCCAAATTTTCTCTTAGCCAACTTAAGGAGCTTACATTTGGTTGCTTTTGATCTCTTAGTCTGAAATTGACATAATATGAGCTATTTTAGCTGAAAAATGATTACTAAGATTCCTTGGTTATGTTCTTGACTAGTAGAGTTGTTCACTTGCCTAATTTCTCTTGGTTATCTTATCTTATCTTGGCTTTATCTTTTAACTCAAGTTGCAAGTTTCGTACCCAAGGATCTTACCCGCAGCTTGGGCACTTTGTGACAAGTCATCTTGATCTTACTCTTTTTCTCTTTTTCTTGCTTTTGGACAAGTGAAAACTTTTCTTTTCTAGGACGGACATCAAGTTGTCTTATGCTATCTCAATTGGCTCTCTACACTCTTATTCATGCTAGTAACAACTATATACCAAATTGATCAAGGTAAGCAAACACCAGTCAACTTTGACGAATTGCTCTTTCCCACTAGATGTTAGCGTCACCACGACAAAGACCCTCAAGTTATCTTTGATAAAAAAGAGGAGAATACCAAAATATGGTTTGACCCTTTTGGAAGCACCTTTGATAGTACTTGTGAGACACCTATTGCCTCATCAAAATTTGAAAGTAGTCTATCTTTCACCATGTCTAGAGAAGAGCATAACAAGCAATTTAATGAACTCTTTGAGCAAAATGAAAGGTTAAGACAAATGGAGTTAGAAAAGAAACTTTACATGGAGGAAAAAGTGTTCGAGTAATAAAGTGTTTTCTTATTACTTAAATCATGTTTGATTTAATTACTAAGTCACTTATCATTTCTTTCTACTTAAGCTAAACTTTAGGCATATAATAATTAATTATTATTGTGCAACTTATGTTTTACCCTTTTAGGGTTTTAGATTTCCTTTTATAAGGATTGATATCCTTTTGTTTTCATAACTTTGTAACACAAATTATTATTGAATTGCAACTTTTATTTTTGTACATCAAGAATGTCTCCCCTTTCATGGATCCACGCGTTCAAGCCTCCTAGCTTTCTACTTCTCTCTCTTTCTATGATAGGTGTTTGCATGCAAGCTTGCTTGGGTGCTATGGGTTGTTTACTCATCAAATCTAATGTGGTATCAAAGCTTTAGATTTGTTTTCCCCTTTCCTCTTCTTGAGAGATTTGGTCGTGTTCATCAGATCTACGTTTGTAGAGGGTTTTCTGTTGGATCTAGGGGACCTCTTTTTTTGGTCATCTTGGCCTCAAATGGACCTCATAGTTGCATTCAAAGCGCCTAAGAAACCCTAAATCCATATAAATTTTGTCTATTTTGGACAAAGTTGAAATCTATGGCAAAAATATTTTGCACCTAGTCCTGACATAGATCTCGAGGTAGTCACTATTTTTTGGAGCACTTTGGGCTCAAACAGACCTCACTTTTGAGCTGGTAGTGTCCAAGAAACAACATTTCCATATAAGGCATGCCCAATTTAGATGACATTGTAGTTCATGACAATTTTTTTTACGTATCAAGGTCGTACAACCCTGACACAAATAGAGGCACGCGTGTGATTTAAAATAAAAATAAAAATGTGTGGGCCACAGGGGCGCCACCAAGAGGCCACCCGAGCTCCACTTGACAGCCACCTTTGGCAGCCTGCTAGTAGCTTGCTGGTGGTCCGTGGTCTACCCGTGGTCCCACTGCAATCACCATGATGATCGACACTATGACTAATGGGATCATTGCCATAGTGATCGATAGGTTGACCATTGACATTAAATGCTAGAGTTAGACCCCTTCCACACAATGCCCATAGTCACATGCAAGGGACCAACCCCTAGCCAACGCCAGCCCCTGGTCATGTGGCGACTAGGGGCCCCAAATTTTTGGCCTTGGGGGCCTATTATTTTTTTGCTGCGACGACCATTTGGATGTTAAATTTAGCTCTGTGAAGTGCTGGCGTCAGCACATATCAGCACTCCTAGACACCATTTTTGGGCCCATTAGCATACCTGTGGTTTTTTTCTCATAACATACGGTATTATTTTTCAGAAAACAAGACACCATTGGAAAGCTTGTTCAGAGGTGGATCTTTCTAGCATTTTGGATTTTGTAGTTTTTTTCTCTATTTTTTGCATAAGGAGTTCAAAGTCAGAGCTTCTTTTTTGCCTTCCCTATGACGTAGCTATTGGTTTTTTACTCATAACTTGAGCATACGGTGTTGAAATCAAGCAAACAAGCTATCGTCAAAAATCTCTTATTGAGATCTATCCAGATCTAGATGTTTGAATTTTTGATTTTTCTTTTTGGATGATGTTTTTGACTATCAAAGTTAGAAGTTTAGTTTCACACTCCAGAGCTCTATCTTGTGCATCAGGACTCCATTTTGGGCAAAAGATATATCATGAGAAATCTTGTTCTAAGACCTTTCCAGTGTTGTGAGTCATTTTTCCAGATTTTTCTCCCGGTATATTTTATTTAGTTTCTTGCATTTTTTGCAATTTGATGGATATCTTAGATGTTTCAGGTCTTGGGATCTCTTCCCTTTGAGGGATGGCTCATCTTTTCCTGTTATTTTATTTCAGCAACCTTCACTCTTCTTTGAACATTGTTTACTTCACTTTTTTAGCATTCTTTTATACACATGCACTGAGATAAAGTGTCATTCTATTACATGTATGGGATCTTGCACATGTTCATACTCTTTGTACTCACACTCCATTATAAAGTGCTAGGTGTACACACTAAAATGGTGCACTTCTATGAACCATTACATGCAAGGTTGCTCAAGAATGAGGCCTCACAAAGCGGCTCATAGCTCTTTATGTATGGAGTTGCAAGATTGAAAATTGCTCTCAGCTAGAGCTATAAGCTTGTGACCTTGCTAGTCAACCATACAATGAGAGATTCAAGTGAAGACAAGGGCAACAATGCCAATATCTCCAAGAATCTAAATATGCAATGCAATGCAAATCTAAGTGAGAATGCAATCTAAGCTATGAAAGAAAAGTACAATGCAACTAATCTATGAAAGGAAATAGTAATGGATTACAATGCCTCCTATTTAGACTATGTGAGATTAATCTATTGCATAAAAATAAATCTACACTAAGAATGCCATTATCATGCAACTAAGAAAGCAAATATGCAACTAAATGATGAAATGAGGCAAGTCTTCAATGTCTTCAAAAGCTCCAAATGCACCTAAAACCTGCTGCATAACATTAGCATAAAAATATGGTATGTGCAAATGAAGGAGAGAGCTCTCCTTTTATAAGAAATGCAAAGAAATGGACCATTGAGATTAAGAGGCAAAAAGTCTTAATCGACGGTGGAGCTTGAAAGAGGAGCAATCCATGTGCACAAGTATCTTCCAATGAGAGTGAAGTGTTGACTTTTGAGCCTCATGTGAAATAAAAAGTGCTTTTTCCCTTTTTATAAAATAAGAATAATGCTTTATTTGTGCAACTTAGGATAAGAGGAAAAGTGGGGGCTTTTTATTTAATTAAAAGGGGAGGAAATATTCTTTTTAAGTAAATAAAAACTTAGGATAAATGGTTAGCCCATAGGATAAAAATTTAATACATGATCAAAATTAAGATTTGATCAAGAAATTGATAATGTTGAAAATATTGATTTTGATAAAACTGATTCAGGATTGATAAATTGAATAAATGGGGCCCAAAGTTTAGGTGACCATTTTTGGGTGCATACATTTGCCCCTTTTTGACTAATGTGTGATCGATCTGGAAACACATGCAGTCAAAGAAGAATTGAAATGTGAGATCGATTTGAGATCACAAAACAACTCAGATGTGAGGTCGATTCGAGATCACACCCAGACAAAGCATAAACAAAGGCCTTTGAACATGAGGTCGATTCGGGATCACATTCAAAGTAAGAGATAAGAATCTCAAATTTGAGCGACAGCTCACAAAAGATGTCTGAATCAAGAGAATCAAGCGATTGGGGATGAGAATCCCATAGGTACTGCCCCCTCAGAATTGAAATCAAAATCAGGTAGAGAGGAGAACAGCGAATTGATAAGGATTTGATCAAATCAAAAGGAAATCATAATCGAAGGTAAGGGTCAATTAGGTTAACCATTAGACAATGAAACATGCCCCAACCTGACTGAAAAGATGCAGTCAAACGTGAGAAAGGAGGGTATGGAATGAATATGAATGAAAGAATAGAAGTTTGGAAGACATGGAAATGAAGAAATGACGATGCCCCAACAAAGATCGAAGGATTAGTCCTCAAAAGATCAGTCAACTGCACAGAAGAAGGGAAGATTTTGAAATATGATTTTGACTATCAAGATGACCTCAGATTTCAATTTCAAGTTTGAAAATGGATCTAGGACGTTGAAATTAGCTAGGGGTGCAATTTTCACGCAATTCTGAGGTGTTTTGAAAATGAGGTCAAAAAGTCAAAAGGCTATAAAAGGGGTCAAAATGTCATTTTCAAGATCATTTGTCTTTTACCGATTTGAAAATTTTCAAAGCTTTAGAGAGAGAAAATGGCCCAGCAAGCAGGAGTTCCCATCCACAGGCATCGATTCGAGCACGCCTGGTTGCACAATCGGCCACCACACTATCCTGCCCCGGTATGTTTTCGAAAAACTCAAGCTTTTTGAGTCATTTTTTTGCATTTAATAAATTTTTTAGCACGTTTTTCAAATTTGCAAATTTCGAAATTTTTTTGTTGGGCGAAATATCGTGCGATACTTTAGAAGTATCGTGCCCTTTGGGGAGAAATGTCGTGCGATACTTCGCAGGTCCCCAAAGTATAGCGTGACCTAAGACACTAGTATCGCATGATATTGGGCGAAAGATCGCACGATACCAGATGAAGTATCACGCGGCATAAGGTATATCGCCCCGCTATAGGGAGAAGTATCGCGCGATACTTCTCCAAAAAAAAATATCGCCCAGTTTAAAAAATTTGATATTTAACGCATTTTTGAGCAAAAATGACATGGGTCTAGACAATGTTACATTTTAGAGATGTTGTATACTGATTTTTAGACATCCATCATGATATGTGCTAACAAATGGCTTGATTTTTGGCTTGCAGGAGGTCTTTCTGGCGCTGATCATCAGAGCGCCGAAGGTGACGGGATTGAGATGTGTCCGAGATCTAGACGATTCGGGCAATGCCGACATCAGAGCTATGGGATTCAGATATCTATTGAGATATCCGTACATCAGAGCTGACCATGGGTTGTTGACTACTCTTGCTGAGAGATGGCATAGCGAGCACAACACCTTCCACCTGCCTACTAGAGAGGCATCGATCACTTTAGAGGATGTCTACAGGATCTTACGAGTGCCATGTCATGGCGAGCCGGTGAGTATAATCATGTTTTGAGATATAATCATAAATGTAATATTTTCATATGATGAAAACTGACATGATTTGTTTGTTGGCACAAGTGTACTATGATCAAGATGCCACTGAGGGGCGCCGACTGATTCAGGAGATGTTCCAGGATGTCACTATTCTAGATAGGCATATCAGCTGGGAGAGGCTGATAGATGATTTTGGCAGAGACTACCCAGTGCCATGTATTATGGCCTCCATTATCTCACAAATCCTGATGACTGATCGCAGTCAGAAGGGATTCCCACTCGGATGGGCTCAGTTACTGGTTGATTTGGTAGGCAGGCCTCATCGGATGGCATGGGGTCCTGCCATATTGGCAGAGATGTACCATGAGTTACATGAGATCGTCTACAGAGACGGTCAGACATGGGCATGCGGTGCCATCCTGGCACAGGTGTGGGCGTGGGAGCACATCACTGTGGTGCACCCCAGGGTTCAGCTGAGGGAGAGGAGGTACCCTTTTATCTATAGGTACCTTGAGTTCATATCACATGCCCATACTAGGGATGTGACATACTACAGGAGGATTCTAGATGAGATAGCCTCATTCACATGGAGGCCATACAGGGAGGTGGAGGTCTAGGAAGATGCGGCCGATGAGCTAAGTTACATGCTGTGCACTCGGCCACTGGTAGGTCGATATGCAGAGATAGTAGAGCGATTCTACATCACTCGGGTGTGGCGGTAGTTTGGGAGGCAGCAGTGAGTCTCGACAGAGACTACTACATATGCTAGGGCCAGGGATGAGGAGGGTCATGGGTGGCTACCCATGTTAGATTATCAGCATGCTGTCACAGAGACAGCGGGTATCAGGAGTGAGCCCTGGGAATATTTCCTAGATGTGGTAGATGCGGGGGCCGATGCGGCATATAGGGCAGAGCGGCGGAGGGTGCCATTCCCTCAGTTTACAGTACCAGATGCACATGTATCAGCGCAGAGAGGAGACGGAGGGGATGACGGGGGAGACAGAGGAGATGGAGGGGAGGGAGGGGAGGGAGGGGATTGAGGAGATGGCAGGAGGGGGAGAGGGAGGAGGATGGAGAGAGGAGAGGGGTCAAGATCAGGTGGCTGGAAATGGTCACGGGGACAGAGATCGGCGACACCTGAGGATGAGGCGAGACCAGCTCATTGGCAGGCAGAGGCACAACAGGAGCAGCTTGTAGGTGGGGATGATCTGAGAGCCCAGATACAGGCTCAGGAGGCAGAGATATAGTAGCTCCAGATTACTATAGCAGTGCGAGATCAGCAGCTACTGGATCTGAGAGTGGAGCGAGATCAGCAGATAGCCGATCTCAGGGCAGAGATAGCACGTCGTGAGGCGATGGTATAGGCAGATGCACTAGAGCTTTGATGGGAGTCAGTGAGAGTAGCCTACTATCACAGACTCTACCTGCAGGCCGTTCCAGAGGGTGAGAGAGCACCATCATACTCTCAGAGGGCAGGGGTATCAGATGTGGTACTCGATAGGAGAGCTATGCCTCCACCACCACAAGCTCCTCACGAGGGTGGTAGCGAGTCTTAGGGTTAGGTCTTAGGTTTAGATGTTTTGGACATATCCTGAGACTTTTGATCTAGATTTTGGGATCTCATATTGTATTGTATATCATGACATTGTTATAGATTTATGAGATTACTGGATGTTCGATGTATCATGTGTTTATGTCTCTCTTGTGATGGATGTATCAGTTTATATATATTGTCTTGTCATTTTGCTCAAAATACTTATGTATATGCTTATGTATGTTCTCTCTCATAGATGTCTGTTTAATTCTCATGTGTATGATATAGACCTATGTTTCTTGAAAATGACAGTTTTGATATAGATATGATCATATGATTAACCCCTTGTGATGAACAAGAACAGGTTTGAGATGAAAAGAATAAGGAGTGAAAGACATGATCGAGAAGAAGAAAAGGTGAGCGTAGTCGACTGACAGGTCCACGTAAGATGAAAAGGAGAGCTCTCTCCATATGCAAGAAATGCAAAACTAGACTATCATGACCCTAGAAATGCAAGCTACTATGAAAGTGGTTGACTTGCAAGGTCACAACGCTTATAGACATCTAATTATCATCATCGAGCGTTATTGGTAGTGTCGTAAGATCATACAATGCACACTAGCATAACTATGTGGATATGAATATGATCTTTATCAGATAGAAATGTGGGAATCCCACCTAGGCATCAAAGACATATAGGTCAAGATGACTAATGTAGTGAGATCACCTAAGTTTGATATGGCGAGATTATACTTGTATCAAGACACATGAAAGTCAGGATAGCTAAAAGCATGCACTCGCAAAACAGTCAAGGATAATACCTTGTCAATCCATAGGGTCAAGTAAGACCATCATAAATGCTCATGACAGTTAGGATCAACAAAATATACCCACAAGCAGATAAAGAAAGAAAACATGTTTTCATTCCCTCAGTCTTCTAGCTATGCATCATCGAAAACTTCTCAGGGAGACACCACTCATCAAAGAAATCTTCATAGACAGCACACAAAGAAAAAAATTAAGTCATCATATCATCAACGAGTTGATTGTTTAAGTGCGTGTGTGTTGGTCATAGAGTCAAATTCTGAGTATCATATCTGCTTAGTGAGAAATATCACATCATACAAGACTGTTGGGTAAGACACCTGATAAGTGTTAAGAAACACTCGATGCAAGGGTAGTGTTGAAAAACATTGTTTGGGGTGGTGTTGAAAAACACCTGTTGTGAAATGCCCCAAGAGACAAACGCACCTAAAAGACCAATGCTAATAGTTATGCCCCCTAGACAAAGACAAAGACCAATTCCAGACTAAGCCAAATAAGGTCAAGGCATGATGGGAAGTGGCTAAGTGTCGAGGACACATGCTAACAAATAGGAGTGCAAAGGCCTCAAGTAGCACTTGTTTCCAGGTTTTCACCACTTGGATTCTTTTTTCATTTTTTGAATTTTTGAATTTTTTTGATTTTTTTTGTATTTTTTTAGGATTTTTTATACTTTTAAAAATTTTTTCAGCATCATTTATCAATTTTTTTGATATTTTTTCAAGATCAATAAGATATATACAAAGGATGCCCCCAAATAGAAACGAGCATCAAGGATAGAACTTCTTGAGGTGCACAATGTTGATGGGATCAGGGAGTTGTTCTCCATCGGGATCTGTCAGTAAATACGCACCGGTACCAAAAGCAGCTGTGATGACATATGGTCCAAGCCAGTTAGGTTCAAACTTGCCCTTTTGTTCTCTGTTCTGTTGGTTCTTAGGGTTCTCTCACAAAACAAGATCACCTATTTGAAATTCTCTAGGGCGAACCTTCTTGTTGAATGCCTTGGACATATGCTTCTGATACACTCTCATATGATCAAAAGAAGCCTTACACTTCTCATCTAAAAGTTCCAGCTCCTATAGCCTCATGGCGCGGTAATCCTCATCTGTAATCAAACCTTTGAGTGAGACTCTAAGTGATGGTATCTCGACTTCTAAAGGCAATACCGCTTCGGCGCCATAGGTAAGAGAAAAAGGAGTGGCTCCTGTAGGTGTGTGAATGCTTGTTCTGTAAGCCCATAGTGCTGGATTGATTTGTAAGTGCCAATCCCTACCATTCTTGTGTACTGTCCTATGAAGAATCTTAAGAATGGTTTTGTTAGAGGCTTCTGCCTGTTTGTTTCCCTGTGGAAAATAGATGGAGGACCAATGTTGCTTGATTTTAAACTTTTTGCATAGATGCTTTAGGTCCTTATTCTTAAATTGACCTCCATTGTCAGTAATGATCTCAGAAGGCACTCCAAATTGACAAATAATATGATTCAAGATGAACAAAGAAATGGTCTTCCCTGAAGCAACAGAAAGTGGCACAGCTTCCACCCATTTTGTGAAGTAGTCAGTGGCAGTAATAATGAACTTGAGTCCACCTGATGAGTTGGGATGAATGTGCCCAACTAGATCAAAGGCCCAGTGCTGAAATGGCCAATGAGAAACAGAAGGGATCAGCTCCCTACCTGGAGCATGAATCAGGTTTTCATATTTCTGACATTTTTCACATGACTTAGCAAAGGTGACCGCGTCTATCTGCATTGTGGGCCAATAATATCCCACCCTAAGCAACCTTCGGGCCATGGCAAGACCATTAGAATGTCCACCACAAATGCCCTCATGGATGTCAACTAACGCTTGTTTGGATTCCTTCTTTTCCAAGCACCTAAGGAGCGTCCCATCTAAACCCCTCCTATATAAATCACCAGAGATGAGAGTGTGGCGAGAGGCGTTACGGATGAGGTTTCGGCATTCAGAGCGGTTGAATGTGTCAGGAATGATGCCATCACGAAGATATGAATAGATAGCACCATATCGGGAAGATTTGTGTGTGACAATGGTACAAATGACATGGCTTTCAGATGAGTCAAAGATGGGATGGTGTAGCTCTTCCACCAGGAATTCAAATCTGGATTCATGTGTCTCCAACTGAAGAAGGGAAGCTAATGTGGCCATGGCATCTACGGCTTTGTTCTCTGTCCTAGGGATCTGTTGAAATGTCACAAAGGTGAAATAGCATCTCAGAGAATCAACCATCTTTTTGTAGGGTATCAATTTATCATCCTTGGTTTGATACTCCTCATTGACCTGGTTGATGATTAACTGGGAATCCCCAAAGACATGTAACTCTGTGATGTTCCATTCTAGAGCAATTCTCAAGCCATTGGTTAAAGCTTCATATTCTGCAATATTATTCATGCATGGGAATAAAAGTTTGTAAGACTTTGGGATATTGTACCCATGTGGAGAAACAAATAATACTCCAGCACCTGATCCATTTTGCATGCGGGAACCATCAAAGAACATTGTCCAAGTGCGAGTAGTTGTATACAAGATGTGTTCGTCTGGGAATTCCACTTGGACTGGCATACTATCCTGAATTGGGAAATCAACTAATTGGTCAGCAATAGCTTGCCCTTTTATGGCCTTCCTATCAACGTACTCTATGTCCAATTCTATTAGGACCATCATCCATTTAGCAAGTCTACCTGTGAGGGCAGCTTTACTAAGCAAGTATTTAAGAGGATCAATTTTGGCAACCAAATGTATGGTATGAGCAAGCATATAGTGTTGCAACTTTTGAGAAGCAAACACCACTGTAAGACAAGACTTCTCAATGTTATTGTAATTGATCTCATAGGAGACTAGAGTACAGTTGATATAGTATATGGCCTGCTCTTTGCTAGTATCATCTGATTGAGCCAACAATGCCCCCAGGGAAGTGTCTGTAGCTGAAATATATAGGATCAATGGTTTCCCTGGAATAGGAGGCATTAGAATTGGAGGATTAGCCAAGTATTGTTTGATTTGATCTAGGCTCTTTTGACAATCCTCATTCCAAACACAAGAAGCACCCTTATGTAATGTCTTTTTAAAGGGTTGTGCTCTATCTGCAAGCTGAGAAATAAACCTCCTAATTGATTGAAGACGTCCCTGAAGACTTCTCATTTGGCTGATATTTTGAGGAGGTGGCATATCTAGAATTGCTTGGACCTTTTCAGGATCAACCTCGATACCTTTTGCTGATATTATGAATCCTAAAAGTTTGCCTGAGGTGACGCCAAATGCGCACTTCTTTGGATTCAACCTGAGTTGAAACTGTTCCATGCGATCTAGAATTACTTCCAGATCATCAAGGTGTGTGTCCCGTTGTCTTGATTTTGCCAGGGTATCATCCACATAATCTTCCATGTTTTTGTGCATCATATCATGAAAGATAGTGGTCATCGCTCTTTGGTAGGTTGCTCCTGCATTCTTTAATCCAAATGGCATGACGTTCCAGCAATAGGTTCCCCATGCGCATGTGAATGCTATTTTCTCTTGGTCTTCAGGAGCTATTTTAATTTGATTATATCCAGAGAAACCATCCATTAGAGAGTATATCTCATAGCCCGCTGTCATGTCCACTATCATGTCAATGTTTGGAAGTGGAAAATCATCCTTTGGGCATGCTTTGTTTAAATTTCTAAAATCTGTACATACACGAATGGACCCATCATGTTTGGAAATTGGTACTATGTTTGAGATCCATTCTGCATAATCGATGGCTCTAATGAATCCAGCTCTCAAAAGTTTTTCTAATTCCGCTTTGACAAGGAGAGCTACATGTGGATGCATTTTTCTGAGTCTCTGTTTCACTGGCTTGACTCTTGGAGCTATGGATAAGTGATGCATTATAAGATTTTTGTCAAGCCCTGGCATGTCTGAATAGGTCTATGCAAAATTAATTTTCTTCTTTTGTAAAAACTGTACATATGCCTTAGTCTCTTCTTCTGATAAAGACTGAGCAAGATGGACTATCTGAGGAGTTTCTTCTGTGTTCAAATTGACTGGCTTTGTTGGCTCAATCAATACTGATGATCTATCCTGGAAATAACTCGGCAAGTTATTAAGTACCCCATCCTTAGGTGCCTCAAAGAGGTTTTCACCCTCGGATGCATCATTTCTTTTTACTATTTTTGGTTCTGATACCGCCACAAAGTGGTTTTCGCCATCAGACCTTTTTTTTTTTCTTTCTTTCTCTTTTATTTTTAGACCGAGGTACTTAATATCAGGCTCTGTCATGCTGGTTGTTGGTTCACTAGTGGAAGAAGCCACGGGTTTAAGAGCATTCAGATAGCAGGCAATTTTGTAATCATTCTGAAAAGTGAGGAAGATAGGCTCTTGATGGCGCTGAGACCAGTTAATGAGGTCAAAGTGAACAAGGGGTAGGTCAATGACTGGTTCGATGTTATTTATGCAAAAAGTGTCATCTCTAGTGACCATATAATCAGAGTTCATCAAGTCTTCTCCTAAGATACTTGAATTAGGACTCATCCTACCAAACAAAGCATCGTCCACTAAGGCAATTTGAGGAGTGTAATCCTTTAGTCCTACACTAGGATCGTCGGCCGCATCGGGTTGGGTACTATAGGCATGGACAATATCTACGTCCAGATCAACTGTTGCATCTGAAAGTGAGTCCCATTCATATTCATGGGAGTCTATGTCTGAGTCATCATTTGGGCCTCGTGATGTAGAAGCCTCAAGGTTAGGAAGGGTCTCCCCCTCTCTAGTGCTAGCATTGGTACTATCCATCGTAGCTAGGACAGTAACACTTTCCTTTGTCGATCTAGCAGTCACACAGTCACTATCCGTCGCAGCTGGGATAGTAGGACTGTTAAGTATCAAACCTGTGGAATCTCCCCAAAGGAGATTTGTTGAGGGCACCCAATCATCAGACACATCTTGTTGATTAGAAAGATCAGGCATATAATCTGAGTCACTGTCACTGTCCGTCATAGCTGGGACATGGACACCTTTCTTCTTCTTATTCTCAAAACCTAAGCCAACCGTGGACTTATTCTTTTGTCTGAAAAGAGCATGATCAAGAGGCTCAACTTTAGCATCCAGCCTATGACGAAGGGGACCATATCCTGGCTATCCCATATTTTTAACCATTGTATACCCTTTCCCATAAGCTTCAGGTGAAGGAGCAAAATTCTCGTTGTGTTTGTATTTTTCCTCATGATAGATCCAGTCCCTTATGGCAACTTCCACTTTCTCTTCCTGAATGGGGACCGAAGACTCAACAAATTTTCCAAATAATGTCATTGTTGATGACGAAGGCTTCACATTTGGTGATGGTCTCCCATAAGACCTAGGAGAGATTGGCCTGTTTGTAAAAAAATTAATTTTATAATCTCCCATCCCAAGATCTATGGTCTTAAACCTCTGCTTGCATTGTTCAAGTGAACTACTAGGACTGTCAGCTTCCCTATTCAAAGGTACATGTGATCCGATGGAAATGTTATTAATTGACAAATCACTATCTCCAGGGATGCAAATTTCTACACCGTTATGGGGAAACTTAACACACTGGTGATATGTTGATGGGACTACTTGCATTTCATGAATCCATGGCCTACCTAGAAAAATGTTGTAGGCTAAAGGTCCAACATCAACAATTTGAAATAAGATATCCTTTTCTACTGGACCAATGCGAATAGGCAAAACGGCCAATCCCTTAGAACTTCTTTCTGCTTCATCATATGCTTTGATCGTGATCTTTTTCCTTGTGTCAATGATGTTCTCAAAATATCCTAGAGCTAGCAACAAACTCATAGTACAAATATTGAGCCCCGCACCCCCATCTATCAGTACATGCCTAACATGGGTTTTATGAATCATGACTTCGATGTGTAAGGCCAAGTTATGTGGGTGACTGATGGATTTGTCGTCTTCTTCTGAGAAGGTGAGGTAATAAGGGCTAGCCAAATGGTTGACCATGTTCTGGAATTGATCAATATCTAAGTTGTTAGGGACGTTGGCTGCTCGCAAAGCATCCTCAAGGATGCGCTTGTGCTTAGGGGATAATTCTAAAAGCTCAAAAATGGATATCTGCGTGGGTGTACATTGTAACTGGTCAATAAGATCATAATTGGAATCAGGACCACTGACAGATTTAGGAGGAATGCCTTTAGACATGGGCTACTTGGACTTGCTAGTGCTAGGACCTCTGATGATAATGGGCACTTGGGCCTGGCCCCTAGTGACAGCATTGAGGGATTGGGGCATTCTTTGTGAGTGAGGACCTCTTA
This sequence comes from Chamaecyparis obtusa, assembly GCA_027943335.1. NCBI lineage: Eukaryota > Viridiplantae > Streptophyta > Pinopsida > Cupressales > Cupressaceae > Chamaecyparis > Chamaecyparis obtusa. Next base: position 2,118,280 of record BSBK01000771.1, on the reverse strand, counting down.
TCACCACAACGGGTCTTTCATTAGTCATAGGAGTTGAGTCCACATTATGTCCATAGGGATCTTTACCTCTCATCATGTTGACACTATCATCCACAACTTCAAGCATGTTAATAACGTTCTCCGCATTTGTGTAGGTGTAGTTGATAGCCGCCTTGCCATTCTTAGAATTCTCTCCTTTCTCATATTTAGGCAAGGGCTCTTTAAAGGCTTTATGATCTGCATTAGTGGTTAACCCATCCACTTGTAATTGTCCTTTTTCAATAAGGTCTTGGACAAGATGCTTGAGTTTAAAACAATTTTCTATGTCATGTCCAATCCCATTATGGAAAATGCAAAAAGCCTTCGCATCCCACCAATGAGGTAAAGGATTCGGTATACGATGTTTTGTAGGATCCTGTGGGTGTGCCAAATTATGAGCAACTAATGTCTTAAAAACATCAGCATAAGATTCTCCCAATTTGGTAAATTGTCTTTTCTCCATTTTAGATCTCCTTTGATACTTAGGTTTGTCTTGTTGTGTTGAAGACGTTTGCAGCTTCATAGCTTGAACTACATGAGAGAGGTTAAGAACTCCTTCATTCTTGGGTTGAGATGAGTCAACAACTCCGTCATTGACCACTTGCTTGTTTTTGTTCCAATAGGAGTTCTTTTTGTCCTTGTTACTATTAGCATTGTTATTTTGGCTATTGTTGTTATTTGTTGGTTTAGCCAAAATTCCTTGTTCTTTTAGGACATCCTCAATGCGACATGCCACCTCTACCATAGTATCAAAGGAATTAAATGGAATTTTCTTGACTTCATATCTTAATTCTGGTATTAGATTGCTCACAATGATATCAATTCTCTCCTCCTTAGGGATTGTCCTTGGGTATTTTGAACACAATCGCCTCCATCATTGTAAAAATGTGACAAAAGATTTCCCTTGATTTTGCTTGAGTTTGCACAAATCAAGCATTGTGACCGACCTTGATAAGTTGTAAGCAAAATGCTGAACAAACCTTTGGACAAGTTCTTTAAATGTCTTTACTAGAGGGGAAAGGTTGGTGAACCACTCCATGGCTTGACCTTTTAAGCTCCTTGGGAATAATCTCATCAAGTAGGAGTCTTCATGGTGAAAGGAAAAGCTCATAATGTAGAACTGTCAAACATGGTCGTGAGGGTCACCAGTGCCATCATACTTGTCATATGTTGGGAACTCAGCTTTCTTAGGGAATTCTACCATCACTACACTTTTTTCAATGGGGTTAGGACATATGGAGTCCAAATGAAATGTGCTCCTGGGAGCCTTCATCCTGTCTATATCCTTTTGCATTTGTAAGATCACCTTATCAGTGGAAGGGCTCTATTTCTTGATCTTTTGGTGAACATCAAAATTATATGGAACTTTAGCGCCTTTGTTAATAAGACTTTCCAAGAATTGGTCTTTGTTTTGTTCCACATATTGCTCCACATATACTTGAAAGGATGGTTCTTGTTGCATAGTCATGAAATCCATATGATCAAGTTTAGCATAACTTCCTCCATGTTGTGAGCCATGATGTGCTCGTTGGGAGGGTTGCTTTGAATGTCTATGAGATGACTGTCTCCTATGATGGTCATATCTTGAAACCCTTCTTCCTCTAGGGCTTGGGGATCGTGAGGGTGTCCTTGATCTTCTTCTAGGACTTGGTGAAGGGGTAGATGGGGGTGAGTTGGTCCCACTATTGGTGCCCCTTCCATTGAATCAGCTTTGGAGTTGTTGTGCGTAGAGTCTATCTTCTTCTTCTTGGGTGACTCTTTTCTTTATATCCAACAATGCACGTTCCTCTTCCTCTAGTTGTCTGAATTTTTCCTTTTTAGTAGCTTGTTCATCCAAATAGGCTTGCTTCTCCCTCTCAATGCTTCTCAATCTTGTATTTGCATATCGAGAGGTGTCTTTAAGTGGGGAGGATTGTCTTGAATGCCTTATAGCATTAGCTGCGTTTATGTGGTGATCACTAGATTCAATGTTCTAGTCTTCGTGTTGTGACCCTGAATCTGAGTGAGCTTGCTTATGATGTCTCTCAGCTCGTTGGTGAGCATCAAAATACCTCACGTTGTTGGGAGGTGACCCGGGTGGACTAGCATGAGAAGAACCACCATACTCTCTTCTATATCATTGGAAGATATCCTCGAGAGTTTGATTCATGGCTTCCCTTTGTTATCGGGTGAAAGTGTAACTCATGTCCATGCTTGATGAAAGTGGTACAAAAGAGGTGCTCACTTCACTAGGATTAGCTCTCGGATTAAAACAAACCTCAGATTCACTCTTAGGAGATTGATCAAAAAGGGGTCATTTTCCCTTATGTTGTCGACGAGTCTTGACGGGTGGTAACTGGCTAAAGGCAACAGGGGGTCACTTCCCTTGATTGACTTGGTACCTTGTCGTAACTGACATGAAAGAAAGATACTCTCAATGATAAGGTGACCTCTCAGAGTGTCTACGCCAAACTAGGATAATCAAAGTCCTCTATTGTCCAAAAAAGAAATGAGAAGATAAAAAAAAGGGCTTTACCAACACTGTCAAAGAGGTGCTTCAAATCAAAGGGTGACTACCCTTGCACTTTTGAATTAGGAGGTTGGACTAGGCCAAAAGATAATTAAAATTGAGATTTAAATGAAAGCGATTTGGATAATAAGAGTACTAAAATTTTTCCAAGAATGTCGCTAACAATCTTAGAGATGAACCTTGGCACCAAGAATGACCTTCTAACTTGACAATTATTTCAAAGTGATTTCGTAAATCAAATGATGCTATCCCGGAGGACCAAAACCAAAAATTTAAAGTCAAGACAGGTCTCAAACGTCAGGGCAAGAAGCCTACTCTAAGACCTAACTTGATTAACAGCAACTGAAATTGACCAAATTGTAAGCACGACAAAAATTAACCAGGCGATATACTCCAGGCTACTGGGGTGATATACCTATAACCATGTGATACTTCGCACGATGCCAGGCGATATACCTCAGCACTGGCGGGTGATATACTCCAGGCAGGTCAGGCGATAGTCCGTCAAGGGTAAACTATTGCGCGATATTTCTCTTCAAAGCAGGCGATACTTTTAGCAAGCGCGAAGTATCACATGATATTTCACTTTACAGAGTGCGATACTGTTGCAGAATTGTTCAACTCTTGACCAGAATTGTGTAAAATTTGTATTTTTGGGTCTGTTTGGTCAAAATTTTCAGTCTGAGGGTTGATGTTTTCGATTTCAGCCACAATATTAGCAAAATTTTGGCAGGTTTGCAAATAGTGAGGGATCAAAACATGTCTCAAACACTTGAAACAAGGGCAAAAGCAACCTTGCCAAGACAAACACTTGTGATATCATAATTGAAAAAGCATCCTATGAATGCTACCGATTATTTGTATGTAAGAACGTTTGCACTGACATCACACAACTGAAGACAATTCAAGCAAATCTATCCTAAAAAGTCAAGGCTCAATACTTACCAACTTAGCCCACAACTTGATGCCCCCTCGCCTCACACCAAGTGGTTACCCACAAGAGATGTTGGCTTTGTCGTGGAAATGTCAAATGACACAACCAAAGGGGCACATATGGTGAGTATCTTAAGGTGATCTGGGTAAACCACTTGGATCAATCCTTGCACTAAAAAGATAAGCGGCTAAAATAAGGTGGCTTCTATCTAATGGTTCTTAATAAGGATTTCCGTTCACAACACCCCTCTTGCTCCTCATAAAGGACTAGGACCTTGCGGCCTCAAGAGTACCTTAAGCATTCTTGTTCAATGTTTTCCCCATGGTCACAATCCCATGAGCTGCTCACATCAAATGAAGATAAGTGTTATGTTTACCAAGGTTTTTGGTGTCCTTGATAGCCTTGAGATTATAGTGAGTTGGAATCACTTGCCACCAAGGAAAATGATGACAAGGTTGTCCCCACTTGAGTCGTTCCTCTTGATTGCTCAAGAGCAGGCCCGCTAAAAGATCCTAAACTAAACAAAGAATAGATCAATTCTTGAGGTTCAAGGTTTTTGGTTCACCACAAGGGTGAAGAGCATACTCTCCTATCTCAAGAATCTCTCCCAAACACACCAAGCAAAGAGGTTCAATTACTCCCTTGCTTCCAAAACTTTAAGATGGGTCAAGATTTTCTGGTTCACCTAAAGGTGAAGAGCATACTTCTCCTACCACCTCAAAATCTCTTTCACAAGGTTTTAAAGATTCCTAACACAATTAGTGAATGCCACACTTGAAAGGAAAGCAAATAAACAAGCAAGAAATTTTTTTATTTTTATTTTTTTATGCTTGGGCAGCCCTGCAAAAACTGTTAGTAGCCCTCTTTGACATGCGTTTTTGGCAAATTTCAAGCAATGAGAGCACCTACAAACACAACTTGTTAGACCAACAAGGTTAGCAAAATTAAAATCCAAGTGTAAATATGCAATAAACTGATAGATTCAAGCTAAAAGATGCAGGTTAGACCTATCTAAATATAGTAAAATAAAACAGCAAGCTAAAATGATCAAATTCGGATGATAAAATTAGAAATGCAAGTCTCTGTCAGATCAGGTGATATACCTCAGACTTCACCAGTATCATGTGACACAGTTTCCTATAGTCACGTGATATACCTTAGTCTGGGTGATACTTCGCACTATGGGTGGGCGATACTTCGCATGATGCCAGGTGATATACCTTAGTACTGGCGGTGATTCTTCTCTCACATGAAGTGTCGCACTGCTATACAAAGGTATATCGCGCGATATTTCTGAGAAGTATGACGCGATACTCTGAGACAAAAAATTAGAACTGCAAAATTTCTGAAAAATAAATCTGAAAAATGACAAAAATGCAAAAAAATAAAGGACAAAGCCTATCTACTCTGCCCCACGGTGGGTGCCAGAAATGTACACACTAAAATGGTGCACTTCTATGAACCATTACATGCAAGGTTGCTCAAGAATGAGGCCTCACAAAGTGGCTCATAGCTCTTTGTGTATGGAGTTGCAAGATTGAAAATTGCTCTCAGCTAGAGCTATAAGCTTGTGACCTTGCTAGTCAACCATACAATGAGAGATTCAAGTGAAGACAAGGGAAAAAATGCCAATATCTCCAAGAATCCAAATATGCAATGCAATGCAAATCTAAATGAGAATGCAATCTAAGCTATGAAAGGAAAGTACAATGCAACTAATCTATGAAAGGAAATAGTAATGGATTACAATGCCTCTTATTTAGACTATGTGAGATTAATCTATTGCATAAAAAGAAATCTACACTAAGAATGCCATTATCATGCAACTAAGAAAGCAAATATGCAACTAAATGATGAAATGAGGCAAGTCTTCAATGTCTTCAAAAGCTCCAAATGCACCTAAAACCTGCAGCATAACATTAGCATAAAAACATGGTATATGCAAATGAAGGAGAGAGCTCTCCTTTTATAAGAAATGCAAAGAAATGGACCATTGAGATTAAGAGGCAAAAAGTCTTAATCGGCGGTGGAGCTTGAAAGAGGAGCAATCCATGTGCACAAGTATCCTCTAATGAGAGTGAAGTGTTGACTTTTGAGCCTCATGTGAGACAAAAAGTGCTTTTTCCCTTTTTATAAAATAAGAATAATGCTTTATTTGTGCAACTTAGGATAAGAGGAAAAGTGGGGGCTTTTTATTTAATTAAAAGGGGAGGAAATATTCCTTTTAAGTAAATAAAAACTTAGGATAAATGGTTAGCCCATAGGATAAAAATCCAATGCATGATCGAAATTAAGATTTGATCAAGAAATTGATAATGTTGAAAATATTGATTTTGATAAAATTGATTCAGGATTGATAAATTGAATAAATGGGGCCCAAAGTCTAGGCGACCATTTTTGGGTGCATACACCAGGAGGGTTTGATGTTTGCCTTTGTTTTCCATCTACCTTTTTCACGTGATAATTATTTCATAGTCATTAGCCTTAGGTATCTTTATTTGTGTTTGTACTCTCTTTGCACATTCAGTTTTCTTGGTTCTTCATCACAGAGTTCATATTGGATGTTCTTTTTAGTGTACCTATCATTACTCTCTTGTCAATATTATGGAGGGGGGGGGTTCTATTGTTGGTTCTTCTTCTTCCTTGGTTTGATAGTGTGAGCTATGTATTCAGTATTTGATCTTATGTACTAGGCAGATGCAATGGTTGGGTACCTATGCATTCCGGTGAGATGGATCATTTACCATATGGAAAATCTTATCTTTTTTGTTTTTTGGAAGCACTCTTCCATTTTTAATTGATCATCTCTTTAGAATTTGGTGTTTTTATACCATCTGTATCTTTGAGTTAAGGTGCTTTCCTTTGTTTGCCTCCTGATTCAAGTAATGTCATTTGAGGGCACTTGTACAAATTACAATATTCTGTATCTTTGACTTTAGTTGTTTGCCTTTGTTTGCCTCTTGATTCAAGTAGTATCATTTGAGGGCACTCATGCAGATTACAGTCTTCTCTACCTGGTCATATTTCAGTGGAGGATCTTTAGATCAATAGTTACTTCTTGACAGAGTTTGTAGTTTCTTGCTTTAGTGATGTTCTATATGTTCATTCTTGTTCCTATTTTTTGGAACATTTCTAGTTTTGGAGGCTTCTTCAGTCCTTCAGACTAGTCTTTGTCTCTTTTTGGAGTAGAGTTTTTCCCATGTGTTTTTCTCTATTTCTCCTCTTTTAAAAAGATTCTCTTTTGTACTTGGATACCTAATCAGGCCTTTTGTTGGCAGGACCCATTTTCTTTCAGTAGTTCTTTCTAGGTTTTTAGTTTCTCCCAAAGTTCATCTTAAGAGGGGGTGTTAGAGTAATAAAGTGTTTGCTTATTACTTAAACCATGTTTTATTTGATTACTAAGTCACTTCTATCTCTTTCTTCTTAAGATAAACTTTAGGCATATAATAATTAATTTTTTTATTAATTATTATTGTGCAACCTAAGTTTTACCCTTTTAGGGTTTCAGATCTCCTTTTATAAGTATTGATCTCCTCTTATTTTCATAACTTTGATAACTTTGTAACACATATGATTATTGAATTGCAATTTTTATTTTTTCACATCAATAATGTCTCCCATTTCATGGATCCATGCATTCAAACCTCTCTAGCTTATTGCTTCTTTCTCTTTCTGTGATAGGTGTTTGCATGCAAGTGTTCTTGGGAGCTATGGGTTGTTTACTCATCAACTCAAATAATAAGCAACCCGATTGGCTCAACAATTTAATTGCAATTTCTATAATTTCTACAATGGAAATAATTCACCACCTAGATCTCCCCCAAGATCCCAACACAATGGATATGATTCACCTCCAAGTTCTTCCCATTCTCAAATAGGGAATACAGATCAGGAAATTAATGAAGAACAACTCCTGAATTTTCAACAAGATGATTGTTACCAGAAGCTTATGTTAAAGATGTTAGAACAAAATGGTGATCAATACTTTTTGCATCTAGCCTCTAGAGGATTAAATCTTCCACAAAACTTTGATATTTATGGGTTGATTCATAAAAGAGAACCATCAAAACTAGAAGTTACCAGGAAATAAATATAAAGTTTGAGAGATGACATATCAATCTTGAGAAAAAAAATAGAGAAACCTAAACCATCATTTTAAATGGAATCTATATGTGCCTTACCTATTCATAATAATTTATACATGATGCCTTTTCCAAGGGATATTAAGGTCCCTAAATTTGACAAATATGATGGTAATGGAGATCCTCATGATCACATCAAACATTTTTATGCTCTAAGTATGGACTATTGGAAATTTAGTTGGGAAATGTGATACTGAGAGGGGGGGGGGGGGGTGAATTAGATATCACCTATTGATCCATTTTAACATTACTAAAAAACTTCATAGCATTATCACAATATTCATTAATGTAATGAAAGTAATACACTAAACATCATTCATGAAAATACTCATAACACAATAAATTTGGTTACCAGAAGCTTATGTTAAAGATGTTAGAACAATATCATGACCAATACTTTTTGCATCTAGCCTCTAGAGGATTAAATATTCCACATAACTTTGATATTGATGGGTTGATTCAGAAAAGAGAACCATCAACACTAGAAGTTACTAGGAAATAAATACATAGTTTGAGAGATGAGATATCAAACTTGAGAAAAGAAACATAGAAACCTAAATCATCATTTTAAATGGAATCTATATGTGCCTTACCTGTTGATAATAATCTATACATGATGCCTTTTCCAATGGATATTGAGGTCCCTAAATTTGACAAATATGATGGTAATGGAGATCTTCATGATCACATCAAACATTTTTATGATCTAAGTATGGATTTCATGCATGATAACACCTATCTTATGCGACTCTTCCCTAGGAGTCTAAGTGACCAAGCCATGGAATGGTTTATAGAGATTAATCCTCCACTTAAGTCTTGTGATGACTTGTGTAGAGATTCATACAATAATATTCATACAATATTCAACATCCAATAACTATGCTCGACTTATGCAATATCAAGAAAAAACAAGGTGAACCCTTTTTCACATTCCTGCAAAGATTGACATCTTTTCCAACAACCTGATTCCTGAGTTACACTATGATCTTTAGAAGCAAGTCTTCTCTACTTGTAATGACATGATTGAGAGTGCCTTTCATATAGAATATGTCTTGGATAAGAAAGGTGAAATCACTTTGAACAAAGAGAAATCCCATGTTAATAAGGGATACAAAGATAAGAACAAATCATGGAACAAAAATAAGCATATGGTTAACAATGACATCATTGATGAAAATAAGTCTAAGGAGCCCATCTTAAATTTGGCTAATGCTATCTTAACAACTCATCAAAAGAGGCTACGAAGACCAATGACAATACAAGACCTCCATGGAAACCTAAGCCTAAGCATGATTTCACACCTTTGGGAGACTCGTATGATGTGATACTCAAGAAATTACTTTCCAACAAAATTATCACATTACCAAAATTTTCTAAACCTTATGAGCCTAAGATAAAACCTAAATGGTGGAATGATAATCGAACACTATGAATATCATAAAATAAAGGACATAAGACTGACAACTGCATAAGGCTGAACCATGTTATTCAGGACCTTATTGAGAATGGAAAAGTTGGAGTAGATGGCCTTGTCAAGAATTCTGATCACAAATATTTTAAGGAACCAGTCCCTAAATATGATAAAGGAGAAGCATTGACATCTAAGAAAGATAAAGGGGAAAGTATTAACTACACCTACAAAAATAATGACAATATAATCAACATGCTTGAACTGATAAATGAAAGTATTAATCCTCCCATACAAACCTCACTTCCCAATGAGTCCAGTCACATGATAATACTTAGGAGTATTGAATCTCCTTCTAGAGAGAGTCTCAATGCTGTTACCAAAAACCAACCCAAAGTCATGCTCATAGGTCCAAATTCTTCACAACAAGAAAATCCCAAAGTGACAACCTCTTCTAAGAAAATCTCCACTTCTAACAAATCTAGCTACAATTTAGCGGATCAACTTCAGCAAACTCCCGTTCAAATCTCAATATTTGATTTACTAGAACTATCACCTACACATAGGGAAATCTTAAAGAAGGCTTTACAAGCAGCTAATTTCCCTAAGAACATTGATACTGATCAATTCTAGACTATGGTCAACCATATCACCACTTCACATTACCTTTCCTTTTCAGAGGAAGACAACAAATCCTTAAGTCATCTACATAACCTTACCTTACACATTAAGATTCAAATCTATCAAACCCGAGTCAAATGTGTGCTGATAGATAATAGCGCTGGGTTAAATATACATTCCTTTAATGTAATCAAGAAATTGGGATTATCATAATTCACTATTGGTTTAAGGAAGAAGATCAATATTAAGGCTTATGATGAAGTTGAAAGGTCCTCTAGAGGACTAATTGTATTACCCATTTGGGTTGGCCCGATTGAAAAAGAGGTGATGTTTCAAGTTCTTGATATCACTCTTGCCTATAAAATACTACTAGGAAGACCTTGGATTCATGATATGCACGTAGTTCCCTATACTTATCATCAGTGCATAAAAATCCCTTTTAATGGGACCAAGATCTCTATTGGTGTTGGAGCACCTAGGTAAAGAAGTCTTACTCCATAGTATTTTGGCTTGTAATTGACCTTAGCCAAGTCAAGAAGAGAATAAGACTCCAAGAGAGTCTAGTAGATAGGGAGTTAGTTTAAGTTTTAGACTTGGCACTAAGTTTCCACTAGTTGGACTTAGTTTGCCTAATTGGCCAAATAGGGCCTAGAGTGTGGAAATGCTTAGAAATAGGTTGGTGAAGTGTTTAAGGTCTCTTAAACTTTAGAATAGGTTTGAGGTGAATTAGGTCACTTTGAGGACCTCTAGCACAAATTTTCCATGACAAAATGCAATGTCAAAGTTGCTCGAACAACTTTGACAACATTTTGGACAACTTTTACAACTTGCAGGCAAGAAGTGTCCAAATTCCTTAAATATTAGTTAGGGATCAGATCTAGGTTTTTGTGAAGGTGAGAAATGGTATTTAAGGTTTGAAATGGAAAAGTACAAGTTTAGACAACTTGTACATAGTTCCCGAGATAGATTTGATGATTACATTCTTTGAGTTTTCAATACAGTCTATTTGATTTTGAAGGTCATCATTGAATTTTATTGGGAAAGACTTATGTTTTTTTATTTAATTTCCTTAATGTAGATTATTTCTCTCTAAATAAGTTATAGTGTGTTTTACTTTTACTCTGTTTTGTTTTTGTGAACCTAACCCTCATTGGACTGTACCTTGCTAGTTTGAGAGGTTACGGTATAGAAATGGTTCCACCATGACTTCCCTCCATGAAAACTCGATGGATCATGGAGGAAGTAAATTGGAACCCTTGTATATAATATTCCAACTTGTACAGGTTCCTGAGGTGAATGGAGCTCAGTTTGAAGGCTTGCCCCAAGTGAGACAAAGTGTCCCGATTAAGAGCAAAGCCAAAGATTGGATAAAGCCTTAGAACCAATGTTTAGAGTTTGTGGATCCGATCTTGTTTACCTAGTTAAGTGACCTAGTCAATTAGGCCTATTTTCTAGGAAAGAGACTCAACAATTGAAAAGTATTCTACAACCAGTTAAGGAACCCTAGACCTAAAAAATCCTTGAGATTTTCCAAAAGGGTATTTGGACCTTAAATCATTTTTGGGGAGTATTTGTGAAGTTTTAGAGTTATTGAGCAAAACCATTGTTCAAACACCTAGTTTTGGCCTAATAGGGCTACAAGCCTAAAATATAGGAATCCTTGAGATCGGTAACAAGGAGCAACCTAGTTTGTGATAATTTGCATCAAAGGAGTTGAGAAACACTTAAAAATAATAAATTAAACCCTATTTACTGCTAGTCGTAATCATGGTGTGTGGAAGGTGAACTTACCTTGGTGAGTTCAAGGAAGAGTAAGAGTAACTCAAATGGTAGGAAAACCCCAAGGTGGTGGGAAAAATTGCTAGTTTCTCCCAAAGTGAGAGGGTGAGAAAAGACACCCTAAGTGTCTAGGATGTGACCTTAGTGATTAATCTTTCTTGTCTCAAGAAGTGTTTGAGGTCTCCATATCAGATTGGTATTAGAGCCCCAAGATCTGGCTAGTGGAAGTGGATGTTGCAAACACTAAAGTTAGTAGGATCATCAAGGATGGTGACAAATGATGAACTTGCAAAGAAGGTGGAAGAACAAGAAGAGGAGAATATGATCCTAAGGGAACAACTATCATAGATGGAAACTAAGCTTGATGCAGTGCAAGCTAAGATAGAGGAAGTGAGTGAGAAATTGAGAGAATCAGAAGGAAAATAGAAGGCAGTAGCCATAGAGGATGAGGTGCTAGAGCCTGATACAATATTGCAAGAGGAACCATTCCTTAGGGATCTAAATGCCATGGGTGGTAAATCTTTGGAAGGATTTTTGGCCTTAAGATATGGTAATCAGTAAGCTTACTACCGGTACGTGACAATTAAGTATTGTCATTGATTGGAAAAAGAGGAAAGAGGAAAGAGGTGTTTGACATCTCAATCTAAGGTCTAAAGATTTAAGGAGAACACCAGTGGTGGATTTGTACATAAAGAGACTGGTTTGGAAACCGATGACACTATACAAGAAAGAAGAGACTATTGTACACACAAAAGTAGTACACTTCTCTAAGTCATTACATCAAAAAAAATCCATGAAAAAGAAACCTTCAATAGTGACCTAGAGCTCTTTATGTATGGAGTTGCAAGATTGTAAAATTACTCTTAGCTAGAGCTAATAAACTTATGACCTTGCTAGTCAACCACACAATGAGAGATTCCAAAATTGAAGACAAGGGCAAGAGTGTCAATATCCCCAAAGAATCAAATGGAAATGCAATGCAAGTAAGCTAAGAATGAGGATGCAAGCTAGTCTATGAAAATGAAAGTGCAAACTAGGCTATGAAAGGAAAGTACAAGTCTTACAATCCCTCCTAATTAAACTATGTGAGATTAATCTATAGCATAAAGAAAGTCTATACTAAGAATGCCATGATTATGCAACTATGAAAGCAAGAAAGCAAGCTAAATGACATGCAACAACAATGTCTTCAAAGCTTGAATGCAAGAATGTCTTCAAAGAGCTCCAAATAATCTAGAAAACCTACAACATAACATTAGCATAAAAGAGATGGATATGCAAATGAGGAAGAGAGCTCTTCTTTTATAGGAAATGAAAAGGAATGGACCATGAAGATTAAGAGGAAAAAGATTTAATTAATGGTGGAGCTTGAAAGATGAGAAATCCATGTGCACAAATATCCTCCAATGAAAAAATAAGAGTTGACTTTTGTGTCCATATGAGATAAAAAGTTCTTTTTCCCTTTTTATAAAATAAGAATAATGCTTTATTTGTGCAACTTAGGATAAGAGGAAAAGTGGGGGCTTTTTATTTAATAAAAGGGGAGGAAATATTCCTTTTAATTAAATAAAGACTTTAGGATAAAATGGTTAGTCCAAGATAAATAATTGAAAATGATAAAATAGGATTTGATCAAGGAAATTGATATAATTGAAAAATGTTGATTTTTGAAAATATTGATTTAGGGATTTGATAAATTGCTAAATGGGGGCCCAAAGTCTAGGTAATCATTTTAGGGTGCATACATTTGCCCCTCTTTGAATAATGTGTGATCATTTCGGGAACACATGCAGTCAAAAAAGTTGAAATGTGAGTTCATTTTGGGATCACAAAATAACTCAGACGTGTGTTCATTTTGGGAACATGCCCGGACAAAAATAAATAAAAGATTATGGACATGAGTTCATTTTGGGATCACATCCAAAATAAGAGATAAGAATCTCAAGCTGAGTGAAAGCTCATAAAAAGATAGCTGAATCAAGAAAATCAAAGATTAAATCCAATAGGTACTGCCCCCTCGGAATCAAAATCAAAATCAGGTAGAGGAGAACAACAGATTGATAAAAGATGATCAAATCATAACGAAATCATAATCAAAGATAAAGGATAACAGGATAACCATTAGGCAGTGAAAACATGCCCCAGTGATGAATGAGAAGAAAAGAAATGGGGTGAATGGTAGACTAGAAGTGTGAAAGACATGAAAAGGAAAAAATTTCATCAAAGATCGAAGAATTATGCCTCAAAAGGTTAGTTAATTGCACAGAAGAAAGATAAATTTTTGAAATGCAATTTTGACTATCAAGATTAACTCAGATTTCAATTTCGAGTCTGAAAATAGATCCAGGACGTTGAAATTAGTTAGAGGTGTAATTTTTGCGCAATTCCAAGGTGTTTTGAAAATTAGGTCAAAAAGTCAAAATGCTATATAAGGGGCAAAAAGGTTCATTTTATATATGATGATAAGATTAACCCATTGTGATGACAAAAAAAGGATGTGATGTGAAAGACAAGGAGTGAAAGATATGATCGAGAAAAGGAAAGGTGAGCACAGTTGACTGACAGGTCCTCGAAAGATGAAAGGAGAGCTCTCTCCATATGCAAAATGCAAAACTAAACTATCATGAACCTAGAAATGCAAGCTACTATGAAAGTGGTTGACTTGCAAGGTCACAACGCCAATAGACATCTAATAATCATCATCGAGCTTTATTGGTAGCATCATAAAATCATACTATACTCACTAGTATGACTATGGGTATATGAATATGATCTATATCGGATAGGAATGTGGAAATCCCACCTAGGCACCAAAGACATGTAGGTCAAGATGACTAGTGTAGTGAGATTACCTAATTTTACTATAGCAAGATTATACTCACATCGAGACACAAGGAAAGTCAAGATGGCCAGAAGTATGCACTTGCGCAAATAGTCAAGGATAATACCTTGTAGATCCCATTGTCAAGTGGATCAAGCATAAATGCTAATGACAATTAAGACCAAAAAAATATACCCACAAGCAAAAAAAGCAATAAAATATATCCTCATGCCCTCAGTCTTCTAGTGATGCATCATTGAAAACTATCATAGGGAGAGAACACTCATTAAAGAAATCATCATAGACAACACACAAGGAAAACAAAGTCAAACAAGTCTGAGTGAGTCAAGTGTTTAAGTGCGTGTGTGTAGGTCATAGAATCAATCTTTGAGTATCACATCTGCTAGTGGAAATATCATATCATAATAGACTGTAGGGTAGGATAACTGATAAGTGTTGAGAAACACTTGACGCTAGGGTAGTGTTAAAAAACACTGTTTGGGAAGAGTGTGACTATTTTTTTGGGATTTTAAATTTTTTGATTTTTTGGTATTTTTGAAATATATAATTCATTTGAAGATACATCAAAGCACCTATTGCTAGGTTTTCACTAAGATGATCTTTTTTTAGGACATTTTCCAAAATTAGAATTAAACAAGATCACATCGTGTAGTCCCAAAATGTTGCAAGGTAGAGGACAAGAAGGATGAGCAAGCTGGCGGAAGAGATGGAGGAAAGAGAATAAAGATGAATGAAGGGAAGAAATTCTCAAAGGCAAACTCCTCAAGAGTACCCAAACTAGGGAAAAATTATCATGTAAAGCACATTTGGACAAGCAATGAAAGGCTAGCATAGGATAAGTCATAAAAGCGTAATGCAAAAGAAGGAAAGGATGCAGTCCAAAGGAGTAAACATGTCAAGAGGCTTCATAGCATTGTGTTTTACTCTTTTTTATTAGATCAAGACTAAGGGAGAAAAAGATAACAAAAGGCTAGAATAAATGAAGGAAAATAAATATGTAGGCTAAACGTGAATGGAATGAAAGCAAGATCATCATAAGATAGTTCACAAGATAGCCAAATGTTTGTGTATAGGTCAACATTGTCAAGATCAAAGAGAGAAGATGGAATGGATGAAATATGTAGAAGAACTACGCATGATGCTTGATTGCCAAGTTTTCATCACGATACTTATCTAAGGCACCAAAAAGGAGTGGTTTTCACCGCAAGACAAATTTATTTCTCTTTACTTTTGCTACCAAGGTGCCTGTTTCCAGGTTTCCACCAAGGCACATTTTCAATTTTTTATTTTTATTTTTATTTTTTTTGTTTTCTTTTTGAAAATTTTTTTTTATATATTTTTTCTATATATTTTATTTATTTTTTTCTTCATTTATTTTTTATTTTTTTTGGAAGAAGGCAAGTGTTTTAGATATGCTCCTTGAAAGGATAAATCACAATATGACAAGGATTCAAAATGATATGCTCAAAGATTCTGAAAGGGAAAGGAAGATGGAAGAGAAAAATGGAGGATAAAGTTTTATGTAAAGCGAGTGAGGTTGGAAGATAGGAGGAATAGGCAAATGAGGAAAAATGATAGAAGGTAGAAGGATAATGAATGGAAGGATTGTGAAAGGGTAGATGGAAAGGAAGGTAAGATCAACGTCAACACACACCTTGAAGGGTGGCGAGAGGATGGAGGAAATGTGAATGAAAGAATACGAGAAGGAATATGGTGAATGTTTAGCAGAGGTTGCGGTTTAGGCACATGGAATGGAAGAATATTTTTGGAAGAAGGTGAAGTAGAAGCCTTTGAAAGCTTGAATGTCAACTTCACTTTTTGTTTAATATAAGACTCTCTTAAGAGAGACTTTGGAATCCATATAGCCATAGGCTTTTCATTTCTTTTTGATGATTTAGAGAGAATATCTTCAATGATGGATTTTGGAACCCATACTTGTCTTGTAGTTTTTTTCTTAGATATCTCTTTTGACTTTATGTATCCATGTCGATTAGAGGAGACATGGTGATTTTTTTTTTATGGTGATCTTTTTTTTTTAAGGATTCAATCGAGGAACAAACACAACCAGTTTCGACTACGCAACCAAGGAAAAGATGCAACTGGTATAAACAAAGGAAGGAAAGGTGATATGTCAAAGCTCTTACCTATTCACAACATAAGGATCTTAACCGATCAAGTGAAGACTTCGTTATGGTAAGATTAACCAAGGAAGTCATAGTCAACTATCTGTTAATGAACTCTTTGACCAAGATTTACTGCACTAAATTGAGAAGACTTTGAGTTAAAAAGTTGATCAGTATGAGGTGTGTTTGAAGGTTTTAAAGCCAGAGTTTTTGGATTTAAATCATGGAGTTATCTCTTGTGAAGGAAAGTTGTTTGACATACATCTATTGTTTTCTTCATAAAGAAAATAAAGAATGAGCATGCATTGGATGTTTCCTTAGTGAACTAATACTCCACTGGGTGATGACTCTGAAGGAGATATGTAAATAGGTCATGTATGAGAAATTTATAGATCATGCATGAGAAAAGTAATTAGGGAAAGGACACTATATATTCTTCTATCTATCAAGAATATAGTTTGCCCTCATTTTGCCAAAGCAAAGAGTGAACCTCTATGCTGAAGAAGATAAGGTGAATAGAGAAGAAAGGAGAAGAGAGAAGAGTGTGCAAAGAAGCACAACAAAAATGGAGAGCATACTGGCAACGACCGGTGATGCTTCTAAGTTAAGTATAATAGAGATCTTATCAGGCTATGCAAAGTGATTTGTAAAACGTCAATCCTTCTATTGTTTTCTAATAATTACAATAGCTAAATCTGAGTATTTTGGGTGGACATTAATAGGTGCCTTGTACTAAATCCCTTAACATGGTGACATCTTTTTGGTGTTCTAAGTCCTCTAACTAGGCAGACACTAACATACCTTATTGTATGAAATCCCTTAACTAGGTCGCATTTAACAGTGTGTTTTAATCCTTTAACAAGGAAGGCTCCTAACAGGGCACACTTCAGAAGAGTGTAGAATTTGTGAGGTCTCCTCACACCGTAGTTTTCACCTGATTTGGGTTTCCACGTGATAAATTTAGTCACTTTGTGGTTGATTGCTTGATGCTACTTTTATGCTTGAATTTGTTCTACTTACAGTTATAAGTATACCCCATCAGATTTATTTTAAGAAGTTTTTATAGGTGTTGATTCACCCCTCCCCTCTCAGCACCTGTTGGGACTGTCAATTGGTGTCAGAGCTTTGGTCTTTTTCTTTACTACTTAACCACAAAAAGGGAAAAGTCAAGATGATGAGAAAGGAAGGACCAAAGTTTTCAAAGGAAAACTTTACTCTGTGGTGCAGCAGAATGAAGCTATACATGAAGACCACTAGAGATCAATATTGGACTCATATAACCACTAATTACAATGAACCCACTGGTACCCTAACTCTTGATGAATTGAAGATCAAGACTAAACACACAACTGCCATGGATATGATAGCCAACATGTTGCTAGACTATGTCTATGCTGAGATTGAAAATCTAGAAACTGCTCACAAGATGTGGGACAAGCTACAACTAGTATATGGAGGTGACACAAATGTACACATAGATAAGGTTGAGAGCCTCATAGGAAAGCATGATGACATGAGGATGAATGAAGGAGAGGACATTGATCAATACAACGATCGAATTAGACAAGTGATCAAATCCATCAAAAGTGCTGGAGGAAAACTCAGTGAAGAGGAGGTGGTTAGAAAAATACTAAGAATGCTCAGACCTCAGTATGCCATCAATATATCTACCATTCAAGATCTTAGATCAGTGACCACAGATCAAGTCACTCTTGACTCCCTAATCGATAAGTTAATTGCTTTTGAATTGAGCAATTTTTATAATAGCTTACCCATTCAGGAATCTGCCTTAAGTCTTTAGTTAATACCTCTTCCACCAAGAAAGAAAGAGAAACTGGTAACAGCTCCATCAGTAAGATTGAAAGTCTTGTTGAGAATCTACTCTTAGAAGAGATGGAGCAAGATGAGTTTGAAGCACTCATCACAAGAATATTTCCCAGAGGGAAAGGGAAATACAAAGGAAAGCTTCCTCTATCATCTTAAAATGGAAGAACTTCCATGTTAAGAGAATTTAGCCCTCTGAGTAAGTGGTTTGGGGTCATATTGGACTCCTTGAATTGATCTTTTCTTTGATCTGGCTTTCTCAACACTTTCCACTTATTTTCTGCTTTGTTATAGGTGAAATTAGGGTTAGTATCTTGAGGATTCTCCTTAAATTCCCTCTTTTATGGCTCTATTTTCTAGGTAGGACTTAGAAATAGGTCCTCCTAGCCTTCATCATAGTAATCATAGGATTTAATGCTTATCCCTAGCATTCTATCCTTTTTTGGTATCATTTCTAGGTCTCCGGGCATCCCCGGGACCTCTTGTCCTGATTCTGGCTAGATTTGGGCCCACAAGGTCAAATTTGAGGTTGATCTTGACTAGGTTAGGATTGAGCTCGAACCTAACTAGGTCAGTCCCAACCTTGATTTTTCCCTCCTCTTTCAAATTTCCAAATTATTTGATTTCCAAGTATCGAGTTTTCAGGATATTTGTTTTCCTGCCTCCGGATTGGCCATTTCGAATTTCAGGATTGTAAATCCTTTAATTGCATTTAATCTAGGTATATTTTCTAAAATATAAGACGTAATTGAGATTTAATTCTCCAAGGTGGCCCCTCTAGAGGATTATGCCCTAATTGACTATAAAAGGAGGCCTTCCTCTCTCATTTTCTCCATCAACTTTTGTGAGAACATCTCATCTCAAGCAATTTCTCTCAAGATCTAAAGGTGATCAAGCAAGCATCCATTCAAGCATTCAAGTCTTCTTCTCCATCCAAGTTCTCCATTGAAGATCAAGGATTTAAGCATTCAAGCCATTGAAGGGATTTGGCTCAAGTATTCAAGATTCATCATTCAAACCCTAGATCTAGCCATCATGATGGTGTGATCTTCCTTCAAGATCCTTTTGTTCATCTTCGAGATCCATTAATTCTTCCCTCAAGGTGGATTCCAAGAATACAATCATGGAGGTTTGATTTTACCATTGTTGTGTTCAAGCTTTCATATCAATATACTTGTTTACATTCAAAATACAATTACATATATATCAAATTGCATAGCTTAATTGTTAGGTCCATTTCTACTACTTGCTAGCATTCTCCATTTCAATTTCAATATTAAGGTTGATTCCAAACCGGGGTTTGACCAAGGCAAACCCCCCAAAGAAATTAAAAAAACCCCCATTTTCTTGTAGGTATAGGTGTGGAATTGCGGATCTGAGAGTGGATTTGGATAAAATTTTCGGTGAACTTTCGGGATCTGTGAACAAAGTCAGAATCAGCCTTCAAAGAAAGAATCTAGCCTTTGACCTTTTATGAGGGTCAAAGTTGATCAGAGCTCATCTTGGAAAATGATTTTTGGGTTTTCTTCGTCTAGGCATTTCCAGTCTAAAACAGGTTGCCTCATTGCCTGAAAGTACACACAGACATCAGAAATTGACATTTTCCAGATCTGCCCTAATTTGAGGTTGGTACTTGTATTTCAATTATTTCAAATTCCAAACACTTCAATTCAACCATAGGGAAATATAGGGTTTCTCTGTCTCTTTCATATTCTTCATAGATTGATTCGATTGTGCATTAGCCTTTTGGTTGATCAAATTGGATCTCTCCTTTGAGAATTTGGATTTAGGATTGGATCTCATATTTCCCCCATACACATCAATTACACATCCCAAATAGAGGTGATTCCATTTTACCTCTATTCATTTTGGTGAACCCGACTAGCTTACTCTCTTTCTTTTTTGGTGTTAGATTGCCTTTTAGATTTGGTCTAGTTTATGCTCTTGCATTTTAATTTCAAAAATACAAAAATCTATATAATCAAACAAATCCAAATATATTTCTTGCATTTCATTTTCTATGGAAATTGTTAAGATTCTTTGGTGTGTAGTTATGTTTTTCATTACTCTTCTTTTAGCATCTCTTTATAATACCTATGATGTTTATGAAAGTATCATTCACTTCATTATGTTGATGACCCTTCACTTTGTGTTGGCTTATGCTTTTATGAAGATGACTGAGACCAGTCTACGTACATTCAAAACTTTAATTAAAAACTTATGTGGTAGCCTTATTAATCTTTTGGATTATGTGAAGAATTTGGTAGATGATAAACCATCTCATTATCTTCCTAATCTGAATCCTATTAATTCTAATGCTAATCTTCTTAATCCTAATCTGATACCTAATTCTCCATCTACTCATCCTTGCTCTTCCCGTACTTATGATGGGATTCAAGTTATACCTCATAATGCATATGTGCAAGATTTGTTTGATTTATATTCTCCTCTGATTCATGATGAGATTAAAGGAAAGGGTAAAGAAACTTCTTCCAAACCTATTATCCCACCTTATACAACATTTACTCATGAATATGATCAACAATCACCTCCTGTAGAAGCTTTACATAATATGTACACTAACATATATAGTAAGGTGAATAAAAAAGGTTATAAAGGTTTAGGGCTAGGAGTTAATGAGCATGGTATTAGGTTTCCAGTTCACATACCCCCTAAATTGGATATGTATGGTGTTGGTTGTTGAAGATCTCAAGTTAAGGTAGGTGATGCTAAACATCCTCCTCCTCTTCATATTCTTCTATCCACACCTATCTTAGATAACCTTAATACTCGTCAAGAAGTGGCTAAGAAGTTACATGTTGAGCTAATGAATTCCAAGAAAGAAATCTTTAGACCTATGCCGATCGATGCTTTAAAAAAATACAAATGTCCTTTTCATTATAGTAACAAACATTTACTTGCTGATTGTAAACATTTCAAGTTATATGTTAGAGAGTGAGCTGCTTTAGGAATTATATCTCACTCTTGTGCAGTTTTACAATTCCTTCATAATTTTGATATAGGGGATTCCCCTCCTTTAGATATATTGTAAATGTTCTTCCCCTCTTGTCTCATCACTGGGGGGCAAGTGGTGTATTTTCATCCAGTCTCCTAGGATCCATTAGGTCTTCTTATTGAGGCTTAATTGGTATTCTTCCTCTCCTATTTTTCTATGGTTTTGCATTATGTTTTTAATCATCCATAGAATCTATCTTTTCTTTTCAAGATATCTTTTCTAATACATTTGTTTTGCAAAGGTATCTGTTGTCCTTATCTCTTGGGGGCAAGGTACCTCTTTCTTTCTCTTTGTCTAGGGAACTGCTTTCCTTAGCTTAGTGGTATTTGTTTATATGGTAATATTATTTCAACATATTGCTAGATGTTTTGACTATAGATAACCTTCTTATATGAGAAGTTGTTGTCCTAGGTCATCACTTCTTCTCTATTTTTCAAATTACGTTCTTCATAAACTCTCACCTTTTCTTTGGTGTTAGAGTTGTTTCCGTCATTTCAAAGATTCCTCTTCCTCTTGAGTGTAGGGGGCTTAATGATTGAAGCTTTGTTCCCTCCTTTTTTGAAAGTTGATATTTTATCTACAACTTTCCTCTTTGGTGGGGGTCTTGTTGATAAGATCTCTTTCTTTGGAGGATCCTTTTCCATGAGCGACATATCATTTTCATGATTATCTATACTCTTGGATATAGGGGTCAATATCCCTCGCTAAGGATATGGTATACATTGTTGCTAAATAGGATATCTCCTTGAATTTTGAAGTAGATATCCTCTTCCATCTTTGTTTCTACACTTGGGGGGCAAGGATGCCATCTCCTTTTGCCTTTTTGGGATTCACCTCTTTCCTTAGGTGAGCAGTATCTATCTATTATGTGATATCCAATCGTAACATGAAAATTTTTGTTTGCATTGAGGATCTTTGTCCTTGATCACAACATATTTTTTTGTTTGACATTGGGTTTCCATAGTTGATATATCTCTCACCTTGGAAACTGAACAGTGTGCTATCCCTTATAAGGGTTACTTTCTTTTCACTTCTTGCATGATATCTTTTTACATTCGTCCCTTCCATGGCCTCATAGGAGCTGTGACCTTCTTGGCTTGGACTGGGTGTTGTTTATGGATATTGTCTTGATGTTGAAGAAGGTTTTATCCTTGTTCTCTTCTTAACATGTCAAAATAGTATGTTTTTGTCATATTAAGGAGGGGGCCATATATAGGGCATCTCTTGTATTATAGTTTTTTATTTTTACATGCTAAATCTTGGAAGGTAACATACATAAGTTGCTAAATCCTAAAATGACACACATCTATATGCTAAATCTTCCGATGGTAATGCACATAAGTTGCTAAATCTTGAGGAGACACACATTTTTCAAAATTTTCAATATGCTAAAGCCTGGAAGGTAACACACATAAGTTGCTAAATCTTGAAGGGACACGCATTTCCAAATTTAAATATGCTAAATCTTGGAAGGTAACGCACATAAGTTGCTAAATCTTGAAAAGACACACATCTATATGCTAAATCTTCCAATGGTAATGCACATAAGTTGCTAAATCCTAAGGAGACACACATTTTTCAAAATTTTCACTATGCTAAATCCTAAAAGGTAACACACATAAGTTGCTAAATCCTGAAGGGACACGCATTTCCAATTTCAAATATGCTAAATCTTGGAAGGTAACACACATAAGTTGCTAAATCCTGTAAAGACATGCATTCATATGCTAAATCTTTCGAAGGTAACACACATAAGTTGTTAAATCTTGAGGAGACATGCATTTTATATTCATAGTGATACAAGAAGGTGGATCTATGGGTATTCCAAAAACCGTCAAAAGATGCATTACAATTACAAGCACAGTTTATGGGTGAACCTATTGGGCTCTCCCTCCAGGGTGATTCATGGTAAGGTGGGCATCTTACTAGGTGAGGTAATCACTCTTTTCCCTTTCTCTCTTTTCATTTTCATGCTAGTGGGACTGGATCATGAAGCTATGTTATTTATAGTGTTGTTCTTTTCTTTCTTATGTAAAAATTTATGCTTTTATGATAGCTTTCCAAATATGATATTAGTATGAGAAATATTTCTTGGTGAGGTTTCTTATGCTAATTGATCTGGGTTGTTTAGTGCTAACCCTTGTTCTTTTGGTTTTCTCATTTCGCACCCTCATGCGTGTATGTTGAGTTAGAATCCTTAGCCTGGGGGCTTGTGTCCCTAACTAAGTGTTATTATATCTCATTTTGAATCCACTGGGATCTCTTCTACCTTCTCCTTTACCAAGAGTTTGCATTGAGTCAATACTCTTACTAAAGTGGGGGCTTAATGTATCATCTTAAAATGGAAGCACTTCCATGTTAGGAGTGTTTAGTCCTCTGAGTAAGTGGTTTGGGGTCATATTGGATTCCTTGAATTTATCTTTGCTTTGATCTGGCTTTGTCCCCACTTCCCACTTCTTTTCTGCTTTGTTATAGGTAAAATTAGGGTTAGGATCTCAAGGATTCTCTTTATATTCCCTCTTCTATGGCTCTATTTTCTAGGTAGGACTTAGAAATAGTTCCTCCTAGCTTTCATCATAGTCATCATAGGATTTTATGCTTATCCCTGGCATTCTATCCTTTTCTGGTATCATTTCTAGGTCTTCGGGCATCCCAGGGACATTCTTTCCTGATTCTAGTTGGATTCGGCCCTACAGGGTCAAATTCAAGGTTGATCCTAACTAGGTCAGGATCAAGCTTGAACTTGAATATTTTAGTCACAAATTTTATTTTTCCCCTCTCTTTCAAAATTTCAAATTCTTTGATTTCTGGGTATCTAGTTTTCGAGATATTTATTTTCTAGCCTCTGGGTCGGCCATTTCGGATTTCAGGATGGTAAATCCTTAAATTGCATTTAATCTAGGTATATTTTCTAAAGGTTAGGACCTAATTGAGATTAATTCTCCAAGGTGGCCCCTCTAGAGGATTATGCCCTAGTTCACTATAAAAGGAGGCCTTCCTCTCTCATTTTCTCCATCAACTTTTGTGAGAACATCTCATCTCAAGAAATTTCTCTCACACTCTAAAGTTGATCAAGCAAGCATCGATTCAAGCATTCAAGTCTTCTTCTCCATCCAAGTTCTCCATTGAAGATCAAGGATTTAAGCATTCAAGCCATTGAAGGGATTTGGTTCAAGCATTCAAGATTCATCATTCAAACCCTAGATCTAGCCATCATGATGGTGTGATCTTCCTTCAAGATCCTTTTGTTCATCTTCAAGATCCATTCATTCTTCCCTCAACGTGGATTCCAAGCATACAATCATGGAGGTTTGATTTTACCATTGTTGTGTTCAAGCTTTCATATCAATATACTTGTTTACGTTCAAAATACAATTACATATCTATCAAATTGCATAGCTTCATTGTTAGATCCATTTCTACTACTTGCTAGCATTCTCCATTTTAATTTTAATATTAAGGTTGATTCCAAACCAAGGTTTGACCAAGGCAAACCCCTCAAACAAACAATAAAAACCTCCATTTTCTTGTAGGTACAGGTGCAGAATTGTAGATCTGAAGCGGATTTGGATACTATTTTTGGTGAGCTTCCAGGATCTACAAATGAAGTCAGAATCGACCTTCAAATAAAGAATCTAGCCTTTGACCTTTTATGAGGGTCAGAGTCGACCTGAGATCATCTTGGAAAAAGATTTTTGGGTTTTCTTCATGTCGACATTTCCATTCCGTAACAAGTTGCAGAATTGCCCAAAAGTACACATAGACATAAGAAATTGGCATTTTCTAGATCTGCCCTAATTTGAGGTTAGTACTTGTATTCCAATTATTTCAAATTCTAAACACTTCAATTCAACCATAGGGAAATATAGGGTTTCTCTGTCTCTTTCATATTCTTCATAGATTGATTCAATTGTGCATTAGCCTTTTGGTTGATCAAATTGGATCTCTCCTTTGGGAATTTGGATTTAGGAGTGGATCTCATATTTCCCCCATACACATAAATTACACATCCCAAATAGAGGTGAGTCCATTTTACCTCTATTTATTTTGGTGAACTAGACTTGCTTACTCTCTTTCTTTTTTGGTGTTAGATTGCCTTTTAGATTTGGTCTAGTTTATGCTCTCGCAATTTAAATTGAAAAATACAAAAATCTATATAATCAAACATATCCAAAAATATTTCTTGCATTTCATTTTCTATGGTGATTCTTAAGATGCTTTGGTGTGTAGTTATGTTTTTCATTACTCTTCTTTTAGCATCTATTTATAATACCTATGATGTTTATGAAAGTATCATTCACTTCATTATGTTGATGACCCTTCACTTTGCTCTTGCTTATGCTTTTGTGAAGATGATCGACACTAGTCTAGCTACATACAAAAATTTCATTAAAAATTTACATGGTAGGCTTATTAATCTTTTGGATTATGTGAAGAATTTGGTAG
The DNA here is from genome assembly GCA_027943335.1 of Chamaecyparis obtusa. Classification (NCBI taxonomy): domain Eukaryota; kingdom Viridiplantae; phylum Streptophyta; class Pinopsida; order Cupressales; family Cupressaceae; genus Chamaecyparis; species Chamaecyparis obtusa. The sequence goes on along the minus strand of BSBK01000771.1, from coordinate 2,092,618 downwards.
ATGATACACCATATACTAATCTTCCTAATGCGAATCCTATTAATCTCAATCCAATCAATCCTAATGCTAATCTTCTTAATCCTAATCTGATACCTAATTCTCCATCCTCTCATCCTCGCTCTTCCCATACTTATGATGGGATTCAAGTTATAGCTTAGAATGCAGATGTGCAAGATTTCTTTGATTTACCTTCTCCGTAGATTCATGATGATATTAAAGGAAAGGGTAAAGAAACTTCTTCCAAACCTATTATCCCACCTTATACAACCTTTACTCATGAATAGGATCAACAATCACCTCTTGTAGAAGCTTTACATAATATGTACACTACTGGATATAGTATGGTGAATAAACAAGGTTATAAAGGTTTAGGGCTAGGAGTTAATGAGAATGGTATTAGGTTTCTAGTTCGCATACCCCCTAAACCGGATATGTATGGTGTTGGTTGTTCAAGATCTCAAGTTAAGGTAGGTGATGCTAAACATCCTCCTCCTCTTCATATTCTTCTCCCCACACCTTTCTTAGATAACCCTAATACTCATCAAGAAGTGGCTAAGAAGGTATATGTTTAGCTAATGAATTCCAAGAAAGAAATCTTTAGACCTATTTCAATCGATGCTTTACAAAAATACAAATGTCCTTTTCAATATAGTAACAAAAATTTACTTGCTGATTGTAAACATTTCAAGTTATATGTTAGAGAGCGAGCTGCTTTAGGAATTATATCTCACTCTCGTGCAGTTTTACAATTCCTTCGTAATTTGGATATAAGGGATTCCCCTCCTTTAGATATAATGTAAATGTTCTTCCCCTCTTTCCTCATCACTAGGGGGCAAGAGGTATATTTTCATCCAGTCTCCTAGGATCCATTAGGTCTTTTTATTAAGGCTTAATTGGTAGTCTTCCTCTCCTATTTTTCTATGGTTTTGCATTATGTTTTTAATCATCCATAGAATCCATCTTTTCTTTTCAAGATATCTTTTCTAAGACATTTTTTTTGCAAATGTATCCCTTATCCTTATCTCTGGGGGGCAAGTTACCTCTTTCTTTCTCTTTGTCTAGGGAACTACTTTCCTTAGCTTAGTGGTATTTGTTTATATGGTAATATTATTTTAACATATTGCTAGATGTTTTAACTATAGATAACCTTCTTATATGAGAAGTTGTTGTCCTAGGTCGTCACTTCTTCTCTATTTTGCAAATTATGTTCTTCATAAACTCTCATCTTTGCTTTGGTGTTAGAGTTGTTTCCGTCATTTCAAAGATTGCTCTTCCTCTTGATTGCAGGGGGCTTGATGATTGAATATTTGTTCCCTCCTTTTTTGAAAGTTGATATTTTATCTACAACATTCCTCTTTGGTGGGGGTCTTGTTGATAATATCTCTTTTTTTGGAGGATCCTTTTCCATGAGCGACATATCCTTTTCATGATTATCTATACTCTTGGATGTAGGGGTCAATATTCCTCGCTAAGGATATGGTATACATTGTTGCTAAATAGGATATCTCCTTGCATTGTTAAGTAGGTATCCTCTTCCATCTTTGTTTCTACACCTGGGGGGCAAGGATGCCATCTCCTTCTATCTTTTCAGGATTCACCTCTTTCCTTAGGCAAGCAGTATCTATCTGTTATGTGATATCTAATCGAAGCATGAAAATTTTGGTTTTTCATTGAGGATCTTTGTCCTTGATCACAACCTATTTTTTTGTTTGACATTGGGTTTCCATAGTTGATAAATCGCTCACCTTGGAAACTGAACAGTGTGCTATCCCTTATAAGTGTTACTTTCTTTTCACTTCTTGCATGATATCTGTGTGTGAGTGATTTACACCTTCATGAAATTACAAGATTAACTAAGAAAAACAAGAATTAGAGCAAAATAATCTAACAAATGCACAATTAATCTATCAATATCTCATGGTTCTCTAAATTGAAGTAGTAAGTGAGGCTCTCAGCTGCAAATCCTCACTAGTGACACTCTAATTATGAGAATTGAACTAAGAATGATATGCAAACTAGATCTAATTATCAAATTCTAGCTCTATTTGATAAGAAAATCTCTAAAATGATCAACAATTAAGCTAATTATCAATGAAAATGCTAAGTGAGTGGTGTGGATGCAAATTGCAAGAGCTTTGCTGCAATTCAAAGATATGGAGTGGATGAATAATGCCTCAAAATGCCTTCTATTTATAAGATTTTCCCAAGGGTAGGGGGTAGAGTGAGATAACCATGGTTATGCTTGGGTAAGGTCAATTGGCTTTGCTTTGTCCCTAAATTGGGGGACAAACATTTAAATGGTTTCAAAAGGCTGGACCATTTCAACAAAAGTGAGTGATTTGTGTCCATTTTGTCTCCTTTTTCCTTTGTTGAGGGAATTTATGATTTATTAATTAATTAAAGCAATTAAATTTAGCCATGAAGGGTAAGAGGTTCATTTTGATTTTTCATTTCAACAACTATGTCATTAATTGAATTTAATCAATTTCTTAGTGTTTTTCCCCTTTTCAAGCTTTATTTAATCATTTAATCATTTAATTGAATTTTCCTTTGATTTGAATTGCCTTTGTTCCATTTATCAAATTTTAGTGTTATTTTGATGATTTGTTGCACCTTTTGATTGATTTAAGCCTTTGCCAATTTTCCATGTCTACAATATCTCTTTACATTCATCCCTTCCATGGCCTCATAGCAGCTGTGACCTTCTTGGCTTGGACTAGGTGTTGTTTGTGGATATTGTCTTGATGTTGAAGAAGGCTTTATCCTTGTTCTCTTCTTAACATGTCAAAATAGTATGTTTTTCCCATATTAAGGAGGGGGTCATATATAGGGCATCACTTGTATTATAGTTTTTTATTTTTACATGCTAAATCTTGGATGGTAATGCACATAAGTTGCTAAATCCCTAAAAGACACAAATCTATATGCTAAATCTTCCGATGGTAATGCACATAAGTTGCTAAATCCTGAGGAGACACACATTTTTCAAAATTTTTAATATGCTAAAGCCTGGAAGGTAACACACATCAGTTGCTAAATCCTGAAGGGAAACACATTTCCAATTTCAAATATGCTAAATCTTGGAAGGTAATGCACATAAGTTGCTAAATTCTGAAAAGACACACATCTATATGCTAAATCTTTCGATGGTAATGCACATAAGTTGCTAAATCCTGAGGAGACACGCATTTTTCAAAATTTTCAATATGCTAAATCTTGGAAGGTAATGCACATAAGTTGCTAAATCCTGAAGGAATAGACATTTCCAATTTCAAATATGCTAAATATTTTAAGGTAACAAACATAAGTTGCTAAATCCTAAAAAGACATGCATTCATATGCTAAATCTTCCGAAGGTAATGCACATAAGTTGCTAAATCTTGAGGAGACACAGATTTCATATTCATAGTGATACAAGAAGGTGGATCTATGGGTATTCCAAAAGCCATCAGAAGATGCATTACAATTACAAGCATTGTTTATGTGTGAACCTGTTGGGCATCTTACTAGGCGAGGCAATCACTCTTTTCCCTTTCAGTCTTTTTTCTTTCATGCTTGTGGGACTGGATCATGAAGCTATGTTATTTATAGTGTTGTTCTTGTCTTTTTTATGTAAACATTTATGCTTTTATGATAACTTCCCAAATATGATATTAGTATGAGAAATATCTCTTAACGAGGTTTCTTACACTAATTGATTTGGGTTGTTTAGTGCTAACCCTTGTTCTTTTGGTTTTCTCATTTCACACCCTCGTGCATGTATGTAGAGTTAGAATCCTTATCCTAGGGGCTTGTGTCCCTAACTAAGTGTCATTCTATCTCATTTTGAATCCACTGGGATCTCTTCTTCCTTCTCCTTTTCTATGAGTTTGCATTGAGTCCATACTCTTGCTAAAGTGGTGGCTTAATGTATTGTCTTAAAATGGAAGCACTTCCATGTTAAGAGAATTTAGTTCTCCAAGTAAGTGGTTTGGGGTCATATTGGACACCTTGAATTGATCTTGTCTTTGATTTGGCTTTCTCCCCGCTTTCTAATTCTTTTCTACTTCGTTATAGGTAAAATTAGGGTTAGGATCTTGAGGATTCTCCATAAATTCCCTCTTTAATGGCTCCATTTTCTAGGTAGGACTTAGAATTAGGTCCTCCTAGCCTTCATCATAGTCATCATAGGATTTTATTCTTATCCCTAACATTCTGTCCTTTTCTGGTATCATTTCTAGGTCTCCGGGCATCCCCGAGACCTCCTGTCCTCATTCTGGCTGGATCTGGGTCCATAGGGTCAAATTTGAGGTTGATCCTAACTAGGTCAAGATCGAGCTCAAACCTAACTAGGTCATTCCAACCTCAATTTTTCCCCCCTCTTTGAAATTTCCAAATTCCTTGATTTTTGGGTATCGGGTTTTCGGGATATTTGTTTTCCTGCCTCCAGGTCGGCCATTTCGGATTTCGGGATGGTAAATCCTTAAATTGCATTTAATCCAGGTATATTTTCTAAAGGTTTGGACTTAATTGAGATTTAATTCTCCAAGGTGGCCCCTCTAGAGGATTGTGCCCTAGTTCACTATAAAAGGAGGCCTTCCTCTCTCATTTTCTCCATCAACTTTTGTGAGAACATCTCATCTCAAGCAATTTCTCTCAAGCTCTAAAGGTGATCAAGTAAGCAACCATTCAAGCATTCAAGTCTTCTTCTCCTTCCACGTTCTCCATTGAAGATCAAGGATTTAAGCATTCAAACCATTGAAGGGATTTGGGTCAAGCATTCAAGATTCATCATTCAAACCCTAGATCTAGCCATCATGATGGTGTGATCTTCCTTCAAGATCCTTTTATTCATCTTTAAGATCCATTCATTCTTCCCTCAAGTTGGATTCCAAGAATACAATCATGGAGGTTTGATTTTACCATTGTTGTGTTCAAGCTTTCATATTAATATACTTGTTTACATTCAAAATACAATTACATATCTATCAAATTGCATAACTTCATTGTTAAATCCATTTCTACTACTTACTAGCATTCTCCATTTCAATTTTAATATTAAGGTTGATTCCAAACCAGGGTTTGACCAAGGTAAACCCCCCAAACAAACAATAAAAACCCCCATTTTCTTGGAGGTACTGGTGCGGAATTGCGGATCTGAGAGCGGATTTGGATACCCTTTTTGGCTAATTTTTAGGATCTGCAAACAAAGTCAGAATCGACCTTCAAATAGAGAATCTAGCCTTTGACTTTTTATGAGGGTTAAAGTTTCCCTGAGCTCATCTTGGAAAAAGATTTGTAGGCTTTCTTCATCTCAACATTTCCAATCTAAAAAAGGTTGTAGAATTGCTTGAAAGTACACACAGACATTAGAAGTCGACATTTTCCAGATCTACCCTAAAATGAGGTTAGTACTTGTATTTCAATTATTTGAAATTCGAAACACTTCAATTCAACCATAGGGAAATATAGGGTTTCTCTCTCTCTTTCATATTCTTCATAGATTGATTCAATTGTGCATTAGCCTTTTGGTTGATCAAATTGGATCTCTCCTTTGGGAATTTGGATTTAGGAGTGGATCTCATATTTCCCTCATACACATCAATTACACATCCCAAATAGAGATGATTCCATTTTACCTCTATTCATTTTGGTTAACCCGACTAGCTTACTCTCTTTTTTTTTTTTTTTTAGATTGTCTTTTAGATTTGGTCTAGTTTATGCTCTCGCAATTTAAATTGGAAATACAAAAATCTATATAATCAAACATATCCAAAAATATTTCTTGCATTTCATTTTCTATGGCGATTGTTAAGATGCTTTGGTGTGTAGTTATGTTTTTCATTACTCTTCTTTTAGCATCTCTTTATAATACCTATGATGTTTATGAAAGTATCATTCACTTCATCATGTTGATGACCCTTCACTTTGCTCTTGCTTATACTTTTGTGAAGATGACTGACACTAGTCTGCCTACATTAAAAAATTTCATTAAAAATTTATGTGGTAGCCTTAATTATCTTTTGGATTATGTGAAGAATTTGGTAGATGATACACCATCTCATAATCTTCCTAATCCAAATCCTATTAATCCTAATCCTAATATTCTAAATCCTATTCTGATACCTAATTCTCCATCCGCTCATCCTCACTCTTCTCGTACTTATGATGGGATTCAAGTTATAGCTCATGATGTAGATGTGAAAGATTTGTTTGATTTACCTTCTCCTCCAATTCATGATGATATTAAAGGAAAGGGTAAAGAAACTTCTTCCAAACCTATTGTCCCACCTTATACAACCTTTACTCATGAATATGATCAACAATCACCTCCTCTAGAGGCTTTACATAATATGTACATTACCGTATATACTATGGTGAATAAAAAAGCTTATAAAAGTTTAGGGCTAGGAGTTAATGAGCATGGTATTAGGTTTCAGTTCACATACCCCCTAAACCAGATATGCATGGTGTTGGTTTCTCAAGATCTCAAGTTAAGGTAGATGATGCTAAACATCCTCCTCCTCTTCATATTCTTCTCCCCACACCTATCTTAGATAACCCTAATACTCGTCAAGAACTGGCTAAGATGGTATATGTCGAGATAATGAATTCCAAGAAAGAAATCTTTAGACCTATGCCGATCAATTCTTTACACAAATACAAAGGTCCTTTTCATTATACTAACAAAAATTTACTTGCTGATTGTAAACATTTCAAGTTATATGTTAGAGAGTGAGCTGCTTTAGGATTTATATCTCACTCTCGTGCAGTTTTACAATTCCTTCATAATTTTGATATAGGGGATTCCCCTCCTTTAGATATAATGTAAATGTTATTCCCCTCTTGTCTCATCACTGGGGGGAAAGAAGTGTATTTTCATCCAGTCTCCTAGGATCCATTAGGTCTTTTTATTGAGGCTTAATTAGTATTCTTCCTCTCCTATTTTTCTATGGTTTTGCGTTATGTTTTTAATCATCCATAGAATCTATCTTTTCTTTTCAAGATATCTTTTCTAAGACATTTGTTTTGCAAAGGTATCCCTTGTCCTTATCCCTGGGGGGCAAGATACCTCTTTCTTTCTCTTTGTCTAGCGAACTGCTTTCCTTAGCTTAGTGGTATTTATTTATATGGTAATATTATTTCAACATATTGCTAGATGTTTTGACTATAGCTAACCTTCTTCTATGAAAAGTTGTCCTAGGTTTTCACTTCTTCTCTATTTTGCAAATTATGTTCTTCATAAACTCTCACCTTTGCTTTGGTGGTAGAGTTGTTTCCCTCATTTAAAAGATTCCTCTTCCTCTTGATTGGAGGGGGCTTGATGATTGAATCTTTGTTCCCTCCTTTTTTGAAAGTTGATATTTTATCTACAACTTTCCTCTTTGGTGGGTGTCTTGTTGATAAGATCTCTTTCTTTGGAGGATCCTTTTCCATGAGCGACATATCCTTTTCATGATTATCTATAGTCTTGGATATAGGGGTCAATATCCCTCGCTAAGGATATGGTATACATTGTTGCTAAACATGATATCTCCTTGCATTGTGAAGTAGGTATCCTCTTCCATCTTTGTTTCTACACTTGAGGGGCAAGGATGACATCTCCTTCTTTCTTTCTGGGATTCACCTCTTTACTTAGGTAAGTAGTATCTATCTATTATATGATGTCCTATCATAACATGCAAATTTTTGTTTGCATTGAGGATCTTTGTCCTTGATTACAACCTATTTTTTTGTTTGACATTGGGTTTTCATAGTTTATATATCTCTCACCTTGGAAAATGAACAGTGTGCTATCTCTTATAAGGGTTACTTTCTTTTTACTTCTTGCATGATATCTCTTTACATTCGTCCCTTCCATGGTGGCCTCATAGGAGCTGTGGCCTTCTTGGCTTGGACTGGGTATTATTTGTGGATATTGTCTTGATGTTGAAGAAGGCTTTATCCTTGTTCTCTTCTTAACATGTCAAAATAGTATGTTTTTCCCATATTAAGGAGGGGGGCATATATAGGGTCTCCCTTGTATTATAGTTTTTAATTTTTACATGCTAAATCTTGGAAGGTAATGCACATAAGTTGCTAAATCCTGAAAAGACACACATCTATAAGCTAAATCTTTTGATGGTAACACACATAAGTTACTAAATCTTGAGGTGACACGCATTTTTCAAATTTTGCAATATGCTAAAGCTTGGAAGGTAATACACATAAGTTGTTGAATCCTTAAGGGACACACGTTTCCAATTTCAAATATGCTAAATCTTGGAAGGTAACACACATAAGTTGCTAAATCCTGAAAAGACATGCATCTATATGCTAAATCTTCTGATGGTAACACACATAAGTTGCTAAATCCTGAGGAGACACACATTTTTCAAATTTTTCAATATGCTAAATCCTAGAAGGTAATGCACATAAGTTGCTAAATTCTGAAGGGACATGCATTTCCAATTTCAAATATGCTAAATCTTGGAAGGTAACACACATAAGTTGCTAAATCCTGAAAATACATGCATTCATATGCTAAATCTTCTAAAGGTAACACACATAAGTTGGTAAATCCTGAGAAGACATGCATTTCATATTCATAGCGATACATGAAGGTGGATCTATGGGTATTCCAGAAGTCTTTAGAGGATGTATTATAATTACAAGCACAGTTTATGGGTGAACCCATTGGGCTCTCCCTCCAGGGTGATTCATGGTAAGGTGGGCATCTTACTAGGCGAGGTAATCACTCTTTTCCCTTTCTCTCTTTTCGCTTTCATGCTAGTGGGACTAGATCATGAAGCTATGTTATTTATAGTGTTTTTATTGTCTTTCTTATGTAAACATTTATTCTTTTATGATAGCTTTTCAAATATGATATTAGTATGAGAAACATTTCTTAGCGAGGTTTCTTATGCTAATTGATTTGGGTTGTTTATTGCTAACCCTTGTTCTTTTGGTTTTCTCATTTTGTACCCTCGTGCATGTATGTTGAGTTAGAATCCTTAGCCTGGGGGCTTGTGTCCCTAACTAAGTGTCATTCTATCTTGTTTTGAATCCATTGGGATCTCTTCTTCCTTCTCCTTTACCAAGAGTTTGCATCGAGTCCATACTCTTGCTAAAGTGGGGGCTTAATATATCATTTTAAAATGGAAGCACTTCTATGTTAAGAGTGTCTAGTCCTTCGAGTAAGTGGTTTGGGGTGATATTGGATTCCTTGAATTGATCTTTTCTTTGATCTGGCTTTCTCCCCACTTTCCACTTCTTTTCTACTTCATTATAGGTAAAATTAGGGTTAGGATCTCGAGGATTCTCCATAAATTCCCTTTTCTATGACTCTATTTTCTAGGTAGGACTTAGAAATAGGTCCTCATGGCCTTTGTCACAGTCATCATAGGATTTTATGCTTATTCATAACATTTTATGCTTTTCTGGTATCATTTCTAGGTCTCCGGGCATCCACGGGACCTCCTGTCCTGATTCTGGCTAGATCAGGGCCCAGAGGGTCAAATTCGAGGTTGATCCTTACTAGGTCAAGATCGAGATCAAACTGGACTAGGTTAGTCCCAACTTTGAATTTTCCCCCTTCTTCCAACTTTCCAAATTCCTTGATTTTTGAGTATCAGGTTTTCAGTATATTTGTTTTGCCACCTCTGGGTCAGCCATTTCGGATTTCAGGATGGTAAATCCTTAAATTGCATTTAATCTAGGTATATTTTCTAAAGGTTAGGACCTAATTTGGATTTAATTCTCCTAGGTGGCCCCTCTAGAGGATTGTTCCCTAGTTCACTATAAAAGGAGGCCTTCCTCTCTCATTTTCTCCATCAACTTTTGTGAGAACATCTCATCTCAAGCAATTTCTCTCATGCTCTAAAGGTGATCAAGCAAGCATCCATTCAAGCATTCAAGTCTTCTTCTCCATCCAAGTTCTCCATTGAAGATCAAGGATTTAAGCATTCAAGCCATTGAAGGGATTTGGTTCAAGCATTTAAGATTCATCATTCAAACCCTAGGTCTAGCCATCACGATGGTGTGATCTTCCTTCAAGATCCTTTTGTTTATCTTCAAGATTCATTCATTCTTCCCTCAGGGTGGATTCCAAGCATACAATCATGGAGGTTTGATTTTACCATTGTTGTGTTCAAGCTTTCATATCAATATACTTGTTTACATTCAAAGTACAATTACATATCTATCGAATTGCATAGCTTAATTGTTAGATCTATTTCTACTACTTGCTAGCATTCTCCATTTCAATTTTAATATTAGAATTGATTCCAAACCGGGGTTTGACCAAGGCAAACCCCCCAAAGAAATAATAAAAATGCCCATTTTCTTGCAGGTACAGGTGGGGAATTGCGGATCTGAGAGTAGATTTGGATACCCTTTTTGGCAAACTTTCAAGATCTATGAACAAAGTCAGAATCGACCTTCAAATAAAGAATCTAGCCTTTGACCTTTTATGAGGGTCAAAGTTGATCAGAGCTCATCTTGGAAAATGATTTTTGGGTTTTCTTTGTCTAGGCATTTCCAGTCTAAAACAGGTTGCCTCATTTCCTGAAAGTACACACAGACATCAGAAATTGACATTTTCCAGATCTGCCCTAATTTGAGGTTGGTACTTGTATTTCAATTATTTCAAATTCCAAACACTTCAATTCAACCATAGGGAAATATAGGGTTTCTCTGTCTCTTTCATATTCTTCATAGATTGATTCGATTGTGGATTAGCCTTTTGGTTGATCAAATTGGATCTCTCCTTTGGGAATTTGGATTTAGGAGTGGATCTCATATTTTCCCCATACACATCAATTATACATCCCAAATAGAGGTGATTCCATTTTACCTCTATTCATTTTGGTGAACCCGACTAGCTTACTCTCTTTCTTTTTTGGTGTTAGATTGCATTTAGATTTGGTCTAGTTTATGTTCTTGCATTTTAATTTCAAAAATACAAAAATCTATATAATCAAACATATCCAAAAATATTTCTTGCATTTCATTTTCTATAGCAATTTTTAAGATGCTTCGGTGTGTAGTTATGTTTTTCATTACTCTTCTTTTAGCATCTCTTTATAATACCTATGATGTTTATGAAAGTATCATTCACTTCATTATGTTGATGACCCTTCACTTTTCTCTCGCTTATGCTTTTGTGAAGATGATTGACACTAGTCTACCTACATTCAAAAATTTTATTAAAAATTTATGTAGTAGCCTTATTAATCTTTTGGATTATGTGAAGAATTTGGTAGATGATACACCATCTCCTAATCTTCCTAATCCAAATCCTATTAATGCTAATCCTATCAATCCTAATCCTAATCTTCTTAATCCTAATCCGATACCTAATTCTCCATCCGCTCATCCTCGCTCTTCCCGTACTTATGATGGGTTTCAAGTTATAGCTCATGATGCAGATGTGCAAGATTTCTTTGATTTACCTTCTCCTCCAATTCATGATGATATTAAAGGAAAGTGTAAAGAAACTTCTTCCAAACCTATTATCCCACCTTGTACAACCTTTTCTCATGAATATGATGAACAATCACCTCTAGTAGAAGCTTTACATAATATGTACACTACTAGATATAGTATGGTTAATAAACAAGGTTATAAAGGTTTAGGGCTAGGAGTTAATGAACATGGTATTAGGTTTCCAGTTCACATACCCCCTAAACTAGATATGTATGGTGTTGGTTTTTCAAGATCTCAAGTTAAGGTAGGTGATGCTAAAAATCCTCCTCCTCTTCATATTCTTCTCCACACACCTATCTTAGATAACCCTAATACTCGTCAAGAACTAGCTAAGAAGGTATATTTTGAGCTAACGAATTCCAAGAAAGAAATGTTTAGACCTATACCGATCGATGCTTTACACAAATACAAATGTCCTTTTCATTATAGTAACAAACATTTACTTGCTGATTGTAAACATTTCAAGTTATATGTTAAAGAGCGCGCTGCTTTAGGAATTATATCTCTCTCGTGCAGTTTTACAATTCCTTCATAATTTTGATATAGGGGATTCCCCTCCTTTAGATATAATGTAAATGTTCTTCCCCTCTTGTTTCATCACTGGGGGGCAAGAGGTGCATTTTCATCCAGTCTTCTAGGACCCATTAGGTCTTTTTATTGAGGCTTAGTTGGTATTTTTCTTTTCCTATTTTTCTATGGTTTTGCATTATGTTTTTAATCATCCATAGAAACTATCTTTTATTTTCAAGATATCTTTTCTAAGACATTTGTTTTGCAAAGGTATCCGTTGTCCTTATCTCTTGGGGGAAAGGTACCTCTTTCTTTCTCTTTGTCTAGGGAACTGCTTTCCTTAGCTTAGTGGTATTTGTTTATATGGTAATATTATTTCAACATATTGCTAGATGTTTTGACTATAGATAACCTTCTTATATGAGAAGTTGTTGTCCTAGGTCTTCAATTCTTGTCTATTTTGCAAACTATGTTCTTCATAAACTCTCACCTTTTCCTTGGTGTTAGAATTGTTTCCCTCATTTCAAAGATTGCTCTTCCTCTTGATTGCAGGGGGCTTGATGATTGAATCTTTGTTCCCTCCTTTTTTGAAAGTTGATATTTTATCTACAGTATCATGTTTGGTGGGGGTCTTGTTGATAAGATCTCTTTCTTTGGAGGATCCTTTTCCATGAGCGACATATCCTTTTCACGATTATCTATACTCTTGGATGTAGGGGTCAATATCCCTCACTAAGGATATGGTATACATTGTTGCTAAATAGGATATCTCGTTGTATTGTGAAGTAGGTATCCTCTTCCATCTTTGTTTCTACACTTGGGGGGCAAGGATGCCATCTCCTTCTATCTTTCTAGGATTCACGTCTTTCCTTAGGTAAGGAGTATCTATCTATTATGTGATATCCAATCGTAACATGAAAATTTTTGTTTGCATTGAGGATCTTTGTCCTTGATAACAACCTATTTTTTGGTTTGATGTTGGGTTTCAATAGTTGATATATCTCTCACCTTGGAAATTGAACAATGTGCTATCCCTTATAAGGGTTACTTTCTTTTCACTTCTTTCATGATATCTCTTTACATTCCTCCCTTCCATGGCCTCATAGGAGCTGTGACCTTCTTGGCTTGGACTGGGTGTTGTTTGTGGATATTGTCTTGATGTTGAAGAAGGATTTATCCTTGTTCTCTTCTTAACATGTCAAAATAGTATGTTTTTCCCATATTAAGGAGGGGGGCATATATAGGGCCTCCCTTGTATTATAGTTTTTTATTTTTACATGCTAAATCTTGGAAGGTAACACACATAAGTTGCTAAATCCTGAAAAGAGACACATCTATATGCTAAATCTTCCAATGGTAACACACATAAGTTGCTAAATCATGAGGAGACATGCATTTTTCAAAATTTTCAATATGCTAAAGCCTAGAAGGTAACACACATAAGTTGTGAAATCTTGAAGGGACATGCATTTCCAATTTCAAATATGCTAAATCTTGGAAGGTAACACACATAAGTTGCTAAATCCTGAAAGGACATGCATCTATATGCCAAATCTTCTGATGGTAACACACATAAGTTGCTAAATCCTGAGGAGACACATTTTTCAAAATTTTCAATATGCTAAATCCTAGAAGGTAATGCACATAAGTTGCTAAATTTTGAAGGGCCACGCATTTCCAATTTCAAATATGCACTAAATCTTGGAAGGTAACACACATAAGTTGCTAAATCCTGAAAAGATACGCATTCATATGCTAAATCTTCCGAAGGTAATGCACATAAGTTGCTAAATCCTAAGGAGACACACATTTCATATTCATAGTGATACATGAAGGTGGATCTATGGGTATTCCAGAAGCCGTCAGAAGACACATTACAATTACAAGCACAATTTATGGATGAACCTATTGGGCTCTCCCTCTAGGTTGATTCATGGTAAGGTGGGCATCTTACTAGGTGAGGTAATCACTCTTTTCGCTTTCTCTCTTTTTTCTTTCATGCTAGTGGGACTAGATCATGAAGCTATGTTATTTATAGTGTTCTTGTCTTTGTTATGTAAACATTTATGCTTTTATGATAGCTTTCCAAATATGATATTAGTATGAGAAATATTTCTTTGCCAAGTTTCTTATACTAATTGATTTGGGTTGTTTAGTGCTAACCCTTGTTCTTTTGGTTTTCTCACTTCACACCCTCATGCATGTATGTTGAGTTAGAATCCTTAGCTTGGGGGCTTGAGTCCCTAACTAAGTGTCATTCTAGCAATTTCTCTCAAGCTCTAAAGGTGATCAAGCAAGCATCCATTCAAGCATTCAAGTCTTATTCTCCATCCAAGTTCTCCATTGAAGGTCAAGGATTTAAGCATTCAAGCCATTGAAGGGATTTGGTTCAAGCATTCAAGGTTCATCATTTAGACCCTAGATCTAGAAATCATGATGGTGTGATCTTCCTTCAAGATCCATTCATTCTTCCCTCAAGGTGGATTCCAAGCATACAATCATGGAGGTTTGATTTTACCATTGTTGTGTTCAAGCTTTCATATCAATATACTTTTTTACATTCAAAATATAATTACATATCTATCAAATTGCATAGCTTCATTGTTAGATCCATTTCTACTACTTGCTAGCATTCTCCATTTCAATTTTAATATTAAGGTTGATTCTGAACTGGGGTTTGATCAGGGCAAACCCCCCAAACAAACAACAAAAACCCCCATTTTCTTGGAGGTACAGGTGCAGAATTATGGATCTAAATCAGATTCTGATACCCTTTTCAGTGAACTTCCAGGATCTACGAACAAAGTTAGAATCATCCTTCAAATAAAGAATCTAGCCTTTGACCTTTTATGAGGGTCAAAGTTGACCTGAGCTCATCTTGGAAAAATATTTTTGGGTTTTCTTCATCTCGACATTTTCAGTCCAAAATAGGTTGTAGAATTGCCTAAAAGTACACACAGATATTAGAAATTGGCATTTTCCAAATCTGCCCTAATTTGAGGTTAGTACTTGTATTTCAATTATTTCAAATTCCAAACACTTCAATTCAACCATAGGGAAATATAGGGTTTCTCTCTCTCTTTCATATTCTTCATAGATTGATTCAATTATGCATTAGCCTTTTGGTTGATCAAATTAGATCTCTCCTTTGGGAATTTGGATTTAGGAGTGGTTCTCATATTTCCCCCATACACATCAATTACACATCCCAAATAGAGGTGATTCCATTTTACCTCTATTCACTTCCTCTAAAATGTTTGTCTTTTAATAAGATAGGACATATTGCTGCAAGATGTCTGAATAATGACAACAAAGACAAGAAAAACCAATTAAAGAATAAAGAAAAGGAGTGCTACCTTACAGAAGAAGGAGCCACAGATAATGAATTTGAAGATCTAGAAATTGCATTTTTTGTAATAACAGAACAGAGCCCAGTGGTAAGTGAAATGACAGTTATCTCAAGATCTCATCAATATGATGATTGGATCATTGACAACAGATGCACTCACCAGATGATTGGTGATAAGATCAAGTTGATCAGCTTGAAGCTCAATGATGGTGGATCAGTAACCTTTGGAAATAATGCTCCCTGTGCTATCATAGGTAAAGGTTCTATTGCACTCAACAATGATGTTGTCTGTGAAGATGTGTAATGGGTAGAAGGACTCAAGTACAACTTAATGAGTCTTACACAACTAAACAACAAAGAATTCCTATTGGAATTTGGGCAAGGTTCTTATGTTGTCAAGAATCAATCTAGAGCTCATTTTGCAATTGGTAGATAGAGAAAAGGGAACCTATTCTACCTGGATTCAATAGAAGGAGCATGTCTCATTGCATCAGTCAAAAGAGAATCAAGCAAGATCTATCTTGTAACCTTAGAGGACAATAGTTGGTTATGGCACAAGAGACTTACCACATAAACTTTGATAGTATTGTCAAAGTGAGAAATAAGAAATCAGTAAGAGGACTTCCTTAGATCACTAAACCTAACAGAGGTATTTGTAAAGATTTTCAGTTAGGAAAACTGACAAGAACAAGTTTTGGTAGCAAATCCTTTTCAGCTGAAAATGTTCTAGATCTCATACTCACAGACTTGTGTGGACCAATGAGAACTAAGAGCTACTTTAGAGATCGGTACTTCATGCTCTTTGTAGATGATTTCTCAAGAATGATGTGGATAATCTTTCTTAGAGAAAAATCAAAGGCATTTCACATGTTTAAAATCTACAAGGCTCAAGTGGAGAAGGAGACCGATAAAAGCCTAAAGTGTCTAAGATTAGACAAAGGAGGTGAATACACCTTTCAAGATTTCACTCACTATTGTGAGGAACATGAAATAAAAATGTAGTTATCTATACCAAGGACTCCTCAACAAAATGGAGTAGTAGAAAGAAGAAATAGGATGTTGATTGACTGTGCGAGAACCCTAATGATTCAGAAAGACCTTCCTCATCACTTCTAGAGAGAAGCTATCATCACTGCTATCTATACACTAAACCAAGTTCAAGTCAAGAAAGGAACTGATAAGACCCCCTACGAACTATGGTTCAATCATACTCCTAGTGGAGGACATTTCAAAATCTTTGGTAGCAATTGTTACATTAAAAGAGATATATACTCTGGGAAGTTCAAGCCCAAGAGTGATGAAGGAATATTTTTGGGTTACTCTACCAAAATTAAAGCCTACCAATGTCTGAATAAGAGAATGAGAAAAATAATTGAAAGCATCAAAGTAAAAGTTGATGAATATTTAAAACCAAGAAAGAAGATCAGTCATAATGAATATGATGGTCTACAAGGTCACAATGAAGGAAATCTCTTTGAGTTGAATGAAATATCAACTGAAGATGAAAGAGAAGAACATGTTGAGAACATACATCTGAAGTAGGAGGCAGTGCCTGAAGCTGACATACCAAATCAAGATGATGAACAAGTGTTTCTTACAACCTTAATGAATAAATTGCTCAACTAGAAGAACCTGACCGAGAACAGAGACCGATTCTCCCATTGTATGTCACATATCTCTCAACCAATAATTTAATTGGTGAAATACATTCCAATGTATTGACCAAGAAAAATCCCAGAGAGAATATTTGTTTGTTTTCCTCTATAGAGTCCAAAACCACTAGGGAAGCTCTAGAATATGAAAATTGGGTCAAGGCCATGGAGGAAGAAATTGAGCAAATAGAAAAGAATGATACATGGGTGATTGTGCCTAGACCATAGGATAAGAATGTCATTGGGACAAAGTGGGTCTATAGGAACAAGCTAAATGAAGAAGGAAACGTAATAAGAAACAAAGCAAGACTGGTCTACAAAGGATATGCCCAAGAGGATGGACTGGATTATGGAGAAAATTTTGCACCTATGGCCAGATTGGAAGGAGTAAGAATTACTCTAGCCTATGCTTCTCACAAGAAATTCAAAGTATACTAGATGGATGTCAAGTCTACATTCTTGAATGGAATATTGGAGGAGGAAGTCTACATTGAACAACCAGAAGGCTTCACATCCACACAAAAGGATGGAATGGTTTTTAAACTAAGAAAGGCTCTTTATGGGATAAAGCAATCTCCAAGGGCTTGGTATGAGAGGTTGCATTCATACCTCCTGACCATAGGATTCACAAGAAATGGGGACAACATGTATCTTAATACTGGAAAAGATGGGAACCTGATTGCTGAAATCTTTGTGGATGATATCATCTTTGGAGGAGATGACAAGATGAGAAAAGCCTTAAAGAATTTGAAATGTCTATGATAGGAGCCATAAAATTCTTCATTGGACTACAAGTCCATCAGCTAAAGGAAGGTATCTTTATTTCTCAGTCCAAGTACATAAAATAAATTTTTAGAACTTTTGGACTTGAAGAATCCAAACTGGTTGGTACACCAATGATAACTAACCTCAAGTTATCAAAGAAAGATGATGCAAAAGAAGTGAATGCAACAGTGTATCGGTCCATGATAGGCAAATTACAGTATGCAGTACACAATAGACTAGACATTGCACATGCGGTTGGCATATTTTCAAGATTCTCTGCAAATCCTAAAGAGACACATCTAATAGTAGTAACAAGATTTTTCACATACCTAAAGGGGACTGAGGAGTATGGCTTTTGGTTTCCTCACAAAGGATCCTTCCAACTAAAGGTTTACACTAATGAAGATTGGGCTAGCAATATTGATGATAGAAAGAGCACAAGTGGTAGTGCATTCTTTCTCGGTGGGAGGATTGTGTCATGGACATGCACGAAATGGAACTACATCTCACAATATACAACATAAGTTGAATGTGTTGCTGCAACAATCAATTGCACATAGGTAATTTGGATCAAACAACTACTAGAAGGAATCCAAGAATAGATACCTGAATCAATTACAATTTACTATGAGAGTACAAGTGCAATAAACATATCCAAAAACCCTACCATGCACTCCAAGACAAAGCACATTTCCATCAAGTATGATTACTTGAGAGAGCTGATACAAAACAAAGAAGTGAGATTGGAATATGTTCCCACAAAAGAAAAAATTGCTGATATCTTCACAAAGCCATTGCCAAAGAGGTAAACTAGGGGTGATACCCCTCCCTGATCATCAGTAAAATAGAAAAAGTGTTTATCAGTTCATTATGCTTCAACAGAGGAATTCACCTCATCTTATCTAGACTGATGAAAGGGACTGCTGGTCAAAGGGGGAGTAGATTTCATTAAGGTAGTCTTTCTGACTAGCCTTTGGCATTATTGTCAAAAGGGGGAAATTGAAATGGTACATGGCCAGTACAATTGGTAGATGACTGGTAAAAGAACAATAGTGGAAATGCACAAAGATACAATCATAAGACAAGTGACATGATTTCCTATTAATATTTTTTCATAAATGCCAAAGGGGGAGATTGTTGGAATTAAGAGATGGTAACTGGTAAGCTTACTACCGGTACATAGAAATTAAGTATTGTCATTGATTGGAAAAAGAGGAAAGAGGAAAGAGGTGTTTGGCATCTCAATCTAAGGTCTAAAGATCTAAGGAGAACACCAATGGTGGATCTGTATGTAAAGTGACTAATTTTCCAACTGATGACACTATACAAGAAAGAAGAGACTATATCTACTCATCAAGAGCATCTAGTCACTAAGCATAGTGCATCGACAACTGAGGAAATGATTCAACCAAGGAATGGACACAACCAGTGTCGACTACACAATTGAGGAAAAGATGCAACCGATATAAAGAAAGGAAGGAAATGTGATAGGTCAAAGCTCTTACTTGTTTACAACATAAGGATCTTAACCGATCAAGTGAAGACTTCGTTATGGTAAGATTAACCGGGGAAGTCATAGTCAACTATCTGTTAACCAACTCTTTGACCGAGATTTACTACACTAAATTTGGAAGAATTTGAGTTAACAAGTTGATTGGTATGAGGCGCGTTTGAAGGTTTTAAAGCTAAAGTTTGTGGCTCTAAAACATGGAGTTATCTCTTGCGAAGGAAAGGTGTTCGACACACATCTATTATTTTCTTCATAAAGAAAATAAAGCAAGAGCATGCATCAAATGTTTCCTCAATGAACTAATACTCCACTGGGTGATGAATCCGAAGGAGATCTATAAACAGGTCATGCATGAGAAAAGTAATTAGAGAAATAACTCTATATATTCTTCTGTCTGTCAAGAATATAGTTTTCCCTCATTCTGCCAAAGCAAAGAGTGAACCTGTATGCTAAAGAAGCTAAGGTGAATAGAGAAGAAAGGATAAGAGATAAGAGTGTGTAGAGAAGCATAACAAAAAAGGATATCATACCAGCAAGGACTGGTGATGCTTCTCAGTTGAGTATAACAAAGATCTTATCAGGATAAGCAAATCCATTTGTAAAAGGTCAATCCTTCTATTATTTTCTAACAATTACAATAGCTAAATACAAGTATTTTGGGTGGACATTAACAAGTTGTTAGGAATGAATGTTGAATATATCCTATGGGGGAGTATTCATAGCCATTCTATAGTAGTTTTTTTTGCATTCATGACTGTGATTGTCATTAATGTCAACACAGTGATCTACTGAAGTTTAGTAGAGAAGCAGACAATGTTTGAGTTAGCGCACGTGGGATATTGAAGATGACACTATGTAGAGTTAAAGAATTACTCTATGATTTTCTACAAGATCATGGTTAAGAGTGCATATAGAAATTCATTTATTCATGGAAGTTATGAGCATTTTAGTGCAAGCAGTATTTAGGCAGTGTTCCTGAGTAGCGGTTTGTGGAAATCGGATGATATCTTCTAATCAGGATTGAATTTAGTTACGCACAGTTGAGAAGCAGTTGAAGACATGTTTATAGTGATGTGGATGTGATTGCAAGGTCCGAGGTCACACAAGTGAAGAATTATCTTATTTGGAAGCTGACAGTTTTGTGTAATTATGGAATTTTAATGTAACATGTGGAAGATTTTATTTTGTAATATGTATGCCAACTCTCATTTGTAATTATTTGAGTGTGGTATAAAGGAAGGAATGTTTTACTTATTTTAATATATGAAATTATATATGGTATTGTGAAAGTGAATTGCGGAATAGTGCAATAGTTGTTGAAAGAGGATATGCGAAGTACAAAGATCCGGTATTGAGATCTGATGAAGCAGTTGGTGCAGTTTGGCACAATCAGAGGAGAAGTATTGAATTGTTGAGATCACTAATATTTTGTTATTATTCTATTGATTAATACAAAGATCAGTTGGATAGAGTGTCCAGTGATCTTACACCTGAAGTTGTTTGGGCAGTGGGTCCTTCTCTCTTCTATAACTCCTAATAGAGTTATAATCTTTTAGCAAGGATTCAAAGTCTCCTTATAGGGACTCATATGTAATGAATTTATTTCATAAGACTCCTAATAGAGTCCATCCTCTCACAAAGAATTTTCATATTAGTGCATCTTTTGTGGGCATCATTCCCACTAGGGTTTACTCTTTGATCAAGAGGTTCCCTAGTCCACATATCTTGTGTTATTGTGTTGTTGTGTATGTATATCTTTCTATGGTTGTTGATTACATTGCTTACATGGTTAAAATGTATTAAAGTTGATAAAATTTTTATTTATCTGATAAATGATTCACCCACCCCCTCTTAGTTATCTTGGTGGACTTTACTTTCTAACACAGGTCCCTTGTACTAAATCCCTTTACTGGGTGACATCTTTTCAGGTGTTCTAAGTCATCTAATCAGGTAGGCACTAACCAACCTTATTGTATCAAATCCCTTAATTGGGTCACATCTAATAGTGCGTTGTAATCCTTTAACATGGAAGGCTCCTAACATGGCACACTTTAGAAGAGTGCAAAATTTGTGTAGTCTCCTCACACCGTGGTTTTCACCTAATTTGGGTTTCCACGTGATAAATCTGGTGTCACTTTGTGGTTGATTACTTGATGCTACCTTTATGCTTGAATTTTTTCTACTTACAGTTATAAGTATAATCCATTAGATTTATTTTAAAAAGTTTTTATAGGTGCTAATTCACCCCTCGCCTCTTAGCACCAGTTGGGACTGTCAAGGAGTACCCCTGTTTAGTGGAAAGATGGTGTCAGAGTTGGTCATGGAGTGGATAGAGGGGTTATAGAACCACTTTGAATGTGAAAGTGCATTAGAGGCACAAAAAGTAAAGGTAGCTAAATCAAGATTTAGGGGAGCAGTTGTGACATGGTAGAAGTTCATCCAAGATGAAATGAAAAAGGAAAGGAAGAACCCCATAGAAACATGGAAGGGTATGGTTGCTAAAATTAAAGAGGCATACCTGCTAGAGGATTATGAAGTTCATATAAATAAAAAGATGCTTAATTTGAGATAAAAAGAATTGGATGTGAGTACCTACACCAAGGAGTTTCAAAAATTGTGTTTGAGGTCAAGGGTGTAGGAAGATGAGAGCCTTAAAGTAGCAAGATACCTAAATGGATTGAGATGGAGCATCCAAGAGGAGATCAGCTTGCTTAGGCCTACTACCATGCATAAGTGCTATAAAATTTCCCTTAAGGTTGAAGAGATAAGTAAAAAGAAGCAAGACTCCAATTCTAGGGGTAGAGGCCGAGGAAGAGATTCAAGAGGCCATAGGGGTAACTTCAGTGGAAGGGGAAATGAATCAAGATCCTATAATGAGACAAGACAAATGGAGGAGACCAATGGACCAAGTGGTAGAGGTAACCAAAGTAGAGGAAGATGATTTTTCATTAATAGAGGTAGATTTGGTGGCTCTAGTAGAGGATCACACTTTGCTAACATGAAATGTTATAGTTGTGCACAAATTGGGCATCTTGCCTATAGGTTTCTGGATAAGGCCACTTCTTCTCAATTAGATAAGAGGATAAACTTTGTCCAAGAATAAACAAGTAGTGTTAAGTCTCCTAAGGTAATTCCTGATTTAGAAAGTGGGGAAAACTTAATTCTTAGAAGGATATTGTTAAAGGAACCAATGAAAGAAGAACCCAAGTAGAGAAGGGACTTATTCAAGGTAAAGTTCAAGATTCTTGGAAAAGTTTGTAACATGATCATAGACTCCAGGTCTACTGATAACATCATCTCTGAGGAGGTAGTGAAAAATCTTGGTTTGACAAGAATTCCCCATGCCCATCCTTACAAGGTAACTTGGTTGAATAAGGGACAAAATGTGTTGGTTAATGAACAAGTGTGGGTACATTTTTCCATTGGTAATTATTAAGACAAGATGTTATGTGATGTACTACCCATGGATGCATGCCATTTTCTATTGGACAGGCCATGGAAGTATGATAGCAAGGCCATGCATAATAGAGAAAGGAATTCCTACTCATTCCAAAAGAATGGAGTAACATATAGTATACAATCTCTTGTGGATGAAGAGGAGACCAAGACAACAAGTTCTAATGTCTTATTTGCAAGAGGCAAAAATTTCTTGAAGGAACTCAAGAATGCAAATGAAGTCAAGTTTTCTATAGTGGTGAAACCAAATGAAGAAGACAAGCATGAACAAGAACCCCTACCTATAGAGGTGAGAAGATTATTAGAAGAATACAAAGACATAGTAAGTGATGGGAGTCCTACAACTTTACCACCTAAGAGGACAATCATTCATCAAATGGATTTTGTGCCAATAGTTTATTTGCCAAATAAGGCAGTGTACAAGGTGACCCCAGATTAGAACAAAGAGATAGCCCAACAAGTTCAAGAATTGCTTGACCAAGGGTTGATAAGAAAGAACATTAGCCTTTGTGTTTTCCTTGTGGTGTTGGCCCCTAAAAAGTGAGGTAAGTGGAGATTATGCACTGATTCTAGAGCAATAAATAAAATCACCATTAGATACAAATTTCTTATTCTTAGGATAGAAGATCTTATGGATTGTCTTGGAGGTGCTAAGTACTTCACAAAGTTAGACCTCAAGAGTGGGTACCATCAAATTAGGATCAAGGAGGGGGATTATTGGAAGACAACATTTAAGACTACAACATGATTATATGAGTGGTTGGTCATGCCATTTGGGCTCACCAATGCCCCTAATACATTCATGAGATTGATGAATGAAGTGCTAAAGGACTATATAGGAGTATTTGTATTAGTTTACCTTGATGACATATTGATATTAAACAAGACATAGATGGAACACCTTGAACACTTGGAAGTTGTGTTGAAGAAATTGAAGGAAGAAAAATTGACTATCAATCTAGAAAAGTGTGAATTCTTGAAACAAGAGCTGGTGTATTTGGGTTTTGTAATCTCAGAAGGTAACCTAAAGATGGATAAAGGTAAGGTAAAAGCTATCCTTAGCTGGCCTACTCCAAAAAAAGGGAATGAGGTAAGGATTTTCCATGGTTTGGATCAATTCTATAGGAAGTTCATCAAAGGGTTTAGTGAGATTTGTGCCCCTATATTGAACACCATCAAGGGAAAAGTAAAGAATAGATTCAAATGGACCAAAGAGGTTGAGAAGAACTTTGAGTTGTTGAAGATCAAGTTGGCTACCCGATCTATTCTTGTGTCATCTAGTTTTGAGAAACTATTTACCTTGGAATGTGATACTAGTGATGTTGCAGTTGGAGCCGTCTTTAGCCAAGAAGGAAAACCAATATCTTTCTTTAGTGAAAATATCAATGAGGCCAAGACAAGGTATTCATCCTATGATTTGGAGCTTTATACTTTATTCCAAGCCCTTAAGAAATGGAGGCACTATTTTTTTCCCAAGGGATTTGTGGTTTTTACAGATTATCAAGCTTTGAGTTACATTAATACTCCAGAAAAACTAAGTCGTAGGAACATTAAATGGATGGAATTCTTACAAGCCTATACCTTCAATATCAAGCATAAGAAAGGGAAAAATAATATGGTTGTTGATGCCCTTAGTAGAGGGTTTCTCACTGTTCAAGAAGTGAAGTTACAAAGCATTGGAATAGAAGACTTCAAAGACCTATATCAAGATGATGTAGATTTTGCAGAGGTATACAAGGTATGTGCATATTTTAGCAACCATTTCCATAGTCAATTTGTAGATTATACCTTGAAAAATGGTTTATTATTTAAGGGAGGACAATTATGTGTGCCTAGAGGGTCCATGAGAGAGAATCTCATAAAAGAGAAACACAATGGCCCAATCTTAGTGGGCATTTTAGGATTAATAAGAAACTTGATTTAGTTAGTAGATTCTACTATTGGCCAAAGTTGCAAAGGGATGTCAGGAAGTATGTAGAAGAATTTATTGTTTTAGAAAAGGCAAAAGGGATTGCTACCAATACCGGTCTTTACCAACCTCTCCCAATTCCTAATAGGACATGGGAGTACCTTAACATGGACTTCACTGTGGGTTTACCTAGGACTAACACTGGTTATGATAGTGTGTTTGTGGTGGTTGAAAGATTCAACAAGATGAGTAACTTTATTCCATGCAAGACCAACGATGATGCAAGTTATATTGCCCACCTATTCTTCAGAGAGGTAGTAAGGATCCATGGGTTTCCATTGAGCATTTTTTCTGATAGGGATGTGAAGTTTATGGGACACTTTTGGAAGA
Source organism: Chamaecyparis obtusa (assembly GCA_027943335.1). NCBI lineage: Eukaryota > Viridiplantae > Streptophyta > Pinopsida > Cupressales > Cupressaceae > Chamaecyparis > Chamaecyparis obtusa. The sequence continues at coordinate 2,067,632 of BSBK01000771.1, read as the reverse complement.
CATTGTCAAAAAGGCTTGGAACCAACTTTTCTTTCAGTTTAGCCTATCACCCACAGACAAATGGAAAAATATAGGTCATCAGTAGAATATTGGGTAACCTCCTTAGGTGTTTCACAAAGGAGTATGGTCAGATGTGGGACCAGGTAGTACCCCAAGCTGAATATGCATACAATGAAAGTGTCAACAGAACCACCGGTAAGAGCCCCTTTGAAGTTGTTTATGGTATTCACCCAAGAGGGGTATGTGATCTTAGGGACTTAAAAAATATAGAGCATAAGAGTGGACATGATGAAGATTTTTCACAGTCCATGAAAGAGGTTCATGAGAAAGTCAAGATCACAGGAGGAGAGATGTCCAGTTTGAGGTTGGAGAACTTGTTATGGTTCATCTCAACAAGGCTAGATTGAAAAAAAATCCCCCACCAAGGTACAAATGAGAAAGATAGGCCCTTTCTCTATTCTGGCCAAGTATGGTAAAAATGCCTATAAGGTGGCACCACTGGTAGATCTAGCCATTTCCCCTGTGTTTAATGTATAATATTTGAACAAATATAAGGTCCCTAATGTAGACAAAGGAACACAAGGTAAAAAGGTTGTTGTAGATCTCCACAAGGTATCATTACCACACAAGTGCCAGCCTAAAGTAGAGAAGAATCTAGACTCTCGGGTACATAAGAAAAAAGGAAAGGAGTGTACGTGGAGCATCTAGTGAAGTAGAATAACCTATCGGATTCAAAAGACACATGGATTACTAAAGAAATATTTAAGAAATTTGGCATAGACAAAGTGTTGTTGTCACCAAATGTTACTTGATTTCTTTTGTTTAGGGGAGTATGGTGCAGGAGAACCTAGGTAAAGAAGTCTTACTCCATAGTATTTTGTCTTATACTTAATCTTATCCAAGTCAAGAAGAGAATAAGACTCCAAGAGAGTCTAGTAGTTACATAGGTATTTAGTTTAAGTTTTGGACTTGGCACTAAGTTGCCACTAGTTGGACTTAGTTTTCCTAGTTGGCCAAATAGGGCCTAAAGTGTTGAAATGATTAGAAATAGGTTGGTGAAGTTTTTTTTAAGGTGTCTTAAGCTTTATAATAGGTTTAAGGTCAGTCGGATCACTTTGAGGACCTCTAGCAAAAAGTTTCCATGACAAAATGCAAAAGTTGTGAAAGTTGCCCGAGCAACTTTGACATCATTTTGGACAACTTTTACAACTTTCGGGCAAGAAGTGTTTAAATGCCCTAAATATTAGTTAGGGATAGGACCTAGGTTTTTTTTAAGGTTAGAAATTGTATTTAAGGTTTGAAATGGAAAAGTACAATTTTAGACAACTTGTACACAAGTTCCCGAGATAGATTTGATGATTACATTCTTTGAGCTTTCAATACAATCTATTTGAGTTTGAAGCTCATCATTGGAATTTGATTGGAAAAGACTTGTGTTTTACTATTTAATTTCCATAATTTATCTTCTTTCTCTATAAATAAGTTATAATGTTTTTCATTTTACTCTATTTTATTTTTGTGAACCTAACCCTAACTGGACCGTGCCTTGCCAGTTTGAGAGGTTACGATATAGAAATGGTTCCACCTTGACTTCCCTCCATGAAAACTTGATGACTTATGGAGGAAGTAAAGTGGAACCATTGTATATAATTTTCAAACTTGTACAGGTGCCTGAGGAAAATGGAGCTTAGTTTGAAGGCTTGCCCTAGGTGAGACAGGGTGTCCTGATTAAGAGCAAAGCCAATGACAATAAATTTTTCAATGTAGGGTTAGATTGAGAAATGTCATGTAGATACACTCTATATCAGTCTTAGTCTTTCCACATCCCTATAATAAAGACCTCTACTACTTGAAATTCATCAAGAAGTCCTCAATGGATGGAAAATGATCTGGTACAGGAGAGGTAAGCTTTGCCTCAATCTGAAGTGCCTTGAACTCATTCACTGTACCAAACAAGCTGTTAAGCTTGGCCCACATAGCTAGAGGGGTATTGCACCCATTAAGATGAACCTGTAGACTATTTAATACATGTAAAGAAATCAACCCCATTGCCTCATCCATCTTGTTCCTATGCAGCATGACCTCGAAAGGCCTTTGTAAAACTAGTTGCACTGCATCTAAACAAGACCACAACCCTTTTGACTAGAGAAGTCATGCCATTAGGGATTTCCATGTGTGATAGTTATGAGGGGTCAAAAGTTTGAGACAAGAAGAGATCTCAGACATATTTTTATAAGGGGTTTTGTTTTGATACAATTTCAAGTTTACAAAAGTAAATTATAGAAAAAAGGAAATAAAACACCCCCCCACAATTCAATAAACTGAACCCTAGAAGCTGGAAAAGATTTCTTACAATGAGAGAGAAAGAAAGCTTCAAGTGAGTATCATGTGTACCTTTGAATTTTTCTGATCAAAATAACTATAGATCTAGATAGCCATCACTTGCAAAGTACAGTGCCCACGGGGGTTTGAAGTTTTTCCTTTTTAGATCTGCCAATGTAGACATCAGCTCATGCACAACGGTTAGAGGAATAAGGTGCATGTTTAGTAAATGACACCAGAAAGGACACCACTATAATGTGTAGAACATTATTTTGATGCCTCTAATTCCTCAGAAGCCTCTAATTCTCTACATCTCAACAACTACAAAAACAATGCGGGCACTCCTTTCTCAACAAGAGGCCAATGGAAAAGAACAAACCATCTAAAATATTTGTTGCACACTGGTGGGTTATGAGCTTTATTACTCCCCTATAGAAAAAATATGCCTTGTGGTGGTAGTTTCCACTCAAAATATTTGATGCTACATGCTTAATCATATGTTGAAGCTCATATCAAAAGTAGATCCGTTGAAGTATTTTCTATCCCGCAGTACACTCATGTGACGCATGGAATAATGGGTTACACTATTAAGTGGAATTGACCTTCATTATGTGATATGAAATCAATCAAAGGGCATACAATCACAAATCAATTATTAGATGTTCCATTAGTTGATGTATAGCCATTGGGCATACAATCACAAATCAATTAGTAGATGTTCCATTAGGCATGGTAGATGATAAACCAATGTGAAAGCTACATTTTAATGGTTCTTTCACATCACATGGATTGAGGGAAAGCATCCTATTAATCACCCCTTGAGGTGACTACATCCCCAAATATTTTAATATTTTTTCACTTTTACCAGAAATATAGCATAGTAGGAGGCCCTTATCTCATGGCTTAAGATAGGAGTACAATGGAATATCACAAAGTTGAAAGTCTTTGGAGATTCCCAAATCATTATCAAGTAGGTCATAGATGAGTTCCAAATAAAGGATGATAAGATGATGTCATTTAAGCATTTGGTTGATAAACTAAAGTGCCATTTCCAAATCCTTCATTTCACAAAAGTTCCTAGGCTATAGAATAAAGTATAAAATGCAATAGAAACCATTGGTTCCCTTCAAGAAGTGCCACATGAAACCATAGAATATCAGTTCTTAGTCGAGAAAATACATGCACAAGCTCATGAAACATTAGAAATATAAATGGTGTGTGTATTGGTTGGTCCTTAGTCCCCTTGGCACTGTGACATATACCTATTTGAAATATGGTATCATATACCCCCATCTCACTTGATCTCAATTACAAAACTTCATAGGTCCATCCTCTTATTACACCATTATCTCTAATACCCTATATTTCCAGGGCTATCATGATGTACTCTCTTGATGTTTAGATATTACCGAGGTTTATCAATAATTACAAGAGGTTCACATTAAAACCTATAGTGCCACACAAGTGGTATGGTCTTATCCAAGAAACTTATTTGGGATGGATACTACTAGCCTACAATGGAGCATGACACTTCTAATTTCATGAAGAGTTACCAATAATGTAAGCAACATGCAAATCTGATTCACATGCCAATAAAATATTTTTATACCATTATCACCCCATGGCCCTTTTCTTGTTGGAACCTCAACCTCATTGGTAAGATCAACCTGATCTCATTTGATGGACACGAGTGTATCATCACTACTACAAAGAACTTCACAATATGGGTGGAAGAAATTCCCCTCACACTCACCATAGGTGTCCATGTTGGCATGTGATGTTTTGGAGTACTAGGAATCACTTAAGGGTTTTCATTTATGGAAACACTTATGTTGGAGTGATCGCATGTTATGGAGATTACCATTGGCGTCACAGTCATGAAAATGACTAAGTCCAAAATTAGGATAACAGGGTACAGTGCCACAATTTTGGTCAGCGATGAATATATATGAGGTATTATGGCTTGTGAAATTAACTAGAGGTATTTTTGGATGTATTCATGCTTTAGTTAAGAGCGCATAAGTTTTGGTTACCAGATCTATGAGATACAGTGTTTGGAAGGTATGCAAAGACAATAAAATAGTGTAACAGGGTATATGAACAATTGCAAAGGTTAAGGAAAGCACAATGGATATGGTAACATGCTAAGACTAGTGAATAATGTATATTTCCAACTCTTTGGTGATATAAGAGCACCAACTCCATAGACATCATTTAGATAAGTTTTTTATGTTTTTTATGACATTTGTGAAGCCGACTTGAAGGTTTATTTTGTATAAGTATGGATTGTTTTTATGAAAGCAATGTGTGGTATGATAATGATAAAAAAGTAAGTTTGTGAATATAAGAGCAGAGATCATATGTGAGATCAGTAAGAGGCTGAGCTACAATTGGAACTATCTAAGCAAGATAAGTGCTTGTATTGTTCCCCTTTTGAGAACTATTTTGAGACAAGTATTGATTGTAAGAGCAGTGTGCTCACCACCTTTAACCAGGTGTTTTGTATACCTGTAACAGGGTTTTGTATTCCTCTAACAAGGAAATGTACTATGTAAGAATCAGCTCTTAACATGGCTAGATTTCCTAACATGGATATTATACTTTAGTGCATATTTGTGGGTACCATCCCCACCGGGGTTTTCCCTTGGCTAGGGTTTCCTCGAGAACAAATCATGGTGTCATGAGTAATGTGTTATGCTTATATGTTCTTTTTATTTATGCATTAATTTGGATTATTTATAATTGTTTAAATTTGAGATCAAAGTTTTGCAATACTAATTCACTCCCCCTCTCAGTATTACCTAATCCTAACAATTGGTATCAGAGCTATTGGCCCTTGAAGAAAAAGTTTAAAAACTTAAGGGAGATCAGAATGGATTTAGAAGTTTTACAAGATAACTTTGAAGCTTCACTTGAAGATCTAGATAAGATGAAATTTGAGAATGGCGAACTAAAATTTAAATTAAGAAGAGTAGAAGGTTTCATGAGGAAACTTAAAGAACAACTTGAGATTGTAAAAATTCAGAGGCAAGACCTTATGGAGAAGATCAAAGAAGGTTCAAACAATGATACATCAAACAAAGTAAAGATGTTGGAGCAAGAAAAAGAACAAATCAATATTTTTATGATCAAAGAGATTCAGCATGAAAAGGATGAAAGAAACAAAGTTGAAGAGCCACTAAAAGAAGCTAACTTTCAAATAGGACAAATGAAGACCGAACTTGACCACTACAAGGATAAATATCAGGAACTAGATAAATACAATTAGATCATTAAAGGTGAAATCACTCAAGCCAAATTACTTATTGAAAAGTTACACATGAGAAGTGCCAAGATTGATGAACAAAGAGCAAGACAAAAGCCTAAACGAGATATGAGTGGATTTAATGAAGCTGAAAGTTCAAAAACTCAAGAAGAACCAAAAGAATCGAAGAATGAGGAAACACCTATTCCTAAAGAAAGGCCTACCAATGAAGAACCTAGAGAATAGTTCAGACCCTTCAGAGGTAGATGTTTCAGATGCAACAAAGTTGGACATATGAAAAGAGATTGCAGAAGTAAAGGTAACTCTAAGCCCTTTACCAGCTACTGTTTTAATTTCTATGATTATGGACACAAGAAGGAAGCTTGTAGAAAACCTAATTAGTCTAGGTATAAGCAAGATTATGTCAGAGAAGAATTAGTAGCCAAGATTACATGTCAGAAATGCAATAACTTTGGGCACACAACAAGGTATTGTAAGCTACAGACTAATAGAGATAGAAGAAGACAACCTATTTGTTACAAGTGTAACAATCTAGGTCACATTGCAAAGTTTTTTAGATATAATGGAGATGACAACAGAAGAGGACTAAGGAGATCTAGTGAACTAGAAGGAACACCTCCTATGGTTATAAGGAAGAATGTTGGTGATAGTGGTAAAATCCTAAATGATTACATGAATGAATATGAGAGTCAATTCAAGAAATCAGAGGATGAAAAGATATGGAAAGTAAAAGTTTTGAATAAGGTAGTGGTTCAAGGAGGGATAGCTGATGATGTTGCGTGTTCACATGATGAGTTCTTTGAGGTATCAACCTAGAAGGACTCATGGCCTTATGGTGAGCATTAGATGCAGATAACAAAAATCATCTAGCCCCTGTATAAGTGGAGCAAGCTCATGTGAGCTTAGGTGTGATGTGTAAAGATGTTGTGGAGTTTGTGGATGAGAGCGCAACACTTGAAGATTCATCTTCTATGTTCATGAGTTTTGCATCAATTGGATGACATGTGAAGTTGAGCTACCTGTGTTTAATGCACACACTCAACTTGTGATGGATAAAAGACTTGAAAGACTTCATTTCTAAACCATTTTTTGATCAGTGACTAAGGAGAGAAGAAGTGTGAAAGTAGAGCAGTGATCTAGCATAGAGATTTTGTGTTCACGTGAAGCCAAACATCAGATTCAAGAGCATTTACAGTATTTAGACCTAATATCTTTGGAAAGTCATGGATGCACCAGAAGTTTATGATGTTGTAGATAGACCTAGATACAAATTCAAAATGCATCCATTCAAATTCTATGAGGATGATCTAGAAGGGGCATTTTCTCAAACCCCCATAGGTGTGTTACACTTAGAGAATATTAGGGCATACATACAATGCAAGTATGAGATTATTGGGGAGGTTAACATCTTCTATGAATTGAACAGTATGTTAGAAGTAAATGGGTCTTTGGTAGAAGAATTTAAACACTTAAAAGATCTATCAATACTCAATTTAACCTAACTCACAGAGTTCATAGAAGTTGAATGATTCAAAATCATTCTGAGTAGAGTTCATGATTAGTTCTTGTGGATAGGTGATCAACTTGTTAAGATATGTGCTCAGTTGATCCATGATATCACAGGCCTTGACAATGAAGGAACCATACCTTTTGGTGAGAAGAACCTAGGAAAAGAAGCTAAAACCCTAACACACTCTAAATGGGATAAGAGGGCGGTGACAATAAATGATGTTTATTTACAAGATGTCAGATTGGTAGTAATGTTGATAGGATACAAGTTTTTTTATAGTTCCAGACTTAATTCTATATCAGCTGGAGTTATAATGATGGCATACAGAATGGTAAAAGAAAACAAGAAGTACAATCTTTGTGAAATTCTAGCTCAACAATTCATTGAGAATGTAAAAGATATAAAGAAGGATAAATCTAAGGCATTTAGGTTTGGTTCATTTCTAGTTCACATGTACATTCATATCATTCAAAAATTTCTTGGCATGCATCCTAGAGCATGGAAAGATAATGAACCCACTTGACTACAGATCTCAGAATACTATAGAAGACAGAAAAAGGACTGGATTGATGGAGAATTGTTTGGCATGATTAAGATTATGCAAAGGTAGATGAAAGAAAGGTACAAGATTCTAGAAAACTTTGTAGAAAAATATGAGGACACTATATGTTTCATGGTTGAAACTGATTGTATATGCTTTGAGGTAGTTGAGCCTAGAACCAAATGGTGCTATCCTATGGGATATGAGGTAAGTGATGAAATATTGACTATGCAAGTAGAGCATGTATTGGTAGTAGAAAAGGACCCTACTCAAGAAAGATGGGGTACATACAGGGAGAAATATGAGAAAGTCAGAGAAGAACAAGAAAAAAAGTGACAAGGAAAAGAAAACTAAGCAAGATTGTTGAAGAAATTACTGTGGAGGTAGGAATGACAAAGAGGCAGTATTTAGATTTAAAAAATCAGATGGAGGCATCTTCCAGTATGGCCATAGATGCACCCATTCCCTTGGAGATAGAAAAGGAAACAAATCCCACCGATGACATTGTTGATTTATCAACCTCTCAAGAGGAAGAAACACAAGAAGTAGTGACTGCAGTTGTTCCCAGAAGATCAAAAAGGATAGTTAAGTAGGTTAGTCCAAAGGAAAAGAAGAAGAAAAGACAGGTGAGAAAGAGGAAGAGAAAATAGTTCAAAAAAATCCACAAATCCTATAGAAACCAGATATGAAATCACTACAGAAAAGAGTTATCAAAGATGGAAATCTATTAACAGTGAACAGATACTACATGAGAGATAAAACTCTGAGGACCAAGCAGTCATTGAAGATACTATTATTGAGCATCTACTTGTCTTTAAGAAGAATTTGTTGGAAATTGAAGGAAGTATTCCCAAAGCCCTATATGGAAAACTAGAAATCAGAAAATAGTTAGCACATTCGGAGGATGAGAACATAAGAAATAAAAAAATTGATGACATGTTGCCGGTTGTGTCAATTCAGTAAAGAGAAAGAATCGTAAAGGCACTAAAACCCCTACTAAGGACAAAGGCCAGACTAGTCAAGATTATGGCTAGGAAGTATGATGAGGTGATTGAGGACACCCAAAAGGAATTAGACCAAGTTCTAATGTATGACATGCCTAAGAAGGTTTCAGCTCCTAAGGCTTCTAAGCCTATATCTTTGGGTTTAGGAGAGAGTTCAAAGGCAATAGATGAAAGTGCTCAAGTTAGCATGCAACCAGACTTCTTTGTCACTAGTGTGCCTGTTAGCCTTGACACTTCATAGGATGTAAATGATCCATTTATGGACAATGTGGACATTGCGATTGAGGTTGAAGATCAAGAACATATAGAGGAAGGAAAATCAAAAGAGAAATAAGAAGAAAAAGTACAAGAAAAGGAATTACAACAAGAAGAAAAGCAAGAAAGACAACCAAAATCAAAAAAATTTGCTGAGGTCAGATTGGACACATCCCTATTGTTGGCAAGTGTGGCAAACCAGTCAGCTCTGATGTGGACAACATGGATGAAGATGAGCTGATGAAATTATCATTTATGGCTTTTGCTAAAGCTAAGGAGAGATCGGTTTAGAAAGGAGACAAGAGAGCTAAGGTAATGGTCAGGGCTGTAGAAATAGTGAACAAGCTACTCCCCTCACCAGTTATCTTCAAAGACAAGGATGAGGTTGAGAATCTTGGTACAGTATTGGATAGCTTTGATAGTCATTTTGACTCATTGCTAAAGATAGCAGAGGAAAAGGCTGAAAAGAACTTTTTGGAGAAGAAGTTGAGCAAAGTTTGTAAGTCCATCTCATGGGACTTAGATATTCTTAATGCTACTACTCTTAAAGCCAAGATTTGTGTAGCACAAGGCAGGAAACTTTACAACTATTGCATAAAACCCTACAAACATTTAAATAATATTGAGGAGATCATAGCCAAAGATGGGGTTAGCCTTGACAGTATAATGGACAGTTGTGAATCATCTTCACAAACTATGGGAGAGGTAGATAAGGAGACATCTGGGCTATTGGATAAGATAGGAGTACTGGAAATGGAGAAAGAGAGAGCTGCAGATAGATTTGGCTTATTAAGAAGCCTATTGACTCCTAAGCTCACAATGTTGGAGACTCATCTCTCAGAGATGATAAACGTTGAAGGTTCAATGTCAGTATCTACTCTTACTGAGATTAAGGTAGCATAGACATTGTCATATGCACTGAATGGATTAATCCATGTCAGTGAACTACTGATAAATTCATGGACTGAAGAAGTTAAAACCTTGGAAAACTCTTTCCAAGATGTCTTAAATCTGGTGAGTAAGCACTAAACCATTTGTTCTTAAGTTCTACAATTTTGACTATACCTTTGCCATTGATGTCAAAGGGAGAGGAATAAAAAGGAAAAATGAGGAAGATAAAGAATAGAGTTATATGTAGAAAGGAAAATAAAAGAAAAGATTTTAAAAAAAGAAAAAGAAATATAGAAAAGAGAATAAGAGAAAATAAATTGTATTGTGACACTTAGTCATTTTTCTAAGTGTTTCCATCAATGCCAAAGGGAGAGATTGTTGGCATGTGATGTTTTGGAGCACTAGGAATCACTTAAGGGTTGTCATTTATGGAAACACTTATGTTGGAGTGATCGCATGTTATGGAGATTGCCACTGGAGTCACAGTCATGAAAATGACTAAGTCCAGAATTAGGATAATAGGGTACAGTGCCATAGTTTTGGTCAATGATGAAGATATATGAGGTATTATGTCTTGCGAAGTTAACTGGAGGTATTTTGGGATGTATTCATGCTTTAGTTAAGAGCACATAAGTTTTGGTCACTAGTTCTATGAGATACAGTGTTCGGAAGGTATGCGAAGATAGTAAAATAATGTAACAGGGTATATGAACAGTTGCGAAGGCTAATGAAAGCACAATGGATATGGTAACACACTAATACTAGTGAATAAAGTATATTGTTGAATCTTTGGTTATATAAGAGTTCTCACTCCATAGATATCATTTAGATGAGTTTTTTATGTTTTGTATGACAATTGTGAAGCTGACTTGAAGGCTAATTTTGTATAAGTATGGAGTGTTTTTGTGAAAGTGATGTGTGGTATGATTATGATGAAAAAGTAAGTTTTCAAATATAAGAGCAAAGGTCAGATGCGAGATCAATAAGAGGCTGAGATATAATTGGAACTATCTAAGCAAGATAAGTGCTTGTATTGTTCCCCTTTTGAGAACTATTTTGAGACAAATATTGATTGTAAGAGTAGTGTGCTCACCACCCTTAACCAAGTGTTTTTTATACCCCTAACAAGGTTTTTTATTCCTCTAACAAGGAAATTTACTATGTAAAAATCATCTCCTAACAAGGATATTATACTTTAGTGCATATTTGTGGGTACCATACCCACCGGGGTTTTCCCTTGGTCAGGGTTTCCTCGAGAACAAATCATGGTGTCATGAGTACTGTGTTATGCTTATATGTTCTTTTTATTTTTTCATTACTTTGGATTATTTATAATTGTTTAAAGTTGAGATCAAGGTTCTGTAATACTGATTCACCCCCCTTCTCAGTATTACCTAATCCTAATAGTCCAAATATCCAAGTTCATCCTCTAACACCTCATTTTCCTTTTCAACATCCCCTTCACCATCACTGAAAATGCTACACCATTCAAAAACTAGCATATCAAAGAGTTATGTACCCAATTCCACATCCAACATCACTTCTCCACTCCACATTATCCCCAAGATAATGGCCAAACCAAGGAAACCAATAAAAATCTACTAAAAATATTTAAAAAAATTGTTAATGAAATTGGTCATGACTAGTACATTCATATCAATCCTTTTGTGTGGGCCTATCACACCTACATTTGTACCCATACAAGTGCCACTGCATATTCACTTCTATATGGTGTTGAAGTAGTATTACTGATTGAGGTTGAGTTACCATCCCTACACATGTCACTAAAGCATTTGGTTGGTAAAGAGGATTATTGAGTGGCGTGACTCATACATCTTGGCCTACTAGATGAGAAAAGGAAGAAATCATATGATCATTCAGTTATATTCTAGAATAGGATCAAGAGGAGCTATGATAATAAAATATTCCCTAGAAAATTCCAAGTGGGTGATCTTGTATTGAAAGAGAATTAGGTGTAGTGGGATCATGAAAAAAAGGGTAAGATTGAGCCAAATTGTCTTGGCCCTTATGTGATTATAGAAAGCTATGGCTCAAGGGCATATTATTTGTCTACACCAAAAGGCAAAGCATTGAGGGGTCCCATTAATATCATTCATCTAAAAAGGTTCAACACTTGATTCATCTAGTGTACCCCACTTATCTAAAAAAAACATAAAATATATAAAAAAGTCCAAAAAAGGAAGCAAAGAGAAATAAATCATCTAATGGTGAAAACTTGGCAATTAAGACCCTTGGATAAGTACATATGGTGAATATGGAAATGGGTGTTATGTGTAAAGGACTTGTTATTATCTTTTAGGTCCTCATTTCACTCTCAATCATTCTCCATATCCAAACTCATGTTCTTTCACCCCTATCCAATTAAATTCCACCTCATATATATTCCTTGTTTCTTGGGTAATCCATTATCGCACTTGCATGGTGACTATTTTCCTACTATCCCAATCACTAAGCATTGTACATAGTAGTTGTATATAATTCTTAATTTTTTTGTCCTACATTCCTTTTGTCATCAAAACTAGTTTCAATTCCATCCAAAATTGGTCTACATAGGATGTATCCTTCCTCACATTATACCACATAAATCCCATCAACCAATCACCCATTTTGGAAAGAGATGTTTGTGTATATTCACTATGCAATTGGTTTTATTTTTTTAATCTTTGTTTTTATTTTGGGATCCCTTGTTTTACCTCCTGATGATTTCCATGATCCTTTATAACATAGTGTGCTACAAATGGTGAACCTAGGGGGAAGGTCTTTATCTTTTTTTTTGTTGCATCAGTTAGATATTACCCTTGCACTTCCACATGTGATCCATGAAGTCACAAGGTGCATTTGGAAATATCACTTTCTTGTTGATTTTTCTAGCATAATATCCACCCTAGTCATTTGTGTCTTTGGGCTATGTTAGAACAATCCTTGTTTGTTTGTTGAGTCAGTCCTATGCAACATCTACAACAAGGCCTTGGTTAATTATCACCTTGGAAGGTCCTTGATATTGATAAGAAATTTATAAATGATTTCATTACTTTCCCTTCCTCTTGGTTGGTGTTTGGTGTGAATGGTTCTTTTAGCATTCTCCATGTACATTCACCTTAGTTGCATTTGCATTATCTTCCTTAACATTATCACTCAATTCATTTCACTTGGATACATTATTCATCACATTCATGTACATAATCATGTAGTTACTTTCATTATCATCATATTACTTGCATTTAGTTGTATTATCATTTAATTCATTAGCATGTTGTTGCATTAATTACATAATCATATTCACTCTCATTATCATATAGTTACATTTTCATACTAATTATCATATTAGTTGTCTTATGTACATTTTCATGTACATTACCATTATCATTGCATTACAATGCCTTTATCATTTACATATTCTATTCAATAGTTATATTTAGGTCACATTATTACATTAATTATATTAATAACATTAAAAACCTTAATGTATAGTTGCATCTATTTCATACTTATCATTATATCTATTTATTGTATCATTTCATTAATTATTATTACCATGCGCATCTCACTTTAATTATCATATCCATTTCATTTGATTACACATACAAAGTTGTTTTCCATCACATATACATTGCATTTTTTATGCATAATATTTAGATCATCATGCATATCATCCATACATCATGATATCCTACATCATCATAATGTCAATACATATAATAAAATAATTATTATACATCACATATTGCATCATACATGTTAGAGGCATACCATAATCATAAGTGAATTTGCATAATTATAACATCCATATCTCATAAACATGGCATCATATAATTAAATAATATAGATCATCACACCTTGCTTGTAAACATGTTAGAACATACTCACATAGATATATTGGATGTCTTGAGAAGATTGTTAGAATCTTATTGAGCATGTCAGATTTTTGTGGTTGTGTGTGCTGACATTAATGTTTTGTCATTGATGTCAACATATAAATTGTTATTGTAGACAATGTGTTTAGAATGTTTAGTGAAGGATATTTTTGTTGTTTAGAGGCAGCATTGAAGATCTTGTGTTACGATTGTAAGGTATCGTTTAGGTATGTTTGAAGTCTATCTATAGGGGTTCACATATGTTTTCGTGATAGTTTGAGGAAAATATGATTAATTTATCAGGTGATAGTATTTTAGTATTCCTGTTGATAAGTGTTGAAGATGAGTTTGGATTTTGAGTTAGAATTGATGCAAAGGTTCTAAGGGTATTCATGTTTCTTTTTGGATCTCTTGGATCTTGTGATGATCACGATGTTGGTCCACATTGATCTAGGAGATCATATTTTCTATTTTGGTGGCGTGTTGGCATTTCTTCATTTGAGTCATAGCCGACTTAGTAAAGTAACGTGTTGTGACCATTAGAGCTGATTTGGGAAAGTTGTAGCATGTTCAATGATAATATTTTAGATCCTATCTAAGTCTTTTCCGACTTGATTTGGATCGCTTTGTGATTTAAGCATAATGTTTATATCTTTTATTGTAATAGTTCTTAGCTGACCTAGTTGATGTTTAATCTTTTTAATGTGTATAAATGAGACATCTTTTGGTATTTGAGAGAGGATATAGAGATAGGTATATGCGAAGGTGATATACCGATATTTGTATTCTACATTGGAGGCAAAAAATATACTTCATTGGAACTGTAGTGTCATTGAGGATGTTATTAGTCCACCTTGTTATAATCAAAGATATATCGGTGAACCTGACTAAGGGCCAAATTTATTATTTTATTGAGACAAGTGAGCTCTAGGAAGTGGGCCTATGAATGCATGTACATTCCTCTTTTACTCTTTTCACTTTCTCTTAATCAGGTAGTACTTTTCACATAGTACATCTATCTAGTAGTTATCATCCCCACCAAAGTTTTTTCCCTTAACAGGGTTTCCTCAAGAACAAAAACTTGGTTTTTTTTGTTGTGTTGTGGATCTTGATTCATTGTTTTGTTATCATAACTGATAATAATGTTGATGATTGATTATCAGATGGAGATGATGATGAAGACCGACCATGATCAGAGGTATACGTGATGTTAGTAGAATGATTAGATCATTTATAATTTTATCATTAATGTCAAGCAATTCTAGTTTATATTATGTTGCCATATCATTTGGTAATAATATAAGAAGAATGAGTTAAGGAGAAGAAAGAAATGAGAAGTTATGAATATTTTAGAAATTAAATGGGAAACTAATACAGATCAGACAATGATTTGATTATGTTGGTATGATTGTTTTCTACTTGACATATGATTATGTTAAGTTGGTAAAGTATGGTGATAAATATTTGACAGCCCAGTAAGTAAAGTTGTTATGGCTACCGAGATGGAAATGTCACTTGGTAAGATAAAGAGAAAAAGTTGGTCACTCAGTAAAGTGGAAAGGTTTAGGCACTGATCAATGTAACCAAAATTCTAACTGAAGAATACCAAACAAGAAAAATATATTAAATATGGATGGAATCTATATTTAATGATTAACTATGATGAGATGGATAATAATGATGATGAAGAAAGTTAGTTATAGAGATCTACGGTTATGAAAATTCAAGATGTAGATACATGGTTGGATCTAAGTGGCAAAAAGAAGTGAACAAGTTTCAAGAAAAGTTCAAGTTGCTAGGTGAAAAGGAAATGTGTTACTGAGATCCATATCCAGTGAATAATGAAATGAATGGTCAAGATTGATTAATGGAAAATGTAATAGAGGAGATTAAGAGGCAAAAATTGTCTATATAAAGGATGGTCTTGTATGGACAATGGGCTGGCAAACTAAATAGTTAAAGGGTTACCGACTATTGTAGAGGTGAAGGAACAAAGGGATTCTGAGCAGAAAAAAAATGATTTGATGAAATGTTGATGTCAGTGGAAGATGAAGAGGTTAAATGAAGATTAATGAATGCATAAGCATCTGATTGAGAAAAGATAGTTGCACATCTACAGGTCATTTTTATTACTATTGCTTACTAGCACTTGTAATAGATAAATCTCTTAACAGAGTGGACTTAATAGTCTTATTGTAAATCCTGAGAAAGATAACATTCCAAAAAGAGTGTTTAAAGCCCCTTAACAAGGCCACTCCTAACAGGGTGAAGATCCTAATAGATCTAATGTTAATCCCTTAATTGGGTCACACCTAACAGTTATTTTGTAATATTTAACAAGATTGACACTTAACCAGGTGTACTTCAGAAGAGTATATTCCTTAGTGGGCAACAATTTATAGTGGTTTTTCCCATAACTGGGTTTCCACGTTAAATATCTATGTTACACATTGTGAATTATTTGTGAGATTGTTTAACTGAATGATATAATTTATTTACTATTTTTGATAAACAGAGAATTGTGTTTCTACTGAGTAGTTATCGAGTTAATAAGAGAAAATAATTTAAGGAATTTTGTGACCAGGATTACTGATTCAAACCCCTCTTTATAATCCAACATATTTATCTTTTAGATCATTAGTTGGTTTAAGTAGATTTAAGTTTAGATTGTTGATACACAACTGATTCACACACCACACCCACCCCTCATCCCCTCAGTTGTGCTTGCCTCCTTTTAGGCCTAACAAATGGTATTAAAGCTAAGTCCTTTTGAAGAAGATTGATCTTTTGAAGGTGATCCGACATGGAAATCATAAGGAAAGAAATCCCTAATTTTGATGGAAGAAATTACCTAATATGGAAGGATCAAATGACTACTTATTTGATATGGATGGGAGATGAATATTGGAATATCAAAGAGAAACCTTACACCATTCCTAATGACTTTTCTAAGGCTACTACTAATGAAAAGAAAAAATTCAAGGAAAAAATGTTAGCAAGGGAAGCTTTGATTAGTGCCTTATTAGACATGGAGTATTCACACATCTATGGATTGAGGACAACACATGAGGTATGGATTAAATTAGAAACTTTAGAGTACTATGATGATTCTTTCATTGTAGGCTCTAATGTTCTCTTTAGGTAGCATCTCCACAGTATTATATCTTTTCTTCTGTCTTTCTGCATGCATTCTTGGATTGGATACCTCCTTCAAACATGTCTTCTAGATACTTCCATCTTCTGAATTATTCTGATACCAATTGTTAGGAATAGTCCCAAGAGATAACTGAGAGGGGGGGGGGGGTGAATTAGTTATCTAAAAGATTCAATTCTTTATCCAATTAAGTACAAAATAACATTAAGAACATACACAATAAGATAACACTTAACACAACACCATAATTTTGGTTACGAGAAAACCCAAATAGGTAAAAACCCCAGTGTGAATTAGCACCCACCATAAACTACACCAGAGTATAATGATCCCTATTAGAAGATCTTAAAACCCTGTTAAGAGTTGATCTTTACAATGCATGAAGTATAGTGACATGGTCAAAGGTTAGACCCTATTAGGAGTCTTTTATAAATAACCCTGTTAGGGGTGAGGACACATTGTCTGGGAGCACACTGCTCAAATGGTGAAGGCTGCAACCTTCTGCACAATAGATACAAACTATATCTAGATATTAGTGAACTGTTAATTAGACCTGTTCTCTTGATCAGTTCCAATGAATAGCATACACTCTCTTCTTCACATATAGCTTTACTGGCCCAATACTTCGCACTTTCTGCTCTACTCTTTTCTTCACTTCATTTTTCTTGCCTTCTCTTCAGTGATCACAACTAACCGGCTATAAGTAGTGTGATCCAAAAGATATAATCAAGTTGGCCTATTAGAACCTTCTTGACATCATATTAGAGAAACACTACAACTCTCCAACAACAGCTCTAATAGCTAAACCAAGCACGCAACACAAAAAGGACCACACAGCTCAATATGAGTAGACACATCGCTTCACACTATCAACTCCACCAAATTAATTGAAAATTTACTTACAAGATGAAATATGTTATGAGTTATTAACCAAACCTTCTTAACTCATAACCAAACATGCAACCAAACACGCATACCATAATGATAGGCGCAACTGCTGAAACAACATAAACACTATTGGCTCCAACAAACAATCTTAGGAAATTCTAACTTGCGAATAGAAACATCATAACTCAACTTCAACTGCACACCTAACTCTGTGTCCATGAACATAGCTTCAAAAAAATGTCTACAACACAAATATAAATGTGCAAGGCTTCATCATAACCATACTATTAATCATAAACGTGCAACATTTCATCAACAAACAAAATAAAATACCTTTCACCATAGTATGATCTTGTTTGAGTTGGTCCACATAAGTCTATCACATCACATAAGCTGAGTTCTGCTTGGTTCTGAATGAATTCTGTACATGCTTTCCCATCACACATTCCTTGCATATTGTATCAACTGGTTTTTCAATACTAGGGAGGTCTCTTACTGCCTTTACATTGCTTATCTTTACTATATTGTCAAAATTGATGTGACATAGTCTTTTGTGCCATAACCAACTGTCATCTATTTTAGGAAAAAAACAACTTGCTTCTGAATTAAGCTAAAAAACATTACCTTTTGTCTTCAAACTTGATGCAATCATTAATCCTTCTTTGTTATTAATGATGCACTTATTGTTTTTGAATTTCAATTGATATCCTTTGTCAAGCAACTGTCCAACACTTAGTAAGTTATGTTGCAAACCATCAACATATAGAACATCATCAATGTTATTCTCTCCATCCAAAGTGATAGCTCCTCTACCTATGATAGGTTTAGGGGTGTTGTCTCCAAATCTATCCATGTTGCCTTTGTACTTATCCAGATGTACAAATCTATCTTTATCTCCTATCATGTGATGTGAACATCCACTGTCAATGATCCAGTCTATCTTGATGTCTGCTTGTGAAATCAATGCTAGCTCTCGTGCTTTCTTTTCATCTTTAATATCCATTTCATCAAATATTTTTTCCATGGCTTCAATTGCAATAAATCCAATCTCATCTTCTCCTGAATCTTCATCTGATACTCCATCTCCAGCATAGTAACATTCTTTTGTATACTTAGGCTTGAAATTAGTTTTTTACTTCTTAACTCTTGTAGGACACTTAGATGAAAAATGACCTATCTTATTACATGAAAAACATTTGAATGGTAATTGACCTTCATATTTTTCTTTTCCTTTTCTTTTTTTCTTAGCAATCATAGCAATGAATTTATCTAGTTCTTTATCATCATCTTCATCATCAAAATTACCAGAAGTGTTCAAAGATTTCTTACCATGGACTAAGGCTTTGAATGTTGTTTCACTTTTAGGCTCTATCTTCAATCTTGATATCTCAAATGCTGAAATTTTGCTGATTAAGGTCTCTCTTTTGAAGTCTTTTGAAAACTGCATAGTCTCATCTAGGATGTTTATCTTGCTCTCATATTCTATTGTCAAAGTAGTCATCAATTTATCCATTATGTCTTCTTCCGAAATTTCTCCACCATTGTTTCTGATTCTTGCAACTGCTTCATTAATTATTTGATTGTAGGTTCTAATGTTTTGTTCAGGAAGCATCTCCAAAGTATTGTATCTTTTCTTCCATGTCTTTCTACACATATTATTGGCATGGATATTTCCTTCAAACATGTCTTCTAGATACTTCCATATTTTGTAGGCTTTATCTACTTTCTTGATCTCTAAAAACTCACCGTCAGATAAGGCATTGATAAGGGATTCTTTAGAAATTACATTTTGAGTGAACATTTCCTTTTTCTTAATAGTTGCATCACCTTTAGAAAGATCTATTAGAGAGGGAATCTAAACATCTCGAGTAGCTAGTTCAAAAATCTCAAAACCAGTGTACTGCAAATGTGTTATCATTTTGTTCTTCTAGTCTAGATAATTCTCTCCATCAAACTTAGGACTTTCTTTTCTAAAGAATGCCATCTAATCAACCTCAAACAAAGAATGAACTACATAAGTTTGAAGAAAATTTTGTTATTACTGAAGAAGTTGAGATCCTATGCGGTGAAGAAACACCTTTGCAGCAAGACGAAGTCCTAATTGAAGACATAACAGGAGAGGAAGAAGAGAAGGAAGATGAGCTTAAAGAAGAACCTTTTGTTGAGATCCCAGTTAAGGTAAAGAGTGAGAGTATGGATGTAAGTCAAAGCACATTTCTTACTCCTATGTCATCCATATAATTGTTGTCAAGCTTGACTCTTGATACAACAAGTTTAGACTCATGGGGAAAAGAAGATTTGATAAAGATAAGTGTGTTGGCTATGAAGAAAGCTAAAGAAAAACAAGTAATGAGGAACCTTTTATTTGTGGAATCAGTTAGCATACTGAAGAATTTATTTTCTGAGAATAAGAATTTGGTTAATGTTCACTCAGTGGATGATGTTAGCAGCATTTTGTCAAGATTGAAAGAAAACTTTTCATGTCTAGAAGACTGTAATGTCCCCTTTCTAATTTTATATGATATTTAAAGCCTCTGATCAGATTTTAAAATCAAACAACCAATATTTCAAAAGATCAACCAATTTCTCAATAAAACCCAAATCGGGTATGCCCAAAATAGTGCCAAAAACTTCACAGCTTCACATATTATTGATAAATTTGAAAGTAGACATTTTTATAAAAATTTCACCAGAATAACAGCCTACAAAATGAAATTTTCAGATTTGTGTAGAGTTTACACAACAGCTCCCAAACGGAGGACAAAAACAATGCTCATCGGGCTCCCGAAAACAACACAAAATAGCCCGGAAACACTACAAGACACTAATCATCTATCACAAAAGTATAACCATGACCCAATACATATATTCAACTTTATTTTAACATCAAAATGTCTACAATACAGCAGCAAACCAAACTGATATGAAATACTCAACCGGAAACATCAAACTCTTACAAGAAACACACCCGAAAAGTCACAAATTTGCACTGTTCAGCACAAGAGAAAACTCTGCATGAGCTTGCACATGGAATGGCCTCAAACTCCCATCCTTAGCCTTCTTAGAAACCTACAAACTCCCATCCTTGGGTCTCCTTCTCCACAGGTTTGGCAGCCTATGAAGAACAACAAAGCAATGAGCAAAAATCAAGTTCTAGAATGAGACCGAAATGCCTCCAAACCCCTTTAAAAGAGGGCATAACCCTAACTCACGACCAAGAGGGGTAAATAATACATATTTTAATAATAATTTTCATTTATTAATCCATTGATTTCCAAAGATTAGCCTCTTTTCCTAAAACTTCACTTTTTGAGCCTGTCAGCCTTAGCAAAGTTATTATTTTTAATTATTTGAAAATGGGACATGACAAGTCCTCCCTCCCAAATATTTCTTGTCCTCAAGCAATGAAGGTTGCGATGCTCAAGAATATGTGCTCCTTCCCAAGTTGCATCCTCCAATGGTAATCCTTTCCATTTGACCAAATGCTCTATGATACTCCTATTTCTCAATCTTTTCTCTCTTGTATCCAAAACCTCTTCTGCTATCAAAACTAATTTCCCCTCATCATCAAGAGGTGGTAATTCTGTAGATACTATGGATTGCTATACTAGAACCCTCTTCATGAAAGAGATATGGAAAACATTATGTATTTTGCTGTTTGGTGGGAGCTCCAATTCATAAGCTACCTCTCCTACCTTCTTAATGATCTTATAAGGCCCATAGAACCTTGGCTTGAGCTTCTCTACCCCACTCCTCTTCAAGGTACTTTGGTTATATGGCTGAAACCTGAAAAATACCAAATCTCCCACCTCAAAAGATCTTTTAGTCCTTTTCCTATCAGCATACAACTTTTGTTGGTTTTGTGCATGTTGTAGATTATCCTTGAGGGACCTTATTATGTCTTGGCTTTGCTTAACAAAATCACTTGCTATAGGTACTCTGCTATCTGAAAGTACTAGATCAACAAAGGAAAGGGCATCATAACCATAAAGAGCATGAAAAGGAGGCATACCAATAGACATGTGATGAGATGTATTGTAACAATACTCCCCTAGGTGCAACCATTTCACCCAAGCATGTTGTTGATTTGAAACATAGTTCCTCAAATATCCCTCTATCCATTTATTAACTATCTATGTTTGTCCATCTGTTTGAGGGTGATAGCTAGTACTGGGAGTGAGTTCAATTCCTTCCAAATGAAAGAGCTCCTTCCAAAAAGATCTGAGGAATCTATTGTTCCGGTCATTGACAATGTTTCTAGGCAAGCCATGTAACCTGAAAATTTCCTTGAAGAACAATTCTGCCACTTGTCATGCCTTGAAATCAGATGTGATGGGAAAGAAATGTGCATAATTTGTTAGTCTATCTACCACCACATATATGCAATCCTTACCTTGAACCTTGGGCAACCCAGTGATGAAGTCCATGGAAATATTTTCCCATTTTTTATCAGAAATAGGAAGTGGCTACAACAACCCTACAGGAAAAATTTGCTCACTCTTGTTTTGTTGGCATACCATACATTCCTTAATGTGTTTAAGGACATCCTCCTTCATACCCTTCCATGAAAACCACTCTCAAAGTTTCCTGTATGTCTTGAAGTATCCTTGATGACCAGCCAAAGGTGTGTCATGAAAGGCCCTTAATATCCTCTCTTTAGTTTTTGATCCTGGCACTAAGAAGATCCTATTCTTGTAAAAAATCAATTCATCAACAACCTTGTACCTATTATCATCCACTAACTTATCCAAAATCTTGGTGGCAAAGGAATCTTTAGCATACTCTGAAAGTATGGAGACTTTCCAATCAGCAGAGATAGATGTTAAGGAACACAAAGTGGGCTTTCTTGAGAGAGCATTAGCAACCACATTATTCTTTCCTTTCATGTATTCAATATCAAAATCATAAGCTTGCAATTTTCTTACCCATTTTTGTTGATGATCATTCAAATCCCTTTGGTTCAAGAAGAACCTGAGGCTATTATGGTCTGTCTTTACAATGAATCTCCCACATACCAAATATTGTCTAAACTTATGAAGTGCATGCATGATTGCCAACATTTCCTTATCATAGATGGAATAACCTTTCTTTGATTGATTTAAGTTTCTACTCTTAGATGCTTTTCGATGTCCCCTTTGAGTTAGGAAAGCCCCTATACCTTCTCCAAAAGCATCACATTCAACAACAAAAGGTAAAGAAAAATCTAGAATTGCAAGCACATGGCATGAACTCATTACCTCCTTAAGCTTATCAAATATTTTTTGTGCCTCTTCTGTCCAAATAAAAGCTCCTTTCTTTGTCAAATCAGTCAAGGGGGCAGCAAGCTGAGAAAATCCCTTGAAAAATCTCCTATAGTAGCTACACAACCCAAAGAAACCTCTCAACTATGTAAGATTAGTGGGTGGAGGCCAATCTAAAATTGCCTAGATTTTTTGTTGATCAACCTGTACTCCTTTAGAACTTATAATATGTCCCAAATATAGGATCTCTGTCAAACCAAACTCACATTTAGATAGCTTAGCATAGAAGGATTGCTGCTCCAAAATTCCTGAAATAGTGTCTATGTGCTTTAGATGCTCTTCCCATGTTTTACTGTAAATCAAGATATCATCAAAAAATACCAAAACAAATTTTTGAAGATGCTTGCTGAATACCTTATTCATACAAGATTGGAATGTTTCTAGTGTATTAGTGAGGCCAAATGGCATAACAAGAAATTTGAAGTGCCCATAGTGACATTTGAAAGTAGTCTTTTCCACATCTTCCCTCCTCATGCGGATTTGATGGTACCTTGATCTTAAGTCAATTTTTGAGAAGTATACAACACCATGTAACTCATCAATGAGTTCATCTATGTGTGGTATGGGATACCTATTTTTTATGGTCTTCTTGTTTAGAGCCCTATAGTCTATACACAATCTCATTGTACCATCCTTTTTCTTGACAAGTACCACAGACGATGCAAATGGACTAGAGCTAGGCCTTATGAATCCCATGTCTAGGAGTTCCTTAATAGTTTTTTCTATTTATTCCTTATAACCTCTTTGATGGTGGTCTGGAGTTGTTATAACTAGTTTGGCACCCTGTTCTAACTCTATAACATGCTCAAAACCTCTATCTGGTGGTAATCTCAGAGATAAATCATGGAAAACTATACTATGCTTATCAAGAATATTTTGAATTTCAAAATGGAAATTACTTTGATTCTTTGGAGAGCTTGTTGGATGGATTATGACTCTTGTTGCCCATGCTACTTGTCCTCTTTGAAAAGTCCTCTCCATCCTCTTTGCAGTGACCACCTTAGGTGCTCCATTCGATAAGCCTCTCAATAAGACTTCTTTCCCATTGGAATGAAATTTAAACTCCATAGTTTTATGGTTCATGTAATAGCCTCCAATAGAGTGCAACCATTGAACACCCAATACAAGATTTGTCTCCCCAATACCAACAACATAGAAGTCATCACATAACTCATAATCTCATAAGGTCATCTTGAGTTGTTTCACCACCCGTGTGCAAAGCATAGTGAATCCATCAGCTACAGTAACATTGAATCCCTCAAAATCTTCTGCTTTAAGCCCCCTTTTCATGACAAATCCCTCATTAATAAAATTGTGAGTTACCCCACTATCAAGAAGAACTGTCAACCTTTTCCCTTCTAGTACCCCTCGAATTCGAAAGGGATGGTATCTTGGGACTCCTGCTGCTAAAGTGCCATCCTTGTTGATTTCTTTTTCTTTCTCTTCTTCTTCCTCCTCCTTGGTGTTATGAAATTCCTCATGCTCATCTGAATTAGATTCTCAAGCAACTTCAATATAGTGCACTTGACCTTTCCCCAAACATCTGTGTCTTGGAACCCATGGTTCTCTACAAGTGAAACAAATCTTTTTCCTTCGTAATTCACCCCTAGTCTCTTCTTCTACCTTCTTTTTTGCTACATTTATCACATTCTTTGGTGGTGGTGTTGGAAAAGTCTTTTTCTAAAAATTCCCCTCATGTTGCCAAAGATTTGAGGGTTTTTGATTAGTGACTGGTTTCATAGGCACACAAGTTTTAAGTTGCAAGCTTCTTTTGATAGCTTCCTATAAGGTTGAGGGTGAGAAAGCCTTAACCAAACCTTTAATAGAATCTTCCAAACCATCAAGAAAAAGATAAACAATCTTCTTTTCACTCATATCAGATACCATAATAGCCACCTTTTGAAACTCTTCTATATACTCATTAACCGATTTGGTTTGCTTCAACTTTGACAATTCTTTAAAATACTCTTCATCATCCTTGAGATTAAATCTATCTATCACTCTTTGACTGAAATCATCAAATGTAGTTACCTGATCATGACCTTGAGTAGTCATTCCATGATACCACCAATCATAGGCTACATCTTCCAAGTGTAGACTTGTGAATTGAACGGCATCACTCTCCTTCATGGGGTTAAGTGTGAAGAAGGTCTGTAATTTTTGTAGCCATGTTCTAGCTGAAATTTTATTTGTTCCATCAAAAGTAGGTGCTGTAAACTTGCTTATTTTATTTTTGAGCTCTTTTCCACTTATTTCATGCTCCCTCCTATACTCTTTCTTGGGCATCAAAGTGTTCATCATATCCACATGTTCTCTAAAAGGAATCAAACTGTGAAAGTCATCATCTAAGCCATTATAAGTAGCTCTTAATGCAATCAAGTTACCTATAACTTCTTCCATAGGACTAAGGGCTAGATTTGGTACTGGTGGCTCATCTGTAGGCAAGAAAATAGTTTTTGTTGATTTAGAGGGTGTGGGTTTCAGATTTCTTGGCTCCTCTGAAGTGCTCCCTTTCTCATTACTAGATACAACTCCTTGCAATTTTTTTGTCAATATCCGCAAAGCCTCTCTAGTTTCTGCCAAACTATCCAATGTTTGCTTCTGAGTATTCTGGATGTCCTGGAAGAATTTATTTTCCATCTCATCTAGGTAATCCATACTTGTTCCTTCCTTGGATTTTGTACTTTTATTTTCAACTGGAGGTTTGATCAAAATTTCTTTATTCTTTTCTTGCTACAAATATCTCTTTTCTCTTTCACTTAGTTGCATACAAACTTCTACAAACCCTCAAGCTGGCAAGATCATAGCTCTGATACCACTGTAATGTCCCTTTTCTGATTTTATATGATATTTAAAGCCTCTAATCAGATTTTAAAATCAAACAACCAATATTTCAAAAGATCAACCAATTTCTCAATAAAACCCAAATCGGGTATGCCCGGAATAGTGCCAAAAACTTCACAGCTTCACATATTATTGATAAATCTGAAAGTAGACATTTTTACAAAAAATTCACTAGCATAATGGCCCAAAAAATGACATTTCCAGATCTGTACAGAGTTTACACAACAACTCCCAAATGGAGGACAAAAATAATGCTCATCGGGCTCTCAAAAACAACATAAAATAGCCCGAAAACACCACAAGACACTAATAATCTATCACAGAAGTATAACCATGACCAATACATATATTCAGATCTATTTTAACATCAAAATGTCTACAATACAATAGAATACCAAATTGATATGAAATACTCAACCGGAAACATCAAACTCTTACAAGAAACACACCCGAAAACTCACAAATTTACACTGTTCAGCACAAGGGAAAACTCTGCATGAGCTTGCACATGGAATAGCCTCAAACTCCCCTCCTTATCCTTCCTAAAAACCTAAAAACTCTCATCCTTGGGTCTCCTTCTCCACAGGTTTGGCAGCCTCTGAAGAACAACAAAGCAATGAGCAAAAATCAAGTTCTAGAATGAGCCTGAAATGCCTCCAAACCCCTTTAAAAGAGGGCATAACCCTAACTCATGACCAAGAGGGGTAAATAATACATATTTTAATAATAATTTTCCTTTATTAATCCATTGGTTTCCAAAGATTATCCCCTTTTCCCGAAACTTCACTTTTTGAGCCTGCCAGCCTTAACAAAGTTATTATTTTTAATTATTTGAAAAGGGGACATGACAAAGACTCAGTGACAAAAATTTCTGAAGAGAATTACAACAAGAAAAGGCTGAATGAATTGATAAGAAATTTCTCACTCGACCTTAATTCTCTAAAGATTGGTCAAGAAATGATGAAAGAGTTAGCAGCAAAAGGAAGAAAGATGACAGCTGACTGCATGGATAAGGATAAACTCACTTCAGACCACTCTAAGAAGATTCAGGAAGCATAATCTCTGATGGCAGTAGTAAGAAAATCAGTTGAAGACCCCTCTCAAGAAATAAATATGTGCAATAATATTTATCAAGGACATATAGACAAAATAGAGAAGGCAAAAAAATAGATTGAAAAGATAAGGGCTAGAAAAGCACAACTAAGAAATGCACTAGCGCCCTCACTAGATGTACTGAATCAAAACATCAAGCATATAGATGCTACAATAGTAACATACAATCAAGGTCCCTACATGGATGTATAAAAGATGGAGAATCTCACATATGCACTATGCGCCCATCTTCAGACAGTTGATGCACTTAAGGTATTCTAGCAGCAAGATATCAAAAACCTTCAGATTGCATATCCTGATGTATATATTGTGTAAACACTTAAAGATTTCAAATTTTTTTTTGGCACCTTTGTCATTAATGTCAAAGGGGGAGTAGTATAAATGGTATAATGGAGATATAATAGTATATGATGTATAATATACAGAGAAAGGTAATATTATATGATAGCAAGTTTTTGTGTAAAGATATAGTTTAGCAACCTCACCATATTCCTTTGTTTCCATTAATGACAAAGGAGGAGATTGTTGGAAAGTTGACTTCACTAAGATTATATGACTAGTTTTGTGTTTTCATTATGAAAAAAAAATTCATATGAATTTTTGATAGTCAGCACACAAACTTTGAAGCTCATATTTCGGCCAAGTATGGAAGACAATGCAAATAGTGAAGCACCTGATGATCAGAGAAATCAGAGCACATGTGTATGATCAATTTTTGGCATGCACCCTTGAATATAATCTTTTGAGTATGTTATTATGCTAAGTCTAAGAATGCATGATCATATATGATAGTATCGAGAAGTTACAACAAGTCTAAGTGACACTTGCAGTTAAGCGATAATACAAAACAGAGCATGCGGCCGACAAGAAGTTTTTTGTTTAGCGTATATCATCTTGTTTTGTAAAGGCTATGCACCTATTGTAATAGTTTTTTAAACATGTTATTATCATTTTATGTAAACATGCTTGAGCCAATTAAGTTGGAAGCATTGTATGTGTTAGGTTTTAGGCCGACACAATATTTAGTTTTGGTTGCACCCATTCTGCATGTATATATATGACATGTGGTTTTGTATTTAGAGATAGAGAGTATCGAAGATATATAGAAGAGAAGAAGTATGCGAGTTCAGTCAGTATGAGATAAAGCTCTAAAAGGAGTTAGAGAAATAACGCACAAAAGGAACTGATCAAACAACAGTGTTAAAGAAGTAGTTCACCCTTACAAATATAGTGTGTATCTGATAACCAGGAGGTTGTAGCCTTCTTCATTGGGTAGTGAGCTCTGGCTGTGATCCATCCACCCCTAGCAAGGTTTTTTTCTTCAAGACTCCTAATAGAGTCATTGTACTTAGTATTGTAATGACTTCTCCTAATAGGGCAAATGAACTCTAACAAGTTCATAAGACTAGTGCAATTATTCGTGGGTGCTAATTCCCATCGGGGTTTTCCTGTGGACAAGGTTTCCCCATAAACATATCTTGTGTTATGTGTTATGATTGATTGTTTTATTTTCTTTACTATTCATTTTAGTATTTAAGTAATTGGGCTAAGTTTCAAGAAGCATAAAACATAATTATGGAACATTGATTCACCCCCCTCTCAGTGTTCCCATTCTTAAAAATATTGTTAGGAATTGTCCCAAGAGATAATTGAGAGGGGGGAGGGGGGGTGAATCAGTTATCTACAAGATTCAATTCTTTATCCAATTCAGTATAGAATAACATTATGCACATACACAATAAGATAACACTTAACACAACACCACAATTTTGGTTACGTGGAAACCCAAATAGGTAAAAATTCGGATGAGAATTAGCACCCACTATAAACTGCACTAGATTATAATGATCCCTATTAGAAGATATTACAACCCTATTAGGAGTTGATCTTTACAATGCATGATGTATAGTAACCTGGTCAAAGGTCAGACCCTGTTAGGAGTCTTTTATAAATAAACCTGTTAGGGGTGAAGACACACTATCCAAGAGCACACTGCTCAAATGGTGAAGGCTGCAACCTTCTGCACAATAGATACACACTATATATAGATCTTGGTGAATTTTGAATTAGACCTACCATCTTGATTAGTTACAATGTATAGCATACACTCTCTACTTCGCACTTTCTACTATGCTCTTTTCTTCACTTGTTTTTCATCTCTTCTCTTCAATGATGACAACTTATTGACTATAAGTAGTCTTCTCCAAAAGATATAATCAAGTCAGCCTATTAGAACCTTCTTGAAATCATATTAGAGAAACACTACAACTCTCCAAAAACATCTCCAACAAATAAACCAAGCATGCAACACAAAAAGGAATGCACAACTCAATATGAGTAGACATGTCGCTTTACACTGTCAGCTCCACCAAATTAACTAAAACTTTACTTACAATCTAAAATATGTTATGCATTGTTAACCAAACCTTCTTAACTCATAACCAAACACAAAACCAAACATGCATACCATAATGATAGGCAGAACTGCTGAAACAACACAAACACTATCGGCTCCAGCAAACAATCTCAGGAAACTATAACTGGAAAATAGAAACATCATAACTCAACTTCAACTACACAACTAACTCTGCATCCATGAACATATCTTCACAAACATTTCTACAACACAAATATAAACGTGCAAGGCTTCATCATAACCATACTATGAATCACATACTGAACTGTTCCTGTAACACTGTCAAGAACACTACTGATACAAACAACTGCACAACTATCTGCACTTAGAATCAACCTCTACGTCTATGATATCATGCTGATAACATATCTAAGAAACATATGCTCAAGGCTATCTACATAAGACTTCAATGCACGCTTCTTACCATATGTTGTCATCAATGACAAACATACAGTCAATACTAGCTTGCTGGAAAATCTCCAACAATGGAGTATTCACACATCTATGAATTGAGGACAACACATGAGGAATGGACTAAATTAGAAACTATTTAGGAAGGTGAAAAGTATGTTAATCAAGCTAAGTTGTAGTGTTTTAAAGCAATATTTGAATATATGAAGGTGAGTGAAAGAGAATCTATCTCATCCTATTTGTTGAGAGTAAATGATTTGGTTTGTGACATCAGATGTGTTGGGGGTACCTTGACTGATGATGAAGTTGTAAGAAAAATTTAGAGATATTTACCCACATGTTATAGTGAGAAGATTGCAGCTATTGAGGAATTGAGAACTATTAGAGATATTTCAGGAGAAGCTTTGGTTGGTAGACCTTCCCTATGAGATGACTACTCTTAGAAAGGAACTTCCAAAAGTTAAAACTATATTTAAAGCCAGTATGACTAACTATGAAAATGGAGAGAGATCCTCTAAAAAAAATTTCAACTGCTATGTTAATCAATGGGAACAAATAATGGAAGAGGAAAGGAATATTGATAAACTTGAAGCCTTGATTACAAAAAGACTACCTAAGGGCTCCCGGTAAGTATGAAGGAAAGTTTCCTTTTAAATGATTTAACTATAAAAAGATTGGTTATATTGCATCTAGATGTCCTAATAAAGTTTCTAAGGAACATTAGTTTAGATCTAAGAAATTTCATCCTAAGGGTCATAAAAAAATTTATTCTGAAGAAGGTATGACTAATGATGAATCTGGTGATGAAGAAGAGATTGTGTTCATTTCTATTAAAGAAGATAATCCTAACTAAGAGAAAGCTTTGGTTTCACATCTTGATAAAAGAAATGAATGGGTCATTGATAGTGGATGCTCACATCATAGGATTGGTGATAAAGAAAAGTTTTTGAAGCTTGAAGATTATGATGGTGGTGTTATTAGATTCGGTAATATTAGTCCTTGTTTTATTAGATGAAAAGTATCTATCACTTTTGATGGTAAGACTAGTACTGATGATGCTCTATATGTTGAAGGCTTAAGACATAATTTATTGAGTGTTGGAAAACTACTAGATAAGGGATAACAATTAGAATTCATGGAAGAGAAGTGTAAGATCCTTGGAAGTGTAAGAAATCTGATTACATCTAGTACATATACCATAGGTAATATATTTCATTTGAAAACTATTGAGAATAAGTTCTTGGTTGCTAAGATTGATGAAAGTTGGCTATGTCCTAAAAGAGTTTTTTGTATGAAATTGTATAATATAGTAAAGGTTAGCACTACTAATATTGTAAGAGATCTTCCTAAGCTGATGAAGGTTGATAATATGTGCAAAGAGTGTCAATTGGGTAAGATGATTAGATCTACTTTTAAGAATAAGACATATTCTTCAAGTGGGTTGCTAGATTTGGTGCATATTGATTTGTGTGGTCCTACTAAGACAAGAAGTTATTATGGAGACAAATACTTTATGCTAATTATTTATGATTATTCAAGGATGATGTGTGTCACCTTTTTTAAGGATAAATCATAATCCTTTAATATTTTTTTTAGATATTTAAGATGGTAGGGACTGAGTCTGGATAGATATTGAAGTGCCTAAGATCAGAGAGGTGGAGAAATCACATTTGGTGAGTTTTATGCTTTTTGTGAAGAACATAGTATAAAGAGGTAGACTTCTACTCCATGAAGCCCACAGTAGAATGCTGTTTTAGAGAGAAGGAATATAACTATTCTAGACACAACTAGGACAATGATGATCGAAGGAAGTGTTCTGCAAATCTACTGGAGAGAAGTGGTGAGCGCTACAATATACACTTTTAATCAGGTACACATAAAGAAAGGAATCAGTAAGACTCGTTATGAACTTTGGCTTGACAATGCTCATAATGTAAAGTGTTTTAGAAAAAATGGAAGTACATTTTATATTAAGAGAGATAAGGATGTTGAAAAGTTTGATCCTAGAAGTGATGAAGGGATATTTATCACTAACTCATTATGGAACATTTTTCAATGCATGTTCATCAAAATTTAGATGATAAAATATCGATCCTGTAATGACTTATCATCCATCTTTTCATCACCCAATTTTTATTAGATGGTCTACTAGACATATCAGTTTCAACTGGCTGACGACATCGTAGTCAAAAGTTTGACATCCACTTTGTCAAAACTTATGGACAAGAACTTGATATTTCATGACCACATCATCAGAGAGAGTAATTAAAATACTGACACCAATCTGTAAGATGAGAATGCAAAGCCTTTGATGCACTACTTTGTCATAGATTTAGCATTCTCTTCAAAGACTATTTGGGAGTTTTGTTAGAATTATGATGACATGTCGCATGGAGATTTCAATGCCCTAGGGAAAAAATAATTGCTTTGAGTCTTGCCAAAACCTTTTATGATTTTTCATCTCATTAACACTGGGAGTTTGAAGGAATTTAATATAATAAATAACACATTGGGACAAAAAGTGGAATCAATGTATGAATTTCAAATATTTTGAGAAGATGTATGAGTGGGATCTAATAAGGACATTGTTGATGGTGTCGTTGACCTAGGTTATTGAATCATATCCAGCGTTGGTACTCAGTCTTATAGCCTTCTCCTCACTTTTGTCCCACCTTTTCTTATTGAAGAAGATCTTTTTTTTAATTTAAGAGATCTAGAAAGCATCTTCTTCAATAAGATGAGGTGGGTCATAAGTGAGGAAGAGGGTTGCAAGATTAAGTATCAGTGCAAGGATGAAGATTTAGTAACCTACGTCAATGTCACCTTCAACAATGTCCTTGCTATATTCCAGTCATAGAACTTCTTTTCACAATCTTAAAACTTTTGACATTTATTCCCCTTAGTGTCCCAATTTGTTAGTCATTATATATAATTCCTTCAGACCACCAATGTTGATGAGATAAAAATTGTAATAGGTGATGATGGTGATGGTGACGATGATGAAGACCGACCTAGATCATAGGTATATAATATTGTAGAAGGATTAGATCAGTTATTATTTTGTCATTGATGTCAAGCAATTAATTTCTAGTTTATATTGAGTTGCCATATCATTCAGAGTATGATATAAGTTGAATGAGTTACGAAAAAAATAAAAATTAAAAAGTTGTGAAGCTAAAGAACTTAATTGGGTGACTAATACAAATCAGACAATGATTAGGTTATATTGATTTAGTTGTTTTCTACTTTACATTTGATTATATCAAGTCAGCAAAGGATATTGGTCAAGTCGGTAAACAAAATAGTTTGGTTACCGAGAAGGAAGAAGTTATTCGATAAAAAGAAAGTAATTTTCGTTAAAGTGAAATAAACTCAAGATACTAAGTACACAGAGTTATTTACTGAGCAGAGCAAATAGAATTTCAGTTGAAGGAAAAATAAGTTAGCCATTGAGTAAGGAACATAAATTAAATACAAGGACCAGAACAACATTTAATGATGAGCTATTGGATGAGGAAGAGTTGGTTGGAGAGATCTACGATCATAAAAAATCAAGGTGATGATCTATAGTAAATATCTAAGAAACAAAAGTGAAGGTACAAGTTCCAAGAAAAGTTCAAGTTCTGAGGTGATGATAATTTTTTTTTACCAAGTTTTAGATTCATTAAATCAGTTCAAGAGGATGATTTGATGGTTGAGAATAAATAGAGGAAAACATAATAAAGGAGATTGAGAGGCAAAATAGAGTGTATATAAAGGATGAAATTTAATGGAAAACAAGCTAGCAAGTTGAAAGGTGGATGTGTAACCGACTGATGTAGTGAAGAAGAAAAAGTTTGAAATCTGAGTCTACAAGAAAATATTGATGTTCAGTGTTGAGGCCAGTGGAAAGTGATTGAATGAAGTGAAGATAAAGAGCACATAAGGGATTTGACTAAGAAAGAGGTAGTTGCATATTTACAGATCAAGTTTTATACTGTTGCTTTTTAACATTTGTAGCAAAATAATCTCTTAACCAAGTTGAATTAACAGTCTTAAATTCTAAAACCTTGAGAGAGGTGACATTATAGAAGATTTTTTAAAGACCTTTAACCAAGAAATTCCTAACAGGGTGAAGATCCTAACAGATTTGAGGAAAATCTCCTAAAAGGCTCACATTTAACAATATGCATTGTAATCTTTAACAAGATTGGATTTTAATCGAGCATACTTCAGAAGAGTATTTCTTCGGTGGGTGACAATTCCTATAGTGTCTTTTCCCAAATTGGGTTTCTATGTTAAAAATGGTGTTATATGTGTTGAATGTTATTGCTAATTGATAAAGTTAATTTACGGTAATCGGTTAATATTGAAGTTTGTTTGACCAAGTTGTTATCAAGTTGAATCATAGTTAAACTTTTAAGGTTTAAAGAATCACTTATTACTGATTCACCCCCCATATTAGTAATCTAATAATTGGTATCGGAGCTAAGTACTCTAAAGAGATAAGTTTGAAAAACTTGAGTAAATGATCTGCAGATGTATAAGAGGGAGACACCAAAGTTGAATAGAGACAACTTCTCTACATGGAAAAGTAGGATGAGTTTGTGTTAGAATTTATAATCTTTCCTTGGTGGTTTATTATACATTTGGATAAGCCAAGGTATCCTAATTATAATTTTTCATCTAGTCCAAGTGGGAGGACAACCCATATTTTGTATTTCCTTTATTAAGGAAATTAGTTTATTCCTCCT
Organism: Chamaecyparis obtusa; assembly: GCA_027943335.1. Lineage (NCBI taxonomy): Eukaryota > Viridiplantae > Streptophyta > Pinopsida > Cupressales > Cupressaceae > Chamaecyparis > Chamaecyparis obtusa. The sequence continues at coordinate 2,033,110 of BSBK01000771.1, read as the reverse complement.
TATGAGGATTCTCACACTTGGTACACACTTAGTATGAATGTGGCATTATTCTCACAATTTTCCTAATTTTTACTCACCTTCATATCTTACCTCTCTCTTTTATTGTGTTTATGGTAATACTCTTCCTTTTGTTCACTCACTTGGATTTCTTCCTTTAAAGTTCTCTTCATTTTTTTGAATATTTCTAACATGGTATCAGATCTAGTTAAATCCCTATTTTGAGTGTTGCATGAAGGTACCATTTGAAGGATATCTCGTTTGAGAAGAATTTTTTTTATTTATCGAGATTAACTTTTTGTTGCAAGGTTTTGATTGTTTATAGATCTAACATTTTATTTAACTAGTTCAGAATGGTTTACCGCCAGATCTAAGTCTATTAATCTTCATTTCAAGTTTTTTTAGATCTAACTATACCTTGTTTGGTCAGCTTGCCACCAAAGAGTTTCTTTTGATTTTGCTAACATTCTTTGCAAGATATTTTAATCAGCTTCCTTTAAACTCTAATGGTTTGTTCTTGCTTTATTTCTCTATCAATCTTCATGTTTATCTAACCGTTCTTCATTTAGTTTTTTTTGGATATCTGGTATTTGCAACTCTTCATATCTCTGTATTATTCTTTGTTTAACAACTAATATTTTGCGAGATTCTAAAATCAATCTTTCAATTCTTTCTAATATCTATGCATCCAGGTTTATTGTCTCACATATCTTTGTTATTCCATTATATTAAATCTTTGTTTATATATCTCCATCTCTTGTTTATTATTTGATTTATCTAGCTACAACTCTTTGTATTCTTGTCTTTTGTTTTAGTTCCCTTGTTGTTTATGCAACTATTTTTTTTTAAATGTCTTAACTCACATGCATAGCCATTTTCCATTCATTTTTTATTGATAGATAAGAGTGAATCTAAAAAAACTGCGATCTAGGTTTTGTGCAGGACCCTCCAATTTTTCTTTTTTGTGAGTAATTTTCCAAAATTTGTCCTCATTTGAGACAAACACATGGTTCTTTACAAACATTTTTTTGCAGATTCATCATAGTGTTGTGTTTTTATCTAAATTCAAACTTTAAACTAACATTTTTCTTCTCATTATTCATAGTAGATTCTTTATTATTGTTTCTTGTCTTATCTTTGTTTAGCCTTATCTAAGTTTCTTGTCTTATTTTCATAATAACACTTATCTAAGTTTAGCCTCCATTTGAATATTCCTTTGACTCAAACATTTTTTTCATAATTATAGTTGCAGTTTTTATTCCATTTTATCATTATAACATTTGTTTTTTTTGTGGTTCATTTAATGTCTCTTGAATTTTTATTTAATCATTCGATTCTTTTCTATATTTAACTCAATTTATTTAAAATTTATTTTTCATAAAAAAAAAGTTTAAACATTGAAATAATTTTTTCACTTAATATTTTTTAATATCGTTTTAACCCTATATTCAGTTGATCAATATAAATGTATTTTAATTGTTATTTTAATAATTAGTTGCACTAAAAATTTGTTTTCTCATTTAAACAAAAATTTAAATAATTCTTAATTCTTAATTTTCTTGCAATTTAACTGATAACATTTAAGTTAAATTTATTTTTCTTGACCTTTAGCATAATATCTTCGTTGTATTTTACTCTGTTTTGGTTAATCTATCTTTTTTCTTAATTAATCATGTCTACCCTCATTCCTGAAATCAAATTGAACAATTCTAAATATCATTAATGTAAGACGCATATTTGCTTTATATTTTGTTTCAAGCATTTGTTCCAAGTTGCTACAGATGCCTCTCTTGAACCAACTGCCAGTGCTTCTCAAGCTGAAAAAGATGCATGGAAAGTTAAAAATGAAGAAGCTCTTGGATTAATTGGTCTTTCTGTTGTTCCTGATGTATACGTCTTAATTGCACAATGCACTAAAGCCCATCAATCATGGGACATTTTGCAACAAACTTATGACAGCTCCACTGAATCATGGAAGATTCAACTTTAAGACAACTTGGAAGACTTAAGGTAAATAGATTTCAAATCCATGGATGAATTCTTACTTAAATTAAATGCTATAAAAACTCAATTAAGTGGTGTAAATGTTACTTTAACTGATATTAGATTAATTACTATTGTAGATACCTAAAGTACCTTTGCTAAATAAAAGTATTTTTATTTTGGAGAAACCCCTGATGACATCATCATTTGTTAATTAATTAATTATTATGCCATTAATATCTCCTATCTTAATTAAAAACATTTAATTAAGAAATCCCTTCCAAAAATGTTTAAATCCAATTTAAACATTATTCCCTCCAAAATTTATTAATTATTTAATAAATTATCCCAAAACCCTTTAAATAAGTTTAATATTTATTTATAACCCTAAAACCCTATAAATATTATAGAAAACCCTAAACCCTTCTACCCTTTTCTAAACTCTTCCTAAACCTGATTAGAAGGTGATTCCTAACCTTCTTAGTCTAACCCACCCTCCTTTGACTTTTGGTCAAACCTCCTCATTAATGAGCCTTATAGACTCATTGATGGTCTCTTACACCCTCATTAATGCTCTTACAACCTCATAATGAAGCCTATGTCTCCTCTTTCACCTTGGTCCCCTAGGAAATCTTCCCTAGTGTTTCTCACACATGTGTGAGAAACTCTTAATCCTCATCCATCTAACATTACCCCTAACCCTGACTCTGACCCTAACTCCCCTTCCCAACCTAAGCCCTTAGGAAAATCCTATAAATAATCCTCCTTCCAAGATAAAATTATTAGCTTAGTTTTTATCATTCATGCATTGTTATCATGCTCATTTGTATCTAGATCATCTTAGCATTTAGCATAATTGTTAGATTTCATTATCTTTTATGCTTTCTAACTCATCCTAAAATAGCTTAATAGATTAACCTAGTTCATTATTAAGATTTTATAATCATTTATTTCATCACATCACACTTCATTTGGTTTAAAATCAATCCTCTCATAAGCATTTGTATCTTAATCTGCATTTTAGCTTCATTAGGCTCCTTGGGGCTCTAGGGGAAAATCAAGTGTTCTATACCTGATTTTGTGACACTATCAGGTATAATTGGTACCTAATGGATCCTAAACCTTTTGAATCTTAATTAGGGACATTCTCAAATTGTTTTGAGAGCATACCCACATCCCTAAATCGTGAGTAAATTGAACGGTGACAAGGTGCTCCCGTTAAGCTCTATCTGAAGTGTCTTTATAAATTATTTTTACTATATGCTAGGAATATATTATTAAGATAATATTTTAATGTATACTCTTGTTCCCAATAGGTTATGTTTTCTTTGATCACATTTTTGCACACCCGGTGGGACTCCACAAGCCTTCTAAACTATGTTTTTTAGGGTTTTTTGGCCAAAAACTCAAATTTTCAAGCATCCTAGACAAATTTTGCTGTAGTTTCATACACCATTTCATCACATTCATTGAATTTCATATGGCAGTTCCCAAGTGTCCTATGGGTAGTGCCCAATAGTCATTTGGGCCATTTTGCATGTTTTTTGGATATTTTCCTCACTTTCTAGCTCAAATGTCGCATGGGTTATCCCACGTGTCATATGGGAGCTCATACAATGTCATATGGCACTGCAACTCAAAAAAATATCTGGTCTTGAATGTTTTATGGGAAGAAGAGGGCTTGTATGAAGCCCTAAACTTGATTTTTACTGACTTTTTGGGCCTGTTTGGGGATCTTAGTGACCCTAAGCTTCAAACTTATAATTTATGACCCCATAATCTTGTAGGTACTTCATGGAGGCCAAGATAATCAATAAAAACTCAAATCCTTATTTCTCAATAACCTCCTTTCATTTTTAGGAACTAAAACACTTCATTTGTTTGGCTTAAAATGAACTTTTATTCATTCTTGAATGCCCTAAATGGACTAAACTGCATATTATTCCTAAACATATCCTAATCAATCCTAAAAAATCCTAATCAACCCTAAAGAAATAAAACACACCTCTAATGTCTTTCTTTTGGTTAAAAATAACTTCATGCATAAAAATCTAAAGCTTTAGGGTTCTTTCATGCAAACTAGGAACACTTCAAATTTTGGGTGCATAAAAGGAACTAGAAATCTATATATCAATCCTAATTGGTTCCTAATCAACCCTAATCAATCCTAATTATTCCTAAAGCAATCCTATTGTATTTCTCTTAGCCAAAGTGAACTTCATTTGCAATATCTTAAGTATTTTCAAAGTTTCAAGCAATCTAGGAACAAAAGTGCATCTAATTCCTAATCGGTTCATAAACAATCCTAACCTATCCTAAACATTCATAAATAAATCCTAATTATTTTTTATTAGATTAAAAAAACTTCATTTACAAAATCTTGAATGTCTTCTAAAGTTTCATGCATTCACAAGTCAATCTAGGAACCTCTTTTGAGCCTAAAACTGAGTTTTAGAACACAAACTCTTGAATGTCTCTAAATGAAATCAAAGTCAAAATCAAAATAGTCATTTTCTTTGATTCCTAAATCAAACACAAATCTTGAATCTAATAAGTGAAAGCAAACCATTTCCATTTTGTTTCAAAATTCAAATTAGGTTCCTAAAAAAGAAAAAAACACTCAATCTTGAATGCCAAAGTAAAGAATTTGCAATCTCTTTCAAAGCTTTTCTTGTCTTCAAAAGAAATAAACAAATCAAAAACCTAAGCACATGTGTTTGGAAAAACCTTCATTTTAAAAATTCACTTAATCAAATTGGGAAAGAACTCTTCATGGTGTGATTCTAAGAGTTTTCAATTCTGCAAAATCCTTATTAGCTAAGTGACATAAAAATAGTTGAACTTGGATAAGTTCACTTATTTTTACTTCTAGAGAAGCCTATCCATAGAGAAAAGAACTTCCGCTTTGAAGAATGAATTGAAACTGGTACTTCCCCAGCTGGTATAGAAATAAAGTGTTGAGGAAACTCTCACTCCATCCCCTCAAGCTTGAGTGATGCGTGTTGATGGTAGCCTGAGGTAGGTGAATACCCCTAGTATTTTGACATGGTCAACTAGGCTCTTAAGTGAGTCATGTGCATACAAACCAATTGGTAGGACACCGCAGACCAAATCAGACACCTATAAATTAGAGACTTCCTAATCTTCTCCCGAAGGTATCAAAATATTTGTGCAAGGATTGATCCAAATGGTTTCCAAAATCACCTTAAGATTACTCACCATCTATATTCATTTTTGGGATATCAAGCTATGGGAAAAGATTTTGATACTAACCTGTCTCCTAGGTAGTTCTTCTTGATGTGTTTTTCAAAGTTATAGACTCAGTGAAAAATATCAGTTGAACATACACAAATGAAGAGTTCTACATATCAAATCCTTTTGTAATGTCAATCAAAATCCTCCAAAAATTTAGAAGTCATCCAAAGTTACAAAATCTAGTCATCCTAGCCTCCTAATCATGGTATTCCGATCATCTTGCATCTTTTCAATCCTGTCTTATCCTCCCTTCCTCTTATCCTAGGTTAGCAGGGTCATCTTGGTCATCCCCTATCCCTTTCCATCTTCTTCTAGAGTCAGTCTTTCCTCTAGTGCCAAGCCAAATCTAATCCTACTTTGAGCTTCTTGGTCATCCTAATATGAGCTTTAGTCTTCCAATCCATCTTCATCCTTCATCCCCATCTGACTCATCTACAAGTTAGTATGTCTTAAAACTATTATGATGAGTTTGGTTATTACGTTTCTTCTCTTATTCCATTATATCTTGATGATGATGAAAGTCTTGTTGATCATGATGAGAAATTTGAAAACCTTAGAAATATTTCCCCAAACATCCTCTAGAATCCAATCATTTCTCCATCCTATCCTGATGATGATGAAAGTCTTGTTGATCATGATGAGTATTTTAAAATCCTTAGTAAGATTTCTCCAAACATCCCCCAAAATCCAATCATTCCTCCAAACTATCCTATCATGCCTTCATACATATCCACTAGTTCTTCTAATCCTACCTTTGACAAGGGAAATCCATTATCCTATTCATCCACACCTTCTTCCTATCTTGAGCCTACATATCCTCTATATGCATCCTTAATGCCTCCATCTCCTTCTATGGTCGTATCTCAATCACCACATTTTCACAACAACACTACCAGCTACATCCCTTATCCAAATCCTCCATCTCCTTATCCTCCAACCCATTTTCAAATCCAAAATCCTAGTCTTCCAATCCATTATCCTAAACCCCCATCCTATCTTGATCCACCATCCACTATATCCTATCTCAATCTAGCGTCTTCGATTATTACCTACATTTCCACAAATCCCCTTCCACAAGAATAATGCATCCCTTAATCCACTTCATATCCCATATCTCAACCCATCACCCTACCTCACCAGATATTTAATCAAGTTCACAAGCTTCCTCTAAACCTACCTGTGTGAACTATCTAGTCATTCCATCCTCTAACTCCTCATCTACACGATCATCCCCTCAAATAGATTCATAATCTTCCACCCCACTTTCATGTGAGGACTATCCTATCTCTCTATCTCCTACACATTCTAATCCTTCATCATCATGAAAGTCTCCAAGGAATTTCACAAGGAATCCAACAATAAATCCCTTTCCTAAAGTTGATGAGCCATGTCAGCTCAATTCTTCATGTGCAGCCACTAGTATAGAGGCCCATCTATCTCCTACATCCATCATTCCTTCTCCATCACTCCCATCTATTATCCTTCTTCCATATCCCACTTATTGATCCTCTTCCATCTCCTATCATCATTGAGTCCCTTCCATTTGTGGATACCATCCGATCTCCATCAATGTTTCCATCTCCTAGCATTATCCGAAGCACATACAATGAGCCTCAAGAGTTCACCCTTCTTTCTTCCATCACAATTGAAAAATCTCCCAACCTTCCATCCACTCCATCTGAAAAGACCATCTATAAATCCTCCATCATTATATCCACACCAATCCAATCCAGTCTAGATCTTGTCCAAAAGCATGTTGAAGTACCCATAGATAAAAATCAAGATCCTATCATCCCACTTCCTCCAATCCAAGATCCTAAAATCCTAATTCGTCCATCTCAAGATCCATCACCATCCTCCAATTCCAGTCTAGATCCTATCATACCATCTTCTCCAATTAATGATCCTCCAATAAAATCTATTCCACTGCTATCACTCTATCCCCTTGGTCCACTTACATTTGTTAATGGAGGCCCACTTAAAACAGAAGCAATAAGTTCCATATATTCCACCACGATACCTAAAACTAGATGTTTATCTAATTCCCCAAATCAAAAATATCCTTACTCGGATAAAATGCTCAAGAAATGGAATTATCAAGGCAAAGGCTTAGGCACTCATGAACAAGGAAATCTTGAGCCCATTTAGGACAAGAAACATCTATGATCATGTGGTATTGGTCATACATCCGAAGAAGGCACTTCCTCCAAAAATATTGGTACAACTAAAGCTAAATTCTAACATACTTCCAAAAGCACCATTGCATATCATCCTCATCCCTCCAAATCATACAAATCTATTCCTCCTCCTCCTTCATTGCAATCCAAAACAACCTATCACATTTGTCGTTCATCCTCCAAATCTATTTTGGGTCCCTATGTCCCAAAATATACCAACCCATATCCTCTACATACTAAATCCATTTTGGGGCCTTACATCCAAAAATATCATCCACCATCTTATCCTAATCAATCCTTCATCTAAAATCCAAAAATCCCTAGTCAGGATCAACAAAGGCACATTCTCATATCTCCTATTTGCCAATCTCCTTCTGTCTCTCCATCTATATCTCCTCCACCCTAAGCATCTCCTCATATTCCTTCCAATGCTCCTCACAATTCGGATGCCATGTCAAAAATACATAAAGGGAAATATCACAAGGATCCAAAGATTTCCATGTCCACTCTAAAAGACATGCTCAAGAAAAGAAAAATCCAATCAAAATACCTAATAAATCCTGATGGCCACAAAATCCCATCAAAGAAAAAGAAAAATCCAATGCATCCCAATGGCCACAAAGGCCCATCAAATAAAAAATAGAATCTAATACATCCAAAAGGCCACAAAGGCCCACCAAAGCTAAAACAAAAACTATGTGGATCCTAAAGACAAAAGATGTAATGCATATAAAAGAAATATCCACAATGGCATCAATGGTTACTAACCTGTCAGCTACTCTTTCCTCTTCTCCATCTTGTACATCTATTTTGGGTGTCTATGTCCTAAGATCTCCTAGCACAAATCCTACCTCATATCTGCATCTATCTTCCACATCCCATCCACTTCATCCACCTTCCTCACAACATGTACCAATGTTGGTCTTGACAACATCTCCCTATTATGATCACTTTCTAGCATTCCATCCAAACTCTTTCTACCACCATATCTCTCATCCCATGCATATCTGCCATAGCCCCCATCCAATCCATGCATTTTCATAATCCCTTCATCCTAATGAGGATGTACCAACATCTAGATAAATTAGAAAGTTGGGGAAAGAAGAGCAAAAGGTCAACAACAAATCAAAAAATCCATAAAAATTGGAAAAATCAAGAAAAATATCAAAAAAAGTAAAGAAAAGAGAAAAGCATTCATCCAAATGGTGAAAACTTGGCAATTCAAGCACCTTGGACAAGTACCATGATGAAAACCTGGCAAACAAGCATCACATGTAACCCCCCTAGTTTCTTTCTACAATTGGGGGCCATTCCATTCTAGCACATCTTATCGAACATCTCCTCCATCGCACTTGTCTCTTCACCTCCTTCATCCTCCTTCAGATCTTGATAAGGAAACAAAGACCACCCAGTATACAAGCTTTTGGGAACCTCTTTGTGTCCATTTCCCCATTACCAATCTTCATCCACTGACTATCCTACCTTCCATCTATCTTCCTCATCCTCTTGTCATCTTATCTTCCATCCTATTGTACCCCCGCTAAATGCCTCTAAATGCATGAAATATCTTAAGCAGGGGAATCTTTTTCCTTGGTGACATATTCCTTGGATATTTTATCACAACTATCATCCCATCCTATCTACAAATCCCCTCTCAGCAATCCTAAGTAGTTCCTCCATCAATATCCAAATCCTGTATCCACAACTCCCAACAAATCATCTATCCAAATCCTTAGCATTCCTCCATCCAAATCTCCAAGAATTCCTCTATCCAAATCCTCATCTATCCTCTATCACTTAGCATTTCCTCCATCAAAATCCCTAAGCATTTCCTCCATCTTACCATCACCTGATATCTTCCCTTGTCATTTATATCTAGCTATAGGCTATCCCTATACAATCTGATGCCATTCATCTATATCTTAAATCTCCTAGCAGTCTTCCAACATATTCCAATCCTATCCACATCTTCTAGCTATCCAAAATCCAACATCAAGCCAAGCCTATCCAATCACATCCTTAGTCTTGTGGAAAGCTTTAGTCTCAATCCGATCATCATAATTGGGATGTGTCCTTCCCAAATCCATGCCAATGTAGGGCACATCATCCATCATTAGCTTATCTACCATCTTGTCTTTTCATCCCAACTGGGGCATCATGTTGCATATCTCTACAACATCAGCTTAACCCCCAAATCCTTTGTACATCCTATCCTGAGTCATGTACCATAGCATCAGTCATGTCTTTGCCTAAGCTCATTTGTACATATGTGTCTTTAGGTCCCATCCTTTGCATTAGTTATCCCTTGAGTCATCGTGATCTATCCAGCTCAACACTCCAACAATCATCCCTTGGTCCTTTTGATGTCTGAGTGTCTTGCCTATCTCTTGTCGTAGGAATCCTTATCTAGTTATCCACCATTCACTTTGTGTCATATATTTTGAGTCTTCTTAATCCTTATCCTAAATAAGAATCATCCCAACACTACCCTTTAAATAATAATTGTCTAGGGCATCTTGTACTTGTCTTTGTAGGCCTCATCATCTCAAGAAAGAGATTGGCATACACTGCCAAGAATCTTGTTATTCCAAAGAGATCAATAGTCTATCTTAGGTTGACAATCCAATCCTACTTGATCCTACATCAGGAAGCAACAACTCATTCCCAACACTTAGTGATCCTCCATCAATCCTCATCAAATCAATCCTCATCAAATCAATGCTCAACAAATCAATCATCCTCCATCATCCTACCTATGTCAAAAGGTGTATGAGATACTTGTTATTTCATAGGTTCTTTTGGATCTTTGCTTATCTTTTGAGCTCTCTTGTGCATATCTCCTCGTCCATTGTACATATCATCATGTCTTGTTGTAGATATCCTCATCATTCCTACAACAACATTTGATCAAATATCTTATCCCACCCAACCTTGCACTTCAACAACATCAATTGTCGACCATCCTTGATCATTGTGATTATCCTTGATCCATCATTTTCCAAAACATTGCAGCATTCTCTCAATCACACCGAGTCCTTGAGGATGTACCCTTCCTCCTGTTTGACCTAATCCTCCATCAATCAAACCCGATATGCATAGATGTATCCTTCTGTATTGTATGACCTAAGAAAATCAAACTGGGTCCATGATGATGCATCCTTCGCCATGTTCAAACCTAATCTCCTCCCATCAATCAGTCCATCAATCTCTCTCCTTGGAAAATGATGTCTTTTGGAGTTATCATCTTGATATTAGATTTTTTCCTTTGGATCTTGTTAACCTTTTATGGCTTCTCATTGTTCTCTATTCAAAGTCACTGCGATCCTTTATATCATGGTGTGTTGTGAATGAGGACAATCTGGGGCAAGGTCTTTTGATCTTTTGCTTCTGCCTATGAGTCAGTCGTGTATTTGTGGTTTCTCCAACATCATTTCTACCATGCCTCCTTCGGGTTTCATGTGTGATTCTATGACAACCCTTTGCGTGCTTTTTTTTAGTGTCAGTCCTATGCACTGCTAGTCAAGGCCTTGTGTTCCTTCATAACCTTGGCAATTCTCTAGCATTGTTATATCAAACTAGGCTATGCTCTCAAAAGTATCCAACGCATGGAGCTCCCCAAATCCCTCATCCTGCATCATATAGATTAATCTTGCATCTTGGATATAGCTTCATCCTGCATCCTGCATCTCACATCATATTGCATTCATGCATATTTTCTCTTGGAAGGACATTTGTTTATCCCTCCTTCCCATCTCCCTTCATCCTTTCCCTTCCCTTTTGTGTTCTTTGTTGAGAAAATTCCACAACGTTTACTCTTTGTGTTATTTTCTCAAGGGGGCACAACCCTTTATCCTCTAAATTCTAGCCTGGGGCATCTTATTTTCTTGCCTTTGATGCCACACCACTTGCGGCATTGCATTAAAGAGGGGAAAAATGTAGAAACCTAAAATGCCTTTGAATCCACATTGCTTATAAGATACACTCAAAATACAGAGACTAATTTTGTCAAATTCCACCGTCACAGTCCAGAAACTAGTGCTAAATAAAAGTATTTTTATTTTGCAGAAACCCCTGATGACATCATCATTTGTTAATTAATTAATTAATTAATTATTAAACCATTAATCTCTCCTATCTTAATTAAAAACATTTAACTAAGAAATCCCTTCCAAAAATGCTTAAATGCAATTTAAATATTATTCCCTCTAAAATTATTAATTATTTAATAAATTATCCCAAAACCCTTTAAATAAATTTAATATTTATTTAAAACCCTAGAAATATTTTAGAAAACCCTAAATCCTTCTACCCTTTCCTAAATTCTTCCTAAACTTGATTAGAAGGTGATTCCTAACCTTCTTAGTCTAACCCACCCTCCTTTGACTTTTGGTCAAACCTCCTCATTAATGAGCCTTACAAACTCATTAATGGTCTCTTACACCCTCATTAAGGCTCTTACAACCTTATAATGAATCCTATGTCTCCTCTTTCACCTTGGTCCCTTAAGCAGTCTTCCCTAGTGTTGCTCACACATGTGTGAGCAACTCTTAACCCTCATCCATCTAACCTTACCCCTAACCATACTCCTAGGTCTACCCCTAACCCTGACTCTGACCCTAACTCCCCTTCCTAACCCAAGCCCTTAGGAAAATCCTATAAATACTCCTCCTTCCAAGAGAAAAGTATTAGCTTAGTTTTTATCATTCATGCATTGTTATCATGCTCATTTGTACCTAGATCATCCTAGCATTTAGCATAATTGTTAGATTTCATTATCTTTTATGCTTTCTAACTCATCCTAGAATAGCTTAATTGATTAACCTAGTTCATTATTAAGATTTTATAATCATTTATTTCATCACATCACACTTCATTTGGTTTAAAATCAATCTTAGCATAAGTATTTGTAGCTTAATTTGCATTTTAGCTTCATTAGGCTCGTTGGGGCTCTAGGGGAAAATCAAGTGTTTTATACCTGAATCTGTGCCACTATGGGGTATCCTTGGTCGCTAATGGATCCTAAACCTTCCTAATCTACATTTGGGACATGCTCCAAGTGTTTTGAGAGAACACCCACATGCCTAAATTAAGAGCAAATCAAACGGTGACAGGGTGCAACCGTTAAGCTCTATTTGAAGTGTCTTTGCAAAAAAAAATTACTATATGCGAGGAATATGTTGTTAGGATAATGTTTGAATCTCTATGGTTGTTCCGAACAGGTTAGGTTTTCTCTAATCACAACTACCATTCTAAGGAAATGTCTTCCTAAATAATTTCAACAGTTTATTACTAACATTCATTCTCAACTTGTTATTCCTAGTTTAGCTCCGTAATTAAGTTATGCTATATTTCAAAATCTTTTACATCAAGAGGAAGCTAAGTCATTACAATTTCGTACTCTTAGATTTTCTAAACATGCTTTCGTATCTAAGCATCAAAATCAAAATAATAGATCATACAATCATAATACTTCTAATAATAATCATAATTCTCATAATAACAATTATAATCGTCATAACAATAATAATCCTCATAACAAGAATAATAATCATAATAATAGCTATTCTAATAATAGATTTAATTCTATGCCCTCATATAACAATAATGCTAATCAAAATAATTATAATTATAATTATAATTATAATAATCAACAAAATACTCCTAATAAAAAACCACATTGTACTTATTGTGGAAAGATGGTCACCTAAATAAGGTTTGTTTTAAAAAACAAAATGATAAGAAGCCTATGAATAGCAATAATCAAAATAATCACAAATCTCAAGGTAATCAATCTCGTCATTCTTTTACTACTTGTTACAAAGCTTCTCATGCATTAGAATGGATTAATTATAGTAGGGCTTCTTGCCATGTTACATCTCATAGAGAAGTGTTTGATTCTTTGCAACCTGATAAAACAAATATTCCTATTCAATTAGCTAATAATAATAGTTGCAAACTTAACAGATTTGGTGATGTTAATGTTCCAAATAGAAAATTAAATAATGTTCTTTATGTTCCTGAGTTTAAATCCAATCTTATTTCAGTTTCTCAATTATGTCAAGATTAAAAATTTAAATTTCATAAGTACATGCGTTATATTATTGATCCTAACACTAATCATGTTGTCGCTAATACTAAGATGGATCATGATAACTTCTTTAAGTTTTATGAGTTTGCCTCTTCAAGGTACTCTTTGAAAGTTAATATTGATTTCAATGTATGGCACAAAAGGCTCAGCCATTTGAATTATGATTATATTTCTATGATGCTAAAATCTAACATGGTTGAAGGATTACTACATATTGTTCCATCTAAAATTACATGCATAGGGTGCATGAGTGACAAAATGAAAAGGGAGCATGGAGGGTGTCTCATAAGTTACATTTGATTCATAGTGACCTTTTGGGACCAATGGAGAACACCTCCATTCAAGGTTCAAAGTATGCTCTTACATTTGTTAATAACTTTACAAGTAGAATTTGGATCTATTTATTGCATAGTAAATATAAAGTTCTTGACACATTTTCTTAATTTCAAATGTTTGTGGAAATGAAATCAAGTTCTAAGTTCAAATTCTTAGAACAGATAATGGTATTAAATATGTTAACTATGCTTTTCGTTCTTATTTGAGATCTTTTGGTATAAAAAAATAACTTACCATTCCTTATACACCATAAAAAAAATGGTGTGACAAAAAGGAAGCATAGAACTATTGTGGAAATGGCTAGATGTATGTTACATGCAAATAATATTCATTCCAAGTTATGGGCTGAAGCAATGGCTTGTGCCACTTATATTCTTAATAGAACTCCTACTAAATCTTTACAAGATATAACTTATGAGGCGTGGTTCGGTACTATTAATAAATGAATTTATCTCTTATGCAATTTTGTTTCTACACTCTATAACCCATTATGAAACACTTACTCTTTACTAACAGTTGGATTAAAACATGAAATATTTAATCCTCTGAATTGTGGTACAACTCCCAATATAATTTTCAATGAATTCTTAAGAAATAGAGCAATGCATTTTTGCAATCATCACACTTTTAACCAGAAAGTTGATAAGGCATACACAACAATTCCCATCGATATGACTTAATCACTAGAATCATAAACAACTTAATAATCTAAAGCTCACAAACTTCAATTAAAATGTACTACACATATCTAAAAGCATAACTTTAACTAAGATTCAAAGAAAAGAAGAAGACATTCATCCAAGAAATTTTGCCCAATGTAAGATATCTCAACAGAGATCCACTCATAGGTATAAACCAATAGATTTATATCAACCAATATTTTCCATTCATTGATTCAGAAATTCAATCAAAAGTCTTTTCATAAAATACTACAAAACTAACTATTCCAACTACTAAGCAAAAATAAACTATCATCGCCTTCTAAAAGTTTTTTCCTGGCTATATATAGCCATCGGTTACATCATATTAAAAATAATAATGTTTTTTGAAACTCCCCGAGTTTCGGCCAATAACTGTTTAAGACAACTGAAAGTAAACTAAAAATAGCTTAAACTGTAAAACTAAAAATGACCCAGGATCAATGAGGCATGATCATTGGTCGTGGTTGAGCTGGATGCTTTTGGTTAGCTTTGAGAAGACCTAAATGCACGAGCCTTTTTCCACTCCTCATGGGCAAGTGACACAATGATTATTGTGGCGTGGTGTGGTCGGCTGATGTGAATAATTCTCTATCCAAGGAATTTTTTTATCTTTACACACCTGAATCAACTTTGACTTATGTGACTCCAGCTGGTCCATGCACACCACCAACATAGCCTCAATATTCACCACTGATGTGAAATATTTGGTCGTGAGGTCTTTACTATCCTTGATCGCCATTATTCTAGCCTCAAACTCCTAGGTCATCTTTTTAGCCTTTTTTATTTTTTGAGTTCCTTCATCCATCAAAGTAATATTTAGGCACTTTAGGTTTTTTTGCATTGTGTCTGTTAGTCCCTTTAACTCACTTAGCAAGCAAGTTGCTCGTTCGCATCCTCCTTTGATGATAGAGTTTTGCTACTCAATGCTCTTAACAGAAACATAAAGAACATCTTCATCCAAACTGTGAACTGGTTTTTCAATGAGAAATTTGGACACTCCATATTGTTCAATCTCTTCCATCTGATCAATTATGTTTGTCCATTTCTTCTTATCTTTGTCCCATTTAGCCAGTTCAATCATCATTTCTGAAATGGTTTTTGTGATAACCCCATGGGTTTTGATTAACTGAGCAATGTAATCACTCCCTCATTGAATCATCCTTGCTACCCACTTATTAAAAACATCCACAATTAGTTTGTTCCTTTGAATCTGATCCAAAGTTTTATGAACCTCTGGTGAGTGGGGGTCAAATATCTAAGGAACTTGGGTCAGTGGAAGTGGACTAGGTTCCTCAACTACCTGGATGAATTTTGCTAACCTTTGGATAGTGGCCTTCAGCTCCTTCTTATCTTTTTCATCCTTGAAGGTTTTGTGTAGTATTTTCTATGTGGAGGATTCGAGATGTTTTGCATGTACTACTCTTCTCACAACTCCCAGATCTATTTTCTCAATGATAAAATCCTTAGCAAAAGCTTCAGAAACATTCTTATGAGCCTTTGGCACTACACGTTATGCCACCCATCATCCAATTTTTTCATCTATGTCTATCATAGACTCCATTCTACTCCTCTTAGGTTTAATAGTTTCTCCCAGGGATACTTCTTGCTGATATAATTTTCCAGCCATTTAAGCGTAGGAGATGGAGTTTGTAGGGAAGTATCCATCATAGCTGTTGAGGTATTCTCAGAATTAGGTTGACTACTCTTTTGAACCAATGTATCTTCACCCAATACATCTTGATCAGTCTGCTTTGACATATGGCTATCCATAAGGTCTAATTCAACCACCTCCCTATTGTCAAATAGCTTATCATCTTCCTTCCTCACTCTACTTCTTGAGGCTCTTGTCATTGGTGAAGAACAAGGAGAGGCCTGCTTTTCTGGGCCAGCTTTGGATCTTTTCTTATTTTTACCTTTAGAAGTACCTACAAAAGAAACATTTTTATTAGTAGAATCAATAGGCTTTTCAATTAAATCACTATTTGACGATCTTCTTGAGTTGTGCCTCCTTGGATCAGGAGGTTTCTTTCTAGTGACCCATCTCTCATTTCTCTTGATCACACTGAGGGTTTTGATTGTTATGATATTCCACTCCTTAATACTCCAATCAATTTCTAGTAAAGGCGTACCCCTAACCTTGGCTTCAAACTGATCATCAATTACTTCTTCATCATTATCCTCTTTCACTACTGTGATATCAATCTAAATATTCAGGGTAATGACCTGACCTAGAGTAAATCTTGACCAAATCCTTCTTCTCACCTCAAAATCATCAGCACAATTTTCCCAGTAGTCTTCTATTTGGGGAAGATGTTGGAATTTTGAAGGTAGATTGAAATGCTAAGTTGCGTACCCCTTACTGTCAAAAGCTTTCCTAAGTTTAAAATTTTTCAGATTGAGTTTCCTCAATTCATGTTCCAGGTTCTGGGCATCTGAGGATGTTTTACAAGTATAATACCCCAGTTCAATGGGAAAGTTGTATTTAACCCTACCCTTCCTTTATTTAACTCCTTTATGAACATAAGCCAACTAATAGGTAACCTCTTCTATAAACAAGTTATCAAAAGCATATCTCGGTAAATTGAAAGGCTCTCCTTCAAAACTCCCAACCCTTAAATATGTGTATCTCCTGAACCGGATAAAGAAGCTCCCATAGGTGTTAACAAAAGTCTTTGCTTCCTCAGACATTCTCTGTTTAGTATTTCCTTGAAGTTCATAAGTTAATCTCCCAAAGATTATTCCATTTAACTTTGGAAAGCTATTTACATGATACTCCTTTTGTAGATGGGGATAGTAATCATACACTTTCATGTTCAAGATAGGTTGTTCATGAAAAAGACCTTTCCATTCTCTAGTGCATGCTAGGATATAAGACAGTTAGGAAGACATATGAAAACCACTACCTCCTAGGAAATTTGCTAACTGGTGGTAGAGTTCTTCAGCAATGGTTTTAGACCAATCAATATACTTTTTGCCTCCAAGAGTAACTTGAATATAAAAATACATCCAATCATGCCAATAGTATGCATGTTGATTTACCTTAATCTTGTTAAGAAATATCACCAATTCGATTACCTCGAGTTTGAAATGATCAATAGTAAGGGGTTTTGGGAGTCTAGATCCTCCTTTCTAGGCTTTTAACAACCAAGTTTAGGTTATCTTGTTCCTATAAATCTATCTTTTAGTGGCAAAAACTGATTGGGAAGAGGGAATGTTCCATGCCTCATATGGGTCCTTTTCAAGGATACCCATTGCCTGTAGAAGAACATCTCTACAAATATAGACCAGAGGACTCCCGTCTATCTTTTTAATACATTTCTCTTCAAAACTGTATCTTTTTGCACATTCAAAAACTAGTTCTTGATAGGGAGCTACTATAGGGAAAGTAGCTGCATCAATCAATCCACTTTGGATTTCTTTCTCTAGCATGGAACCAGGAATGGGTTTCTTGATTCTACTTATAATATCCTCTAAAGCCCCAATTTTAATCAAGGTATCCTCACAGTCAGGTAAAGAACAAATCAAAGGGGAAGTATTTCCAAAGTTCGGCATTGGGTTCTGTATATTGGCTCAAAAAGTGGGAATGAAACAAGGAAACACAATAGCTCTACAAGATTTTGAATTTTGACAAAGCAAAGAGCTTCAACTAAAACAAGGAGGCCAAACAGAGAGAAACTAACCTGGTTTCTTACGTGATGTACTAAGCTCTAAGAGGAGGGAAAGGTACCTTCTTCCACTTTGGTTTCCTAAAATGTCTCAGCCACTATGAACAAAGATGACTAAGTTCCTCAATTTATCACCAAGTAGCTTACAAATAAATAGAGAATCGCAATAAATGGCAAAATAATGGCCCAAGAGGTTTAATTAATGATGATGGGAAATTCGCATAATTGAAACATTGAATACCTATACTTTCCCATGAGTGGAGTGACACTCAGATGTCATTTCTATTAATTACAATATCCATGTCACACACGGATCTCATAATCACCTGCCAGCTTGTCTTTTCCGTCAAATCACCACTCTCCACTTTTATAAATTACAAACATCTGTTGAACCTTGAACTTTGAACTAGGAGAGTTCATGGTTCAAGTTCAATAAGAAAGCAGGAGGACTACCCTTTTGTATAATTTAATTAAATAAAGAAAAAATAACTAGCAGCAAGAAAGAAAGACAAAATAGAAAGCAAGACATCTTGCAAGATGATAAAGTCCGTTGAACTTTTAAACTTGAACTAGGAGAGTTCATAGTTCATAGTTCATTGGAAGAGTGTGCATTGAAAAGACAACATGCCACTAAGCTCACAATACAACAAAGAAGGCCGAACATACCAAGGGGTGTTATTGAACCTTGAATCTTGAACAAAGGATAGTTCACGATTCAAGTTCAACCGACAAGGTGTATATGCAAGGGACTGAAAACTTTGAGTGAAATGTACCTTGAAAGGTTATGGGGTGATTTTGAGAAAATTAGAGCTTGAGAAAATTTAGAAAAATTTATTTGTAACAGGTATGAAACTCAATTTACAACATTTAAAATTTTTTGGATCTATTGCTTATGTTCACACACCCAAACAAAAAAGGCAAAAACTAGAATCTAAATCTTCTCTATTTATTTTGTCGGGTATGATGAATTTAGTAAAGGTTATAGAGTTTATGATCCTATTACTAACAAGGTGTATATTGCAAGAGATGTTTGTATTGGAGAAAATGAAGTACATGATTTTTCTAAGGTCAAAGATGATGAATTTAAAGGAGGCACTATTGATATTTTGGAGGACCAGCCTCCTATCTTAAACTTTACTCCTAATGCATCTATTTCCATTCCTACTAGCATTAATAATGGTGATGATAATGGTAATGATATATCTACTACTCATAGTGATAATTTTGTTCATGATGGTAATTGTATATATACTCCTCATAGTGATATATTTGTTACTTCTAAGTTAAATCCTAAATGGTTTAAAGAGTTACTTAATGAAGGCGGTGATTATATTGCTAGAATGGGTGGACTTAGACCTAGGAGAATTAATTATTGTAATTATGCTTTGATGTCTTCTCTTATGAATTCTAATGATCCTCAAAGTTTTTCTCAAGCTAAAAATCAACCTCATTGGAAAAATGCTATGCAAGAGGAATATGACACTCTAATTTCTAATTGTTAGGATTAACAAGGTAGAAATAACAATTATGTGCAAATATAACTAATATCATAAAACAATAAACCACATAGAAAAACACAAGAAATGAAGATTTAATGTGGTTCACCCAATCCCTGGGCTACATCCACCAACAATGAGTCCAATATTATTATTATCCAGTGATTACAACCTGATTACAATTTGCAATCCCTTACAGCTCAATTCCGCCGCAAGTACTAAAATCATACATCATAATGAAATCCCTAACCCTAATCCAATATAACAAGGCTTATGTCGGTTAGCAAGTTAACCCTAAAATACTTGATGAGTCAACCTAAGAAAAGGCTTGATGAGTCAACCTAGGGAAATGTTTGATGTGTCAACTCAAAAAATGCTTAACAAGTTAACCCTGAACCCCACGATGAATGAAAAGTGTACAATACTTTCTTGGATAGTACTTTCTTGATCAGTTACCACAAGCTAACAATCTCCCACTTGGGGACTAATTAGACTCCACACCAAACAACAATCTCCCACTTGGAGACTGATCATGTAGCTAAACCGCTACCCTGTGAGGCTCCCACTGGATCCAACCACCCTGGACTCAACTGTCCCTTTATTTTGTTCAGTCTAGTAGACCAACTGAAGTTGAACAAGATTTCAACTTCTCCCTTGTTACGACCTTTGTAAACATATCTACTGGATTATCATCTATATGTATATTTTCTAGCTTTAACTGCCCATCATCCAAAACTGGCCGAATGAAATGGTACCACAACTGTATGTGTTTTGTCTTTGAGTGCAAAGCAGAATTCTTCACAAGATGAATGGCACTTTGGCTATCTGTATGTATAAAATTATCCTTCTGTGGATGTCCCAATTCTTCCATGAAGAATTGAAGCCATACCATCTCCTTGGTGGCCTCTGTAGCAGAAACATACTTTGCCTCTATAGTGGATAAAGTAACCACCTTTTGTAGTCGAGAAATCCAACTCACTAATGTCCCACCAATAGTAAATACATAACCTATAGTACTCCTCCTGCTATCTATATCTCCTGCTAAATTTGAGTCAACATAGCCTTGTACAGTAGTAGTAGAACCCCCAAAGTGTAAACACTTACAAGATGTACCTCTCAAATATCTGAGAATCCATTTGACTGCATTCCAATGCTCAATACCAGGGTTAGTCATATATCGGCTAACGACTCCCACTGCATGTGCAATATCTAGCCTAGTACATACCATAGCATACATTAAGCTCCCTACAACTGAAGCATAAGGTACCTTAGACATTTTAGTCTCTTCTTCTGGTGTCTTGGGACACATCTACTTAGTCAATTTCAAATGACCAGGCAAAGGTGTAGTGACAGCTTTGGCATCCTTCATGTAGAATCTCTGCAACACCTTTTCAATGAAATCAGCCTGAGATAGAGTTAATTTTTTGTTCTTCCTATCTTTGCAAATTTTCATGCCAAGGATTTGTTTTTCTACCCCCAAATCCTTCATAGCAAAAGATTTTGCTAACTGTTGTTTCAACCCCTTAATATGATCCATGTTAGATCTAGCTACAAGCATATTATCAACATATAAACATAAAATAATGTAGTTGTCATCATCCAACCTCTTAAAATAAACACAATGGTCAGAATTACATCGAGTGTATCCATTCTTGTTCATAAAAGTATCAAATTTAATATACCATTGTCGAGGTGCTTGCTTCAAGCCATATAAACTTTTCTGCAATTTGCACACTAAACTCTCCTTACCCTTGACCTCAAATCCATGTGGCTGTACCATATATATTTCTTCATTCAAATCACCATGAAGAAAGGTTGTTTTAACATCAAGCTGCTCTAAATGCAAATCTTCAGTAGCCATAATACTTAAAATAGTACGAATAGAAGTCATTTTAACAACTGGAGAAAAAATCTCATCAAAATCAATACCATGTTGCTCTGCAAATCCTTTTATGACTAATCTGTCTTTAAATATTTTCTTACCTCCATCCTCTTCTTTTATCTTGTAAACCCATTTATTCTGTAAAGCCCTTTTACCTGCAGGTAACTTGCATAAATCCCAAGTCTGATTTTTCAACAAGGAGTCCATTTCATTTGTCATTGCAGACTCCCACTGAAGCTTTGTATCCACCTACATAGCTTCATTATAACATTCAGGTTCAACAGCATCTGTTAATAAAATAGAATACAAAGAGGGAGAGAATCTCTCTGGAGGTCTACTTAGCCTTGTTGACCGTCTAACATTCACTGTGGTGTGTGGTATTTTTTGTTGTTGTTCTTGCGGAGCATAAGGAACAATTGGAACATCAACTTTTGGAGTATCATCCAGTACTACATAGTCATTTTCTTTCTTCTCATGCTACTGTAATAGATATGTGTACAACACTTTCTCATTGAATATGACATCTTTTCTTCTTACAATTTTATGATTTTCAAAATCCCAAAGCCTATAACCAAATTCATCAATCCCATATCCAACAAATACACATTTCTTTGACTTAGCTTCCAGCTTGGTTGTATTTTCAGAATCTATAAGTGCAAAAGCTTCACAACCAAAGGTTTTGAGAAAAGAATAACTCACCTTCTTACCACTCCATGCTTCCTCTGAAATACCACAGTCCAAAGGAGTAGAGCGGCCTCTATTGATTAAATAAACAACAATGTTCATAGCCTCTGTCCACATATTTTTGGGCAGCCTAGCATGCAACCTCATACTCCTTGCACGGTCCATTATTGTCATGTTCATGCATTCAACCACAACATTTTCTTGTGGAGTCCTTGGTACAGTTTTTTGCCTATGAATACCATTACAGGAACAATAATCTTCAAATTCTGTGCTGCAATACTCACCACCATTATTAGATCTGAGACATTTTAACCTTTTACCAGTCTCATTCTCAACCAAGCATTTCCATTTCTTAAAAGTTTGAAATATATCAGATTTATGTCTAAGGAAATAAATCCATACTTTTCTTGTTGCATCATCTATAAATGTAACATAATACAGAGAGCCATCAAGGGAAGAAACCTGAGCTAGTCCCCATACATCTGTATGCACAAGCTCTAATCTCTCATTTTTCTTTTCCTTCCCACTCTTCATAAAACTAACTCTCTTTTGTTTTCCATAAACACAACTTTCACAAAAATCCATATTGACACATTTCAGACTAGGTAAAACTTTCTTTGAATGAATTAATTTCATACCTTTTTCACTCATGTGCCCGAGTTTGTTGTGCCACAGTGTTGTGTCAGAATCTACAGCAATGGTTTGATGTTCTTCCTGCTCAACTGCAGCCACTGTTCTTAAACATTCATTATCTTCTGAAATAATTAAAGTAGAAGGAACATTATGACCTGTACAAAGATATAAGGTGCCTACTTTCACACCTTTTTCTACTACTAAGGAACCTCTTGAAACCTTCCAATTTTTATCATTAAAAGTAACTATGCAACCCTCATCAGTGAGTTGCCTTGCTGAAACTAAATTTCTACTCAACCTTGGAACATGTCTTACCTCTTGTAGTAGCCAATGATTCCCATTGTGCAACTTAATCTTGATTTTCCCTTTTCCAACAATTCAACAGGGTTCATTATCTCCCAAATAAACTAGCCCGAAATCCCCTTGGACATAATCAACAAAATAACCTCTATGGGGTGTAGCATGAAATGAAGCCCCCGAATCTAACACCCATGAATCATCAACATTTTCTTAAGACAAGAGCAAAGCATCCTCTTCAGATTTGTTACTTACCACATTTGCCTACTTGTTTCCATCATGTTTGTCTCCTTGATCTTTCTTCCAAGACCAACAATCTTTCTTCTTATGACCTAGTTTTCCACAGTACTAGCAATCATTTGGCCCTTTGGATTTAGACCTCTTTCCCTTTGATTTTCCTCTTGATTTCCCATGATTTCTAGAGGTGTTTCCTTTATCTCTTGTTCTACCTCTGCTTTCTACATTCAATACACTACCCGATGTGGATGCCCCTGAGCTTTTCCTATGAATTTCTTCACTTAGTATAACACCAATAACATCATCAAACTTTAGGGTATTAGAACCAGAAACAAAATTACTAATAGCCATTACCAAGCCATTCCAGCTTTTTGGCAAAGAACACAAAATCAAGAGAGCCCTAACCTCTTCATCAAAATTAATTTTAATTGAGGCTAACTAGATTGTAACTCTTTTAAACTCATTCAAATGATCAAAGACTAATCCACCTTCTACCATTTTCATATTAAATAAACGCTTTATAAGAAATACCTTGTTTGAAGCTGAAGGCTTTTCATACAAATTCGCTAGGGTTTCCATCAGATTTTGAGTTGTCATTGCTCTAGTAATATTGAATGCCATCAATTGTGCCAGGCATAGATGAATACTCCCCAGTGCCTTCCTATCCAAATTATCTCAATCTTCCTGAGACATTGTTGCCTCTTTCTTGGCTATTCCCTCTAATGGCTGCCATAGATCCTTCTGATAGAGATAGTCCTCCATTTTCATCTTTCATAACTGGAAGTTCTACCCATTAAACTTATCAACCTTCAGCCTACCCTCATCTACCATTTCTCCCACTTAATCGAGAGACTCTCCCATTGACTTGTGAGACTTGCTTCAGAGAATAGATGAAAGAACGAATGAAATAACCTCGCTCTGATACCACTTGTTAGGATTAACAAGACAAAAATAACAATTATGTGCAAATATAACTAATATCAGAACCACATAGAAAAATACAAGACACAAAGATTTAACGTGGTTCACCCAATCCCTGGGCTACGTCCACCAACAGCGAGTCCAATATTATTATTATCCAGTGATTACAACCTGATTACAATCCACAATCCCTTATAGCTCAATTCCACCACAAGTACTAAAATCATATATCATAATGAAATCCCTAACCCTAAGCCAATATAACAAGGCTTATGTTGGTTAACAAGTTAACCCTAAAATACTTGATGAGTCAACCTAAGAAAAGGCTTGACGAGTCAACCTAGGGAA
Organism: Chamaecyparis obtusa; assembly: GCA_027943335.1. Classification (NCBI taxonomy): domain Eukaryota; kingdom Viridiplantae; phylum Streptophyta; class Pinopsida; order Cupressales; family Cupressaceae; genus Chamaecyparis; species Chamaecyparis obtusa. Next base: position 2,008,410 of record BSBK01000771.1, on the reverse strand, counting down.
ATGTTTGACATTTCAACTCAAAAAATGCTTGACAAGTTAACCCCGAACCTCACAATGAATGAAAAGTGTACAGTACTTTCCTGGATAGTACTTTCCTGAAAAGTCACCATAAGCTAACACTAATAATACTTGGGATTTAGTTTTTTTACTTGATGATAAAAATCTGGTTTCATGCAAATGGTTATATAAAACTAATTTGAATGCCAATAATTAAATTAGTAAGTTTAAAGATAGGTTAGTAGCAAGAGGTTTCTCTCAAATTGAAGGATTAGACTATAATGAGACCTTTTCCCCTATTGCAAAAATGCCTACCATTAAAGTAGTTCTTGCTTTGACATCTAAAATGAATTGGCCTATTCACCAAATGGATGTTAAAAGTGCTTTTTTAAATGGTTATTTGCATGAAGAAATCTATATGTCTCAACCTCCTGGTTTGATTAAAGAAGGTCATGAACATCTAGTATGAAAAATAAAGAAATCTATTTTTGGTTTAAAACAATCTCCTAGAGAGTGGTATTCCAAAATTAATGCTTTCTTTATTTCTCAAGGTTTTGATAGAAGTAAAAATGATCCTAACTTATATATCAAGCATAGTAAAGATAACATTGTTATTATCATTATATATGTTGATGATTTGATTCTTACTTCTAGTTCTAACCAATTAATTTCTAATATTAAGTTTCAACTTAACCAAAAATTTCAAATGATAGATTTAAGACTTCTACATTATTTCTTAGGAATGCAAATTTGCCAACCCCCTAAGGGTATTTTTATTTCTCTAAGTAAATATGCTAAAGATCTTCTAGATAGATTTCATATGAATGATGCTAATCATATTTCAATTCCATGTGAATGAGGAACTAAGTTAATGATAGATATGAAATATCCATTTATAGATGCTACTCCTTATAGACAACTAGTAGGTAATTTAAATTATCTAACTCTCACTAGATTTGATATATCTTTTAGTGTTGGTTTAGTTTCAAGATTCGTGTCCAAACCTCAACAAACTCTTAATTTAGGATTATTTTATGATGCAAATTCTAATTTTTCTTTAAAAGATCTTACTAGTTCAGATTTAGGTGGATACCCCAATGATGGGAAATCTACTTGTGGGTATTTTGTTTTTCTTGGTTCAGGTGCTATATCTTGGAAAAGTAAAAAGGACCAATTTTTTTCTCTACGTTCTACTGAAGCTGAATAAAAATTTTGTCCTAATGCATCTAAAGAAGCTTTATGGCTTAGAAAAATACTTGAAGATTTGGGTCTACCTCAACAAGAACCTACACCTTTATATTGTGACAATCAAAGTGCAATAGCCTTGGCAAAGAATCTAATTTGCCATGCAAATTCAAAGAACATTTCTCTCCACCACCACTTCATTAGGGATAAAATTGAAGAAAAGAAAGTGTCCCTCATCTATTGAAAGGGTGAAGATCAAGTTGCAGATATTTTGACAAAGCCTCTTTCTAAAGAAAAAATTGAATTTTATTACAAAAATTTGGGGTTTATACCCATTGATGTAATCACCCCAAGTAAATATTAAAGGGGGGTGTTAGAATTTATAATTGTTCATTGGTGTTTTATTGTAAATCTGGATAAGACAAGGTATCCTAATTTTAATTTATCCTCTAGTCCAAGTGGGAGGACAACTCATATTTTGTATTTCCTTCATTAAGGCAATTAGTTTATTCCTCCTTATGAGGATTCTCACACTTGACACACAACTAGTATGAATGTGGCATTAATTTACATGGGAGATACATTCTAACTCCATCACTCATCTCTATTTAAGATATGCTTCTTCACACACTTTGAATATTATTCTCACAATTTTTCTCACTTTTACTTACCTTCATTTCTTAGCTCTCTCATTATTGTAATGAGCTTCTTGCTCATATTCACTTTCTTTTTCTAGGTTTTTTTGCATCATTCAAATTATATTCACAAGGGGTTTTCTTTTCTTTCCCATTTCAAATCCTTGTCTCATTATGTTGATCTTGGAGCATCTTGGTGGTTTTCATAAGATCTTGAAGCAATCTCTCTTTTATTGTGTTCATGGTAATACTCTTCCTTTTGTTCACTCACTTGGATTTATTCCTTTAAAGTTATGTTCATTTTTTGAATATTTCTAATAGTCTACACATATTTGGAACTGGAGATTATGCAATATACTATCTTGACAATGAGTATTTACCACCGCCATTTGGGCCTATGATAGTTGAACAAGTAGGAAAAAGGAAAGACAACACACAAGTTATGATTGAGATATCATCTTCCCTCACTGACCTAGAGTTCAATGATCTAAAAGGATGTGATACTAAAAAAAGAGTGTGAAAAGATTGCATTAGTATATGGTGGAGCTCAACATGTCTAGAAGAAAAAAGATGAAAGTCTAAAAGGAAATTTTGATTCCATGAGAATAAAATAAGGTAAATATGTTACACAATACAATACAAGATTGAAAGAAGTTGCGAGTTCTATTAGAGGTGCTGGAGGACAAATAGAAGAAGAATATGTAACAAGAAAACTATTGAAGACATTATTGCCTATATATTCCATTCGAGTGTCTACAATACAAGAACTGAGATCCCTTCCTCAAATGCATGTTTTGCTAGATACTACAATCGGTAAGTTGATTGCTTTTGAGAAAAATAATTTTGACAATAGTCTACCTTCCACTTCTAAGATTGAGTCTACATTCAAGTCATCTTTGAATATTAGAAATTCTAGAGAGTCTAGATCTAGTTATGGTTATGTATGCAGTGCTAGTGAGATTTTAGAGTTGTAAGAGTGATCTAAAAAGTATATTTGAAGAGGAAAGACAACAAGAATATTTTGAAGCTTTACTAGCCAGGAGACTACTAAGAGGAAAAGACAAATACTGACATAAATTACCCTTGAAATGTTTCAATTGTAACAATATTTGTCACATTGCATCTAGATATCCTAACAACAATATGATGAGAAGAAAGATAACAGAGATAATAATAAAAGAGAGAACAGATTCAAGAGATATCGAGATTTCAAGAACAAAGGTAAGAAGTCATGCTACATTGTTGAAGAAGGATTAACCGATGATGATTTTGATAATGATGAAGGTGAAGAGGTTGTGTATGTTTCTATAAAGGATGATTCTAATAAAGAAAGGTATGAAGAACAAAAGGCCCTAATTTCTCATGTTAGTAAGAATGATATATGTGTAATTAATAGTGGATTTTCACATTATATGAGTAGTGACACACATAAGTGTTGGAGATTTTCCAACAAGCCAATGTTGACTGTATGTTTTTCATTGATGATAACATATGGTAAGAAACGTGTGTTGAAGTATTATGAATAGAGAATTGAGCATATATTGCTTTGATATGTTATCAACATGATATCATAAAAGAAGAGGTTGATTCTAAGTACAGATAGTTGTGTAGTTGTTTGTATCAGTAGTGTTCCTGACAGTGTTACAAGCGGAGCTTTGTATGTGATTTTCAGTATGGTTATGATGGAGCCTTGCACATTTATATTTGTGTTGTAGACATTTTTGTGAAGCTATGTTCATGGACGTAGAATTAGTTTTGCAATACAAGATGAGTTATGATGTTTCTATTTTCTAGTTATAGTTTCCTGAGTTTATCTGATGGAGCCAACAATGTTTATATTGTTGTAGTAGTTGCGCCTATCATTTTGATATGCATGTTTGGTTTCATGTTTTTTGATGAGTTAATAATGTTTGGTTAAGAGTGCATAATGTATTTCAGCATGAGAAGAAAGTTTTAGTTAATTTGGTGGAGCCGACAGTGTGAAGCGACGCGTCTACTCATATTGAGTTGCACGGTCCTAAAAGTGTTGTGTGCTTGGTTTAGCCATTGGAAATGTCATTGAGGAGTTATATTGTTTCTCTATTATGATTTCAAGGAAGTTTTAACAGACCGACTTGATTATATCATTTGGAGGAAGATACTTATAGCCAGTTAGTTATGATTACTAAGTGTGATTGAGATAGAAGAGCAGAAGATGTGAATATACTGAGATAGTCAATCAATAGTTGAATATCTATGTGAAGAAGAAGAGAGTATATGCTATTCATTATAACTGATCAAGACAAGAGGTCTACTTTCTAGTTCACTAAGATCTAGATATAGTGTGTATTTGTTCTGCGGAAGGTTGCAACCTTCACCATTTGAGCAGTGTGCTTCGGATAGTGTGTCCTCACCTTTAACAAGGTCAAATATAAAAGACTCCTAACAAGGTCCAACCTTTGACTAGGTCATTGTACATCATGCATTGTAAAGATCAACTCCTAACATGGTTGTAAGATCTTCTAACATGGATCATTATATTCTAGTGCAATTTATAGTGGGTCCTAATTCCCACCAGGGTTTTTACCTATGTGGGTTTCCTTGTAACAAAAATTGTGGTGTTGTGTTAAGTGTTATCTTATTGTGTATGTGCTTAATGTTATTCTATACTTAATTGGATAAAGAATTGAATCTGGTAGATAACTAATTCACCCCCCCCTCTCAGTTATCTCTTGGGACTATTCCTAACAATAAATTTATTTTTATGGAAGATTATTTAGAATGATTTTAGAATAACTAAGAGTGGGGGTGAATCAATTATTCTCAGGTCCAGATGTACCAATTCAACTTTCTAGCTCTTCAACAATCTTAGATCTAATCAGCTTTCAACTCAGTCTCTATAGCATATACCAATAACATAATTTAACTTGCAGTGCACTATCCTAAAGTAAATAACTTGAAAAATATAAAACTTTCAACATTTTCCACATCAAAATAAAATTTAAACAAGTATAACACTAGGATTTATAGTGGAAATCCAATTTGGAAAAAACCACTTGTAATATGCTACTGATTTTCACTCTTCTGAAGTGAGCTATGTGAAAAGCCAACCTAGTTAAAGGTTTACAATACACATTGTCAAGTGTGACCTGGTTAAAGGATTTAATCACCCTATTAAGAGTGGCCTTGTTAGAGGGCTTAAGAACATTCCATCGAAATGCCACCTTGATTAAAGGATTTATACAATGATTGTTAGGTCAATCTTGATTAAAGGGTTTAGACTGATACAATGGTTAGAAAGTAACAGTAGGTTCTGATCTGAAAATATACAACTCACTTTCCAAATACATATCCACTTTGCACATATGTTGATTTACTGACTGATCTTAATTTTCATCTCCATCTCTGATCTTCTCGGTATTCGCTTCAAGCAATCAAAACTCTATTAAGCTCATTCACATCTTCACCATCATCCTTCTACTTACAATCATCAGTCAATAACATAAACCTCTTCTCTCTTGCCTGTAACCTCACAATTAGGTCAATCTTATACCTCCTTGATCAGGTAGATTAACGTTTTGTCCCTTAATCTCTTCTGTAGATCTTAGGTTTAGGTCATATTCATCGAATCCTTCCATCATTATGTTCTTGTTCTTTTCTTTCTAGATACATCTTCAAACTTCTCTTTGAAATCATAAGAAAATGAGTTACCATGCATTAAATATTTTATACCAATCATCAATAATGTCAACAGATTTTACATATCCAAAGAATTCAACTATGTCAATTGAGATTCTCAATTCTTTCTCAAAATGTAAATTACTAACACACAGTCAATACTGTGTTCATCTCCTCGGTCATTACTGTGTATCTCGGTCATCGCTAACATTTTTTTCTCGACAATTATCTATCACTCAAAAATTATTGATGTTTTCTCAACACTAGATTTTCTCTGCATATACTGGTGCTCGGTCGACACTAACATCAATTGACTTAAACTAGATTTCTTCACTTTTTCTTGGTTAAGCCTATGTTTCCAGTCTTTCTTCTTCACTATGTAAACAACATATTGCCTTGTCAATGTGCCAACTAATTAAGTACCCATTGAAGTATCACATAACTAAATGAGTTCCTTAGGTTCTCATGTTATCTCCTCTTTTCAAATCCTCTTCATCAATCAAAAGATACGGTACTCTTCTAGATAGAAACTATCTTATTAATTAAGGTTTGACATCAATGAAAATATAATAATTGTTTCAATTGTAGTTTCTAACAATTTCTCTCTTTGGCATTGATGGAAACACCACATGAATATCATATGATTCACCAAACAATCCAAAATATTTGTGCAACAGATATTTATTAATATCCTTAGCTTCATTATGATTCACATTCAACACATCCAAGTACTAGCTCCCTCTTGGATAAATTTACCTTTTCCTGTTCACTGAATCTCTCCCTCTTTTCTTAGGGTCATTTAGTTTTCTGTATTTCTCCCTCTGGTTCATTTAATCTCTCCCTATTTGACAACAATGCCAAAGAAACATGTATCTTTCACTTACATATTTACCATGTAGATGTTTTCATGTTAGTTATGTATGTTGTACACTCCATCTGTCATCTTTCTTATGACTGATTATCATCTTTGATTTACTTCTCACAACACTAGGCAACTCCTAAAGTGTGACCTCTTTGTTAGAATAACTGAGAGGGGGGTGAATCAGTTATCCTCAGTCCCAAATATAAAATGTATAACTTCAAAACAAATTCAGCTAATTTTGCAGCTTAGTAAACATAGATATAACATTGTTACCGATTATCAGTTAATTGCTCATAGTGATTACTGACCAAATCAAATATGCAATATCTAAAGTATGATATCTAAACAATCACCACATAAACACATAACACAAGATATTTAATGTGGAAACCCTGCAAAGGGAAAAACCACTTGGGACCGGTAACCCGAAATATTTTCACTCTTCTGGAGTGAGCTCGATGAAGAGCCAACCCTATTAAAAGTTACAAAACACACTGTAAGGTGTGACCTTGTTAGAGGATTTAACACTAACAGTTATCCTCCAACTAGCATTTACTATGGGGTTGACACGATAACAATGTACATTTTATGAATGACATATAAGACTTTTAAGTCTACTCAGTTAAGAGATTTTTGTGTTTACAATGGTTAAACTATAACAACAGTTGATCTGATTACAATACAACTTGATTTGCAGATGTTCAGATCTATTTTAAGTCCATACAAATCCTCTGATCAATATATCTATTCATTTCTTTCAACATTCAATAACTTACTGTCACTCAGTATAAGCTCTTTGACGCTCGATTAACTCTATAGTTCGGTTCTTCTTCAACCAGTCTGATCAAGCATGTATGAAGCTCTGTTCACGCGATATCTCTATAGTCTCCTTCCTTCAGCATCTCTTCCATAATGAAATCATTGTCTCTTAAATAGACAAGTAAACCATTTTCTTTTCATCCATCAGATTTTTTCGCTTCATCTCCTTCATTGATTTTGTTGCTTAAACCTTCCTCAATAGTTGTCTCAATAACTTGTTTTATTTCCATCCTTTAGATCTTCTTTGAATTTTGTTAGCCGTAGATCTCAGTAACAAACTTTATCTTTTACCTTGAAATCATACACTTTACAACTCATCAATTTTTGTTAGCTAAACTAGTCATATAGTTCTTTTGTCCATTCTCGGTTAATACAAAAATGCGTCGATGAATACAAGCTCGGTTGTAACTGTGCTCGTCGGTATACACTACACTGGCTCAGTGTACACTGGAATGCTTCATTAACTGACCACATTGTATTGTAATAGTTTGCTTCCTTCTTCATAACTGATTAGTGCAACATAATCAAGTCAACAATATGAAGTCATAGACTCATCAATAAGTTACCCAAAGTATTCCTTATCCTCATCTATCATATCCATCTTCCTCAATGTAGATATCTTGGTTCCTTATCTTTTCTCTCCACTTTATAGATGTGTAGATGTTTGTAACTATCATCATAAGTATTTGCAAAACTAGTTGACATCAATGACAACATAACTACTGATTCAATTATCTTACATAACCATTTTGTACTTGGTAAGAGATCATCAATCAATTCCTCAATCAATTGTAGTTCATCAATCTCTCCCTTTGGCATTGATGGCAACTCAAATAATATGAAAAGTACCATACACATACCAAACATGTATTCTACAACTATATGAACAAATGTTGTAGCTCGGCAAGCTCTCCCTAGCTTAATATGTTTAATCACTATGTTACATAACAACATTGCAAGTGCAGACCTTCTTCTGTAGATTTGATCTTTCAGCTCTTCTCAGATTCCTTTCCATTCTCAGCAACATATGTTCAATACTCTCCTTGACTTCTTTAGTTTACCTCTCCTTTCAGTCCTCCCTTTGAACTTCTCTCCCTTAGATATATGTTCCAATTGTGTTCTTCATATTTTTTATCTCTCCCTTTGACAACAATGCCAAAGAAGAAAAATAAAAACATACAACTCTTCCATATCTAAGTAACTCTCTGTTGTCCATACATTTTTTGCATCAAATGTGTCTCTGTATACCGATATGCAAATTTCTATTCTAACTCCTCAAATCTTCAACAACTTCAGACAGAATCCAAAGTGTGAACTATGCTGCATCAACATAAATGATCTTCTAATAAGGTTAGGCTGATGCAACCTCTAGATCACATTAGTGACCGGTAGAAAGGGGACGGACCCCAAGTCTAGTCCTCAAGTATTCAAAAGTATCTTTAGGTAGAGGCTTAGTGAATATGTCAGCAAGTTGCTCCTTTGATGTAACATATTCCAGTTTTACTTGCTTCTCCTATACCTATTCTCTTAAGTAGTGATACTTAATAGAAATATGCTTGTCCTTTGAGTGCATTACAGGATTCTTTGAAATGTTTATTGCACTTGTGTTGTCACAATATATAATCACCGGATCTGTGATTACCTCATTCATTCCTTCCAACACTTTTTTCATATATGCAATATTTGAACAGTTTGTAGAAGCAACAACATACTCTTCTTCGGCAATAGACTAAGAAATACATAGTTGTTTCTTACTTTTCCAAGTAACAAGTCTTTCACCAAAGAAAAATGCTCCTTCGGTTATTCTTTTTCTATCATCTATATTTCCAGCCCAGTCTACGTTGGTGTAAACTCTAAGTTCAAACTTGCCTTCCTTAGGATACCATAACCCATAATCCTTTGTTTTCTTCAAATATCTAAGGATTCTCTTTATTGCAACCATATGTGAGTCCTTCGGACTAGGAGAAAACATAGAAACTATTCCCACTGAATGTGCAATGTCCGGCCTACTATGTACTATATACATCAATTTACCAATAATGGATCGATACAATGTCTAGTTTACCTCTGTTGATTCATCATCTTTTGTCAGTTTGCAACCTATGACCATTGGTGTTCCAACTAGTTTAGCATTTTCCATGCTAAATGTTCTCAGTACTTCCTTTATATACTTTGATTGTGTGATGAATATATCATCATTCTACTGAATAACCTGGAATCGTAGAAAGAACTTAATCTCTCCAAACATTGACATTTAAAATTCTTTTCTCATCTCATCAAAAAATGATTTACATACATTATCTTGTCCTCCAAAAATAATATCATCCACAAATATCTCAGCAATCAAAATAGTATCATCAATATTCCCTTTCATATACAAATTGATGTTTTCACTTGTTCTAACAAAACCAATACTTAACAAATAAGTATGCAACCTTTCATACCATGCTCTCGGTACTTGATTTAGACCATATAAAGCTTTGTGTAATCTACATACCATGTCTTTCTTGTCTGGATCAACAAACCCTTCTGGTTGTTCTATGTAGACCTCCTCCTCAAGTATTCCATTCAGAAAAGAAGACTTCACATCCATTTGGTATACTTTAAATATTTTATGTGATGCATATGCAAGTAACAGTCATACTCCTTCAAGTCTAGCAATAGGTGCAAAAGTCTCACCATAATCTATACCTTCCTCCTGTGCATATCCCTTACATAAAAGTCTAGCTTTGTTCCTTGTAACTTCTCCATTCTCATTCAGCTTGTTTCTGAAAATCCATTTAGTACCGATAACATTCTTATCTTTAGGCCTAGGTACCAAAGTCCATGTTTTGTTCTTCTCTATCTGTTCTATCTCTTCACTCATTGCATTTATCCATTCTTCATTCTCCAATGCAACTTTAACATTTTTCGGTTCAAATTCACAAACTAAGCATGTACCTTGTCTCAACTTACTTCTTATCATCATGCTAGCTTGCTTGTCTCCAATGATTTGTTCTTAGGATGATGTGTTCTGACAAATCTTGCCAACACATGATTTCTTCTTTCTTGTTCATCCTGTTTAGGTTCATTTTCTTGCTCGGTAGGTCCTTCCTAATTGTTGGTTTCTCCTTGTTGTTCCTCAATGTTCTCTTCTTGGTGCTTGGTAGGTTGTGCCTACAACATCAATTGCTACTTTGGATGTTCAATGTAAGTGAATCTACCGTAATCTTTTTATTCTTTATTGATTTCTTCACTGTTCTTGGTATCAAACTCATCAACCCTGACATTAGTACTTTCAATAATTTTGTTAGTCACTTTATTTAGACACGTATATGCTTTTCTTTTAGTAGAATATCCAAGAAATATCCCTTCATCACCTTTAGAGTGAAACTTTCCATTTCTTTCATCTTTCAGAATAAAGCATTTGCTACCAAAAATTTTGACTTACAGTCAGTTTAACTCATAGGGTGTCTTGTTTGTGTCCTTCTTCAGTTGTACTCAATTCAGAACATAAATAGTTGTGCTAACTGCTTCTCTCCAATATGTCTAGGGTACATTCTTCTCTATCATCAATGTCCTTGCGCAATCTACAATTGTTCTATTCCTTCTTTCAATAATACCATTCTGTTGTGGTGTCCTCGGTGCAGAAACCTATCTTTTTATTCCATTCTCATTACAATAGTAAATTCATCTGAAATAAATTCACCACCTATGTTAGATCTCCAGCATTTCAGTTCCTTACTGGTTTCTTTCCCTACTTTTGCCTTGTACCACTTAAACATCTTAAATGCTTCTGATTTCTCCTTTAAGAAGATAACAGTCATTAATCTAGTGTAATCATCAACAAATAGAATGAAATATCTATCTCCATAGTAGCTCTATGTTCTCATGGGACCACATAGGTCGATGTGAACTAGCTCCAAAATTCTCTTTGTTGAATAATCTTTGCTCTTAAAACTAGATTTTTTCATTTTACCCTTTTGACATCTGACTGGTTAGAATAATATCCTAGTAACTCAAGGATTGGACATCCTTTAACAGTGATTCATTGTTGAAAATCATCATGTATCTACTTAGAACATCATGCTAGACTTCATTAAATGTATCAATCTGAGAACGTGAACTTGAGATGATGGTTGCAAAGTTTATGCTTTAGTTCTTCTCAATAGTCATCACTACTAAAGTAAAAGCTATTGCTACAGGAGATTTATACTAGAAACTAAAACTATAGATTAACTCTCATCTTTAAAGGAAAAACTTAACAGTAAATAGATAATGCTTCAGAAGTAAACCTATGTTGTAGGAAATAGTCAATGGTTCTGCTACCAATGGCTACAGGAGCAACAGTACCTAACAACTTCAAAGAAACTTAACTAAATCCTACTTAAACATGAACAGGGAATTCACCTCCCATGTGGGCCCCCATAGAAGTATGAATGAATTATAACCCAGAGATTGAAATGAAGAACTGTCATATATTCATTCAACAAAACATAGATATAATATAGGATATCAAAGTATTTTACTCTATTGCTGGATTATAGTATGAATTCATCAAAACGTCTAACTAGCCTAGAATCATAAGTTCCAACTTATTTAAAAGCAACTAAGAAAAATAGAACTCCTACAAACTAGGTCCTTCATTACATAGCATAACAACTTCAGTTACAGGAATGATAGCATCATTTATGCAAGATAAGCCATATTTAGTGCTTTGAGAATATAGGAATGCTTGGTAACTAGATTGACTTGGACTAAATCAACAACCACAAAGTTATGGAAGGAGTGGAGCTATGATGAAATCTGAAACAATTATCCACCTTAAAAGACCCACTCATCCTTGAATATGCGCTCCTTGCTGACTTATTCGTCTCCTGCAAAAGGTTAACATAATAGAATCCACAACATGAATCCAAGGCAAAGATTATAATAAGTTTTCCTATTTTAACATAGCCTTGTCATATGGCTGTAGGAAGTCTACCCATTAAAGCTAGAGAAGAAAAATACCAGATTTTATCATAACATTCATTAATCTATATATATATATTCAATCTTGTCCTTAAGTTTCATAAGTATCAAATATACATATGGCTAAAGCTTAGAAACATAAAAGACTGTATAATGTTTATGAAAAACCATAAGATATTTATGTCTGAACTTATAAAATCATAAACAAAACATCCCATAAACTTGACTCATCATTCCCCCCAGCTTATCTATTTGTTGGTCCCGCAGCAAATAAATTCTTCAACCTAGCTGTCAATCTATAGTCAGTAGTTTTTCTCTATCCAGTACCTTGTTCTGTAAGACTCCAATAGAATCCCTTTGTTTCCCTATGTTTCTTCCATCTGTCCTTTTCCCTCTGCATATCAAAACTGTCTAGATTTTCTAAGTTTGCAAGTAAAGGAGACATTAGTAATGGAGGCTGAAAGGTTAGTGGAATCCAAAAACTTTCTCTCTCTCTTCCCAAGGAAATGTACCAAGGGGCGCGCTGGGTTTCCATAGAAAAACTAAGAGGTGAATGTGGATATTTACTTCTCATCTCCCTAGATAAACTGTTCCAACGCCACTGAATGGCATTTCTAGCTTCAGGCAGTTCAGAATCTATCATCTATTCATATGCATTAAATGCTTCATTTCTCATTGGATAGATGATCTTGCTACCTAAGTCAGAGGGGGCTATCCTTAACCAATTATAGTAGTAAGTTCGAGGATCTTTGGCTTCGGGCCTTAGAAACAAGGGAATTTCTGACTCTAAATCTCTATACACTTTAGCTTGAGTGTCCCAACTAATATCATTATGTACCCAAAGCATGAGGGCTCTGAGTTGAATATCCCCAACATAAAGCAAGGAATTCCAAACTCGGTCATTAGGGACTGCTAGGTTGTGGAGATAAAATTCACATAATAGATTTTGGATGGCTGCAGGAGAGTTATGGAAGGCTTGAGAAAATTGGGTAGGCTCTTGTAATGAGGAAGACATGTCCTGCATAATACAGGTCATTTGATAGTTTAACAGTTGTTCTTTAAGAAACAAGGCATAGACAGGTGATGGAGATTTGCAACCCATCAAGTCAGGAATTAAAGATGTAATTTTGTCAAGTTTCACTCTTAATTGTTCTATCTTTTCCTCCTAAACAAGTGTTTCCTGATAATGATGGTCTACTACCCTATTTAGTTCTTTTCATTGTTGTTTCCACTCCTGTCTCTTAGAATTTAATTACTTAGACAATTGGAAGATAACAGATAGCAAAGATGTTGAACTAGATTGATTTGTTATTGAACTAGGGCAAGAATTGTCTGTTGCTTGAGGGACAGATGAATTACCATTGTTAGCACTTGTCATCTTCAAAGGATTGTTCTAGATGATCATAGCCCTCTCGGTGTTAGAGCATTATTAAGCCACTGAAGCTACTGTATCTAACCCTTCATTCAAAATTTACTCTACTACTTGTACACACTAAAATGTGCACTTCTCTAAGTCTTTACTTCCAAGGGAATCCATGAATGGGAAACCTTGAAAAGCGACCTAGAGCTCCCCAGGCATGGAGTGCAAGGGTTTTAAGAGTGCTCTCAGCTAGAGCTATTAAGCCAATAACCTTTCTAGTAAACCATGCAATGGGAGATTCAATGAGACAAGGGCAAGAATGTCAATATCTTCAAAAATTCAAATGGAAATGCAAATGCAATGCAACTATGCTAGAAATGGAAATACAAGCTAAGCTATAAAAATGAAAGAACAATGCAACTAAGCTATGAAAAGAAAGAGCAAGTGTTACAAATCCTTCCTATTTAGACTATGTGAGTTAATCTATGGCATAAAAAGAGACGAAGCTAATAAAGCATAAATATGAAGCTAAGATAGGAATGCAAGGATGAAACTAAGATGGAATGTAAATGCTAAGAATGCTCCAAATCTCCAAAGCTCCAAAATCACCTAGAAAACCTGCAGCATAACATTAGTATTCAAAAGATGGATCTTAGAATGGGAAGAGAGATCTTCTTTTAAAGGAATTGAAAAGGAATGGACCATGGAGATTAAGAGGCAAAATATTTAATCAACGGTGGAGCTTGAAAGAGGAGCAATCCATGTGCACAAATATCCTCTAATGGGAAAATAAGAGTTGACTTTTGTGCCCATATGAGACAAAAAGTGCTTTTTCTCTTTTTATAAAATAGGAATAATGCTTTATTTGTGCAACTTAGGATAAGAGGAAAAGTGGGCTGCTTTTTATTTATTAAAAGGGGAGGAAATTCCTTTTAATTAAATAAAGACTTTAGGATAAAATGGTTAGCCCATAGAATTAAATCAAATAAATGATAGAACTAGGATTTAATCAAGAATAAGCAATTGATGATTTAGCAGTCTAGGTGACCATTTTTAGGTGATTACACTACCTTATTAACAAGGTCTATATCAATATCTGGATTTTCTTCATAGGGATCCCTTTCTACTGTAGGAGATTCTGTTCTAGGAGAGAACATTGTTTCATCTACTTCCCTGATGTAACCATCAGAGTCATCACTTTCTGAATCATCTTCTTGAAGATTCCCAGAGGTTGATCCTCTCCTTCAAAACACATAAGCTTGCTCTTCTGGGCTGGAGTCATCTCCAATTATAATGACTTATGCATTTACTGGCTTATCAAGAACCTGCTCTGTTTTAACATGAGGAAATTCCTCAAATGTTTCTTGTTCCATAATCTCAGTCCATTGTTCTTCCTTCTGAGAATTTTTATGCTGTAATTTAGCCTCTTACTGAATGTTTTCATCCTCTTATTTCCTCTACCCAAAATCTTGTGTTACATTTGGCTCATTAACTAAAATCTCTTCAGTTGTTTTTGACCTTGTCCTAGCACTTCTCCTTAATGGAATTTCCTCCTTTTTTTTGATGCAGGAGCATCCTGGGTGTAAGAGCAATCTTGCATCACCCAAAAATATTTCTATTTTTGTATTCAATAAGGGCTATCTTGTGCAGAGCTACTATTTATGGAAACTTGCTATTTTTAGTAAGTTGGTCATACAATCTCGGAATGTTTTGATTTTACGTGTGGAGGTTCATCTCAGTCATATCAGCCTGCCAATAAAGTTTCATGGCTAGATCAAATGTAGTTTTGAAGATATTGAAGATTTTCGGTATTGGCAGCAGGGTACAGAAACTTTGAACTCAGTTTTGAAGGCTTTAGAGGCCTCAGATGAGGTCAAAAATTTGGGTGACAAGCACTTCCATGAGTCAAGCCTGTAGAGAACTTCGTGGCCTTTTCAAAATGGGGTTATAATAGTCAATCGGGTCAACTGGTGATGACTTATGGTCTCCAAAAGTCAGGACACCTGAAATGGTAGAAAATAATTTTCCTTCAAAAAATATTTTCAGGTTTCAAAAGTTATTTTGAGCTAACTTTGATGTAATAAATTGAAAAATAAAATAATTCTAAGTTTGGTTGGCCCTAAGGGCTAAATTTCTGGAACCTTCTTGGGTGGTGGAAATGCCTATATAAAGAAGGCATGTAGTGTTGTCTAGGACAATTTTGGGTAGTAGATCTGAGTAATAATTCGAGGCTTTGTCCTACAGAATATTGTAAGGGAATGCCCATGTGGCTTTGCATATTGTAATTCTGAAAGTTTGTAATTCCACATTTGTGGAGATAATAAGAAGCCCATTTTCTGTTCTTGCATATTGTTATTATTTATTTGTTTCTATTATGTGTTTGTGGTATTAAGGGGAGCGCCCTTCATCACTTTTCTAGAAATTTCCTTTTTTTGGAAGTGCTTGTGGCTGCAAGAGATGCCTTAGCCTGCCGACTAGTACTAGGGTTAATTTTCTTTTTCTTATCTTTTGGGGAAACTGTTTCTACTGCAGGAGCAACTTCAACCTTTTCTATAGGAGTCTCTGATTCCTCTTCATGAGTTGATAATTAGGGGAATTAGGGGTCCTAACCCTAGATTTCTTTTTGGATGAAGAACATTGTCTAATTTCAAATAAAAAAATTCCTAACCCCTTTAGCAATTTTAACCCTCTGTCCCACTCTACACCCAATTGGTTCTGGGGTAGGCTCCTTAAACCCCTGTAGCAAAAATTCCTCCCAAGAAATATCTGACTACTCCCTTAAGGCTTTTTCCACTATCAACTTGATTAAACAGTGGTGAGAGACATAATTTCATTTACCCTCTTGAACTAGAATGGCCTGTTTTAACAAGATGCCAAACACAAAACTAGGGACATTGATAGGCCTATTATCATGTCTTAAACAACTCAAGAATTTAAAGTGAACAACATGCAGGAATGAGTACCGCCCTTCACAGCTGAAATACCTAATGATATAAACCACATATTGTTTAAACAGCTCAGGAAGAGATAGTCAAAATGTACCTTATTTTCTATCAACTTCAAGCAATGGGTCTGTATGTAGACTGAATTGAGCTCTGGAAGTAGTTGGGTCAATATTCTCTGCAAATTCCTCACCCTCTAGTGGTAATCCCATGACCTCTACCAAAACTGACTAAGAAAATGGCACCTTCAGTCCTTTAACTCTAGCCACTCCATCTTTTAAGGAGTTAAGAAACTAAAGTGCAACCTCATCATCCCAGCTAGTTAGCTTCTAGACATAATCTATCCAACCCCTTGCCTGGAAATACGGCCTATAATTTTGGTCTTCTAGCAACATATTATGCACAGTAGGCTCTTTTCGAATGAGGTCTCCTCCCATCGTCTAGTTTTTAGGATACCCAAAATAGAGTTGCAGGAGATAATAATAGACAACCAAGATTTTGAACAAGAAAGCTTGAAAAGGAAGGTTGCGGGATGAGTTCAAATTTGGAAATTTCTAGCAATACAGCTTGAGAAATGAGCTTATGAGTAACATAAATGCAAATCACCATATTACCGTTTCATAATTACTCACCAGTACTCTCCGTAGAACTCGTACTCAACATAACTTGCCACCTTAGTTTTATATGTGCGAAAAATAACACACAGCATAATGATTTTCAAAAGTGTCTAATCATGGCAGAAAAATACAAGTACGACAAGAGAAAAGAATAAATATAAAGATTGCATAAACATAATGACAAAAAAATAATATAACTTCCCCTCCCCCAACTAAAATATTGCAAGTGGGCCCTCACTTGCAGTAATGACAAGGCATACGATAAAAATAAGAGGAAAACAAATTAAAGTTGCATACATTGAAATGTGTGCTAACCTGAAGAGCTAGTTAGGTGGTAGTTGTTATGATCCATGAATGAAAGAAAATATGAGGTGGATGGATGATAGACTAGAAATGAAGCAGAAATTTATTATGGAGAAGTTACTTTCATTAAGAAAGTATTTATTATGAAAGTGAAAAGATCTTTTTAGAGTGAGGAAGAAAAATGAGCAAAAAGGTCATTGCGAGTGGCTACAGGAAGTGTGTCACCAATGGCAGAAGATAATTGTTGCAAGAACTCATCCTTGCTCTGGGGTTTATGATACAACTTCAATTTGTGACCATTGACCAGCAGTTTGAAATGTATTGGATCAACTGTGGAGAGCTGAACTGCACCATTTGGAAAGACTGCAATTATCTCATATGGTCCAAGCCATTTGGTTTGGAATTTCCCTAGGTTATGCTGGTACCAAGATTCAAATAGGAGTGCCCAATCTCCAACTAAAAACACTTTGTCCTTAACAAACTTGTCATGCCATTGCTTGTTCTGATGTTGGATCAATTCGGTGTTATGCAGGGTAGATTTTCTCTATTCATCAAGGCCATTAAAACTATGAATCATGTCTTGCTATGCTACAGTGCGATCCATCCCAAGATAAAGAGTTTTCCTAAGGGTCTTATGTTTGAATTCAATAGGCATGACTACAGAGTGACCATAGACAAGCTCAAATGGTGTGAAACTGATTTTAGACTTCCATGTACTTCGGTATGCCCAAACTACTTCAGGAAGTCAGATAGCCTAATCTTTCTTATGGATGGCTACTATTTTAGTGAGAATAGATTCAAAGTCCTGATTGGTAACTTCCACCTTCACATTAGCCTAGGGGTGATAGGGTGAAGATTGACCATGCCTGATGTTATATTCCTCCATTAGAGCAGCAATCAAATTGAAAGTAAATTAAGGACCTTGATCAGATTGAATCTCCCTTGGTACTCCAAATCTGGTGAAGATGAATTCATAAAGGAACTTTGCAACATTGTTATCCTGAGGGTGCTTCATAGGTTTAGCCTCAACCCATTTTGTAACATAGTCAGTGCAAACAAGGATATAGGATTTACCTTGGGAAGAAGGCTCAATAGGACCAACAAAATCAATCCCCCATTTGTCAAAGGGTGCAAAAACTACTTGTGGTTGTAGAGGCATTTCATCTATCTTTGTAGGTTGTCCCATGTGTTGGCATTTGTCACACTTTTTGGTGTACTAAGCAACATCTTTGTGCAGACTGGGCCAATAGTAACCTATAGTCAAAATTTTCAATGCTATTCTTTTGGTAGCAAAATGTCCACCACAAGGTTCATCATGATATGCCTTGAGGATATCATAGGTTTCATCCTCTCTAATCCATCTTCTAGTTACTTGGTCAGGACCAGTATAAAACATCAATCTAGAAATCCATGACTAATTAGAGCTCTTTTCAGTTAACAACCTTCTTTCTTTAGCAGAGAAATGAGCTGGTGTCTTACTAGTTGTGAGATAATTGGCAATATCGGCATACCAAGGATTGTGTGCAATCAAAAAGAAAATATATTCATTAGGAAAACTATCATCAATGGCTACAAGATCATCAGGTACATGTAACCTAGAAAGAAAATCAGCTACCACATTGGTTTTACCAGGTTTATCTATTATTGTAATGTCAAACTCCTACATAAGAAGCAACGAGTGAGCCAATCTTCCAGAGATTGCAGGCTTGTTCATGAGATACTTAATAGAAGAATGGTTAGTATGCACATAGATCTCATATCTAGTAATGTAGTGTCTGAATTTATTCAGGGCATAAATGACTGCAATAAGTTCTTTTTCAATGACAGTGTAATTAAACTCAGCGCCTTGCAAATTTTTACTGATAAAGTAAATTACATGCTCAACCTAGTCCACTCCAATAGCATAGTCTAAGGCATCAATATGGATGTGAAAAGGCAAGCCCCAATTAGGTCCTCTCAAAATCAGTGTTGTAGTGAGAACTTCTTTAACCTGCAAGAAAGACTTTGCACACTCAGAATCCCAAACAAATTCAGTATCCTTCTTGAGAAAGTTATACAGTGGTGTTGCAAGCTAATTGAAATCCTTTATAAACCTTCTATAATACTTGGCATGCCCAAGAAAAATCCACACATCTTTTTGTTTTGCTGGATTAGGTAATGTGCTAATCACCTCAATCTTGGAAGGGTCCACTTGAATACCTTTTGAAGATATAAAATGTCCTAAGACAACCCCTTCTTCCATCATCATGAAGCACTTTTCACTATTGAGAGAGAGGTTATAATCACAATATCTCTGAAGAAATTTCTCCAAATTTTCCTTGGCCTCATCAAAAGTATGCCCGTAGGTGGTAAAGTCATCCATGTAAATCTCCATGCAATCAGCAGAGATATCTGAGAATATACTGATCACAGCTCGCTGGAAGGTAGAAGGGGCATTACAAAACCCAAAAGGCAACA
Source organism: Chamaecyparis obtusa (assembly GCA_027943335.1). Lineage (NCBI taxonomy): Eukaryota > Viridiplantae > Streptophyta > Pinopsida > Cupressales > Cupressaceae > Chamaecyparis > Chamaecyparis obtusa. Next base: position 1,988,626 of record BSBK01000771.1, on the reverse strand, counting down.
CTGAATAGGCAAATGTGCCCCATGGGTAGGTGAATGTTGTCTTCTCTTGGTCTTCAGGGGCTATTTTTATTTGATTATAACCACTAAATCAATCCAAAAAAGATAAGTATTTCTTTCCAACTAGGTTATCAAGGACTTGATCTATGAATGGTAATAGAAAGTGATCCTTCTTAGTGGTTGTGTTAAGCTCTCTATAGTCAACACAAACTCTCCACTTCCCTCCTTTTTTAGGCATTATAACAAGAGGGGAGACCCACTGACTATCAAAAATGGGATAGATGAAGCCAACATTTAACAAATTCTGTAGCTTGTTCTTTACTATATCCCTTAGTGTTGGGTTAACCATTCGCTGAGGTTGGCGAACAAATCTGAATTCAAGGATGATATAAATTTTTTGAGTGCAAAGCTTAGGATCTAAACCTTTCATGTCAGTATAATCCTAAGCAAAGGTTGATTGATGTTCTTTTAGAAGCTACAAGACATTTGTCTGCTGAGAGGGAGTCAAAGCAATGTTTACATTTAACTCCCTTCCTAAGCTGACCTCTAGCTTAGTGACCTTTTCTGCCATGGACAGCTAAGCAATTGGGGAAGACTCCATTTCATGAGGTAGTAATGTATGAAGAAATTTGGAAGTTTTTGAATAGTACAGAGAATCAATAGGTGGTAACAAAGTGTCAAGAACACAGTCCTCTTGTGAACATACTTGGGATTGCACTCCATACACATTCAGAATAATGGAGGAAATGATTTCATCTTCTTCCCTAGAAGCTACAAAAGGTTCCCTGGATATCATCATTAACTGATGAATGGAATTGACCTCAAGTTCAGTATCATCCAAATCAGGCCAGATTATCTAGTCATCTTGTAATAGAGGTTGAGCTGGGGAATACAGAGTCATATTTTTAGTGTTGACTCCATTGGATATAGTCATTTTCCCTAACCAACAAGCTATATAGGCATTTATAGTAGCCAGCCAAGGCCTGCCTAGAATTATTGGATATCCTCCCATGTTAGCCTTTGGAGAAAGGAAAACAAAGTCAACCAGATATTCCCAAGAATTCAAGGTGACTATTACATCCTCTACCATCCCATCAGGTGTAATGGTGTAACTATCAGCAAACTAAAGGATGGTTGGGGTTTCCCTAAGACCGATGACATGCAACTGAGACATTACTTCCTTGGTCATGACATTTATAGATGCACCTAAGTCAACTAGAGCATTTTGGACTTGCATTCCTTGAATAGTGACCATAACCACAAGGCTAGCAAGATCAGAATACTTGGGAACTGTCAATTTCTCCAACATTAGATTAGATAACTGGCCTAGGACATGTATGGTTTTGGGGTCCTTTTTCTTCCTCCTAGGTTGCTTGATACAAGCTTCCTTGATGGCTTTAGTATATGCAGGTACTTCTTTTATGGAATCTAACAGGGGAATCTTTACTATAATTTGCTTTAGTTGGGCAAGCAAATCCAACACTGCTTTATTTTCCACTGGCTTAACTTGTTCCTCCAACCTATGAGGAAATGAGGGTTCTTGTGCTGCAGGAGCAGCATGAGCAGTAGGTTGGACTGGTACCTCAGTTGGTTCTACCAAGGCATCCTCAACTTTGGTAATGATAGGCAGTTGTGGAGGAGGAAGTGTTGTACTAGATCTTAAATGGATATTATTCATGTAAATTGTATAGCTCTTCTACTGCGTTGTTGGTTTAGCATTGTTGGGATTAGGAGTAGGCTAGGTAGGCAATTGAGTCTATTTAGGGGAAGTAGTATTGGTTGCAGGAGGAGGCATCAAAGCCTGCTGCTATGGTGGTGGCATCAAAGCTTGTTGGTTTGATTGGTTCATCTGATTGTATGGTTGTTGCCACCCCTGCTAGGGCTATTACCAGGGTTGCTAGGGTTGTGACCAACCCTGTTGAGATTGCTTCCATCCTGGCTAATGATGTTGCCAGCTTTGCTGAGGTTGTTGCCAACCTTGCTAAGGCTGTTGCCAACTAGGTTGATGTTGCTGCCAGCCTTGCTGAGGTTGTTGCCAACCTTGCTGAGGCTGCTACCAACTACTATACCCACTAAATCTAATATGATGTTGATTTTTCCATGCATTATTATTATTATTAAAATTTTGAAGAGGATCCTGGGAATACCTGGTCTCTGAGCCCATGGCCTTCACTGGGTAATGTAGAGAACCTCTCCATTCTCATCAATGGCTTTGAACTCAGTAGACATTGGTTTGGACTCCAAGCTTGCAATAGACTTACACTTACAATTCTTTTTCTTCTCCCTACAGTGTGGGCAATACTCTACTAACATTGCATCAACTTCATCTTTCTTTCTCCTTGCCTACATTATGTCCAACTAAGTAGTGACATCATTAATGATGTCTTTCTTGAAATTTGACAATAGATTGCATAGCTCCATTTTGGACACCCTTGCACCATTGGACTTGTGAGGCAAGGCTCTCAAGCCTCTTCCTTTCTTGACAGTAACTCTAGAATAGTTCAGACATATGCTCTTGATGTCATCCTAAGTCTTTTGAGTAATGTCTCCCCCTACCATAAGGTTAAGGGCCTCTATGCTCCCATCATTCACACCTCTCAAAAACAAATGCTTTTGAGATTCTTCATTTATCTCATGTTGTGTGTTATGCTACAGGCTGAATATAAACCTAGAGACATAGTCTTCCAAAGTTTCATCTTCCTTCTATGACATTTTAAATATGTCATCTCCCTTTAGGTCTCCTCCTCTACAATAATCTTTATACTTCTCAAGAAACATGGTGCACATTGAATTTCAATCTGCTACAGCATCAACACCCAAACTCATAAACCACTGTAGAGAAGCCTCCTTTAAGGTGGAAGGAAATAGTTTGAGCTTATGGTTGTCAGTGGTGTAGTCATAGCTTCTGTAGAGGACATAAAATTCAAAGAGAAAAGTCTTTGGATCCTCTGTGATGAGTCCATAGAATTTAGGAAGTGTGGCTGTAGGAATGTTCTTCATATTTTGGTTACCTTGCTGAGTAGGAATAGGAAAAGGGAAAGTAGGATGAGCCATTACATTATCTAGATATTATGGGCAAGAAAAGAGGGCATTTAAATGGTAAGACTCTTCAGATGATAGTGGTGAAGGCAAGTGATCATAAGCATCAGCAAACACATTCTCAAACAATTCTTCTTCTTGTGGGTTTTCTAATTGGGGTTCCTCAAACGTTAGATCAAAAACCTCAAATGGTTCTCCTTGATTAAGGTTAGGCAAGAATTGCCCAAGATGATCCTTATGTCTATGCATGCAAAATTATGCAGAATGAAAACTAACTTAATAACTTCTAGGTCAAACTAAATTGACACCATCCCCAGCAATGGTGCCAAAAATGACTGGTTAGAATAATATCCTAGTAACGCAAGGATTGGACATCCTTTAATAGTGATTCATTGTTGAAAATCATCATGTATCTACTTAGAACATCATGCTAGACTTCATTAAATGTATCAATCTGGGAACGTGAACTTGAGATGATGGCTGCAAAGTTTAATCTTTAGTTCTTCTCAATAGTCATCACTACTAAAGTAAAAGCTATTGCTACAGGAGATTTATACTAGAAATTGAAACTACAGATTAACTCTCATCTTTGAATGAAAAACTTAACAGTAAATAGATAATGCTTCAGAAGTAAACCTATGCTGCAGGAAATAGTCAATGGTTCTACTACCAGTGGCTGCAGGAGCAATAGTACCTAACAACTTCAAAGAAACTTAACTAAATCCTACTTAAACATGAATAGGGAATCCACCTCCCGTGTGGGCCCCCATAGAAGTATGAATGAATTATAACTCAAAGATTGAAATGAAGAACTGTCATATATTCATTCAACAAAACATAGATACAATATAGGATATCCAAGTATTTTACTCTATTGCTGGATTACAATATGAATTCCTCAAAATGTCTAACTAGCCTGGAATCATAAGTTCCAACTTATTTAAAAGAACCTAAGAAAAATAGAACTCCTACAAACTAGGTCCTTCATTACATAGCATAACAACTTTAGTTACAAGAATGACAACATCATTTATGCAAGAAGATAAGCCATATTTAGTGCTTCGAGAATATAGGAATGCTTGGTAACTAGATTGACTTGGACTGAATCAACAACCACAAAGTTATGGAAGGAGTGGAGCTATGATGAACTCTGAAATAGTTATCCACCTTAAAAGACCCACTCATCCTTGAGTTCGTGCTCCTTACTGACTTATTCTTCTCCTGCAAAAGGTTAAAACAATAGAATCCACAACACGAATCCAAAACAGAGATTATAATAAGTTTTCCTATTTTAACGTAGCCTTGTCATATGGCTGCAAAAAGTCTACCCATTAAAGCTAGAGAAGAAAAATACCAGATTTTATCATAACATTCATATATATATATATATATATATATATATATATATATATATATATATATATATATATATATATATATATATATATATATATATATATATATATATCAGTCGTGTCCTGAAGTTTCATAAGTATCAAATATACATATGACTAAAGCTTAGAAACATAAAAGACTATATCATGTTTATGAAAAACCATAAGATATTTAAGTCCAAACTTAGAAAATCATAAACAAAACATCCCATAAACTTGACTCATCAACATCCATGACACATAACATGATTAGGGTTTTCTAGGATAGGTGGACCTCTAACCTTTTTATTTCTACTGATTTTAATCATGTTATCAAAGTTTACATGACATAACCTTTTATGCCATAACCACACATCCTCATTTTTCATCATTAAACAAGAAGACTTTGCATTATCAAGATAAAAAAAATTACCTTTCGATTGTGCTCCTGTTGGAAGATATCCTCAAGAGTTTGATTCATGGCTTCTCTTTGTTGTCAAGTGAAAGTTTAACTCATGTCCATGCTTGATGAAAGTGGTACAAAAGAGGTGCTCACTTCACTAGGATTAGCTTTTGGATTAAAACAAACCTCAGATTCACTCTTAGGTGATTGATAAAAAAGGGGTCCTTTTCCCTTATGATGTCGACGATTCTTAACTGATGGTAACTGGCTAAAGGCAATAGGGGTTCACTTCCCTTGATTGACTTGGTACCTTGTTGTAACTGACATGAAAGAAAGATACTCTCAATGATAAGATGACCTCTCAAAGTGTCAGCACCAAACCAAGATAATCAAAGTCCTCTATTGTGCAAAGAGAAATGAAAAGATAGAAAAGGGGCTTTACCAACACTGTCAAAGAGGTGCTTCAAATCAAAGGGTGAATACCCTTGCACTTTTGAACCAGGAGGTTGGACTAGGCCAAAATATAATTGAAATCAAGATTTAAATGAAAGCGATTTGGACAATAAGAGCACTAAAATTTTCTAAGAATGTAGCTAACAATCCTAGATATGAACCTTGGCACCAAGAATGACCTTCTAATTTGACAATTATTCCCAAAGTGATTTCGTAAATCAGATGATGCTATCCCGGAGGACTAAAACCAAAAATTTAGAAGTAAGACAAGTCTCAAACGACAGAGCAAGAAGCCTACTCCAAGACCTAACCTGACTAACAGCAATTGAAATTGATCAAATTGCAAGCATGATAGAAATTAACCAGGCGATATACTCTGGGCTACTGGGGTGATACACCTACAACCGGGTGATACTTCACCTTATACTAGGTGATAGACCTTACAATAGCTGAGCGATAAACACCAGGCAGGTCGAGCGATAGTCTATCTGGGGTGAACTATCACGTGATATTTCCTCTCAAAGCAGGTGATACTTTTTGGACCCGCGAAGTATCGCATGATATTTCGCTCTAAAGGACGTGATACTGTTGTAAAATTATTTAACTCTTGACCAGAACTATGTAAAATTTACATTTTTGGGTCTGTTTGGTCAAAAAATTTAGTCTAAGGGTTGATGTTTTCGATCTCAATCACAATATCAGCAGAATTTTGGCAGGTTTGCAAACAGTGAGGGATCAAACATGTCTCAAACACTTGTGATATCAGAATTGAAAAAGCACCCTATGAATGCTATCGATTGTTTGTATGTAAGAATGTTTACATTGGCATCACACAACCGAAGACAATTCAAGAAAATCTATCCTAAAAAGGTCAAGGCTCATTACTTACCAACTTAGCCCACAACTTGATGCCCCCCTTGCCTCACACCAAGTAGTTACCCATGAGAGATATTGGCTTTGTCGTGGAAGTGTCAAACAACACAACCAAATGGACACATATGGTGAGTATCTTAAGGTGATCCAGGTAAACCACTTGGATCAATCCTTGCACTAAGAAGATAAGCGGCTAAACAAGGTGGCTTCTATCTAATGGTTCTTAATAAGGGCTTTCGTTCACAACACCCCTCTTGCTCCTCATAAATGACTAGAACCTCGTGGCTACAAGAGTACCTTAAGCATTCTTGCTCAATGTTTTCCCCATGGTCGCAATCCCATGAGCTACTCACATCAAGCGAAGATAAGTGTTATGTCTACCAAGGTTTTGTGTCCTCGATAGCCTTGAGATTATAGTGAGTTGGAATCACTCACCACCAAGAAAAATGATGACAAGGTTGTCCCCACTTGGGTCATTCCTCTTGATTGCTCAAGAGCAGGCCCGCTAAAGGATCCTAAACTAAATAAAGAATGGATGATTTTTGAGGTTCAAGGTTTTTGGTTCACCACGAGGGTGAAGAGCATACTCCCCTATCTCAAAAACTTCTCCCAAACACCCCAAGAAAAATTTGATTACCCCCTTGCTTCCAAAACCTTAAGATGGGTCAGGATTTTCTGGTTCACCTATAGGTGAAGAGCATACTTCTCCTACCACCTCAAAATCTCTTTCACAAGGTATTAAAGTTCCTAATACAATTAGTGAATGCCACACTTGAAAGGAAATAAATCACAAGCAAAAAAAAAAAAAAAATTGTTTTTATGTTTTTTGGGCAGCCCTGCAAAAATTGTTAGTAGCCCTCTTTGACATGAGATTTTTCACAAACTTCTTAAGCAAAGGCACCTACAACCACAACTAGTTAGGCCCATAAGCTTAGCAACATCCAAAATATAAATGAAAATATTTGCAAAAAATTGATTTACATAAGCTAAGAGATGCAGGTTAGACCTATCTAAATACAATAAAGTAAACCAGCAAACTAAATATGATCAGATTCAGATGATAAAACTTGAACCGCAGGTCTCTGTTAGATCAGGTGATATACCTCAAACGTCTCTAGTATCGCGCGATACAGTTTCCTATATTCACGCGATATACCTCAGTTCGGGCGATATACTTCTCTATATGCAGGCGATACTTCGCACGACACCAAGCGATATACCTTAATACTGACAGGTGATTCTCCTCTGGGGTGAAGTGTCACACTGGTATAGTAAGGTATATCGCGCGATATACCTAAGAAGTATCACGCGATATTCTGAGACAAAAAACTAGAGACTGCAAAAGTTCTGAAAAATAATCTAAAAAATGATGAAAATGCAAGAAACTAAAGGACAGAGCCTATCTACTCTGCCCCATGGTGGGTGCCAAAAATGTACACACTAAAATGGTGCACTTCTATGAGCATTATATGCAAGGTTGCTGAAGAATGAGGCCTCACAAAGTGGCTCATATCTCTTTATGCATGGATTTGCAAGGGACTATGATGTATTTGCTCTCAGCTAGAGCTATAAGCTTGTGACCTTGCTAGTCAACCACACGAGAGATTCAAATGAGGACAAGGGAAAGAGTGCCAATATCTTCAAGAATCACTATGAAAATGCAATGCAAACTAGTCTAGAGAAATGAAAATGCAATGCAACTAAGCTATGAAATGGAAAGAACAAGTGTTACAAATCCCTTCTATTAAGCTATGTGAAGTTATGCTATTGCATGAAAGGAAATCTAAGCTATGAAAGTCATGAAAATGAAACTACTATGTAAGAATGTAAACTAAACTATGAAGCAAATGAAGAAATATAAAGTAGGATGCAACAATGATCTCTAAAAAGCTTCAAAGTCTTCAAGGATTCCTGCAGCATAAGGTTAGCATAAAAATGTGATATCCAAATGAAGGAGAGAGCTTTCCTTTTATAAGAAATGCAAAGGAGTGGACCATTGAGATTAAGAGGCAAAAGTCTTAATCGGCGGTGGAGCTTAAAAGAGGAGCGATCTGTGTGCACAAGTATCCTCCAATAGGAATTGACTTTGTGTCCATGTGAGACAAAAGTGTTTTTTTCCTTTTTGTAAAATAGGAATAATGTTTTATTTGTGCAACTTAGGACAAGAGGAAAGGTGGGGCTTTTTATTTAATCCAAAGGGGAGGAAATATTCATTTTAATCAAATAAAGACTTAGGATAAATGATTAGCCCATAGGATAAAAATCCAATATATGATCAAAATTAAGACTTGATCAAGAAATTGATAATGTTGAAAATACTGACTATTGATCAGAATGATTCAGGGTTGATAAATCAAATAAATGGGGCCCAAAGTCTAGGTGACCATTTTAGGGTGCATACATTTGCCCCTCTTTGACTAATGTGAGATCGATTTGGGATCACATGTGGTCAAACAATGAAGTTGCAATGTGAGATCGATTTGGAATCACAAAACAACTCAGATATGAGGTTGATTCAGGATCATATCTGGACAAAACATAAACAAAGGCCTTTGAACATGAGGTCAATTTGGGATCATATTCAAAGTAAGAGATAAGAATCTCAAATTTGAGAAAAAGCTCACAAAAGATGTCTGAATCAAGAGCATCAAGATGTCGAGGATAAGGATCCCATAAATACTAGCCCCTCGGAATCAAAATCGAAATCAGGTAGAGGAGAGACAGCAAATTGATAAAGATTTGATCAAATTGAAGTGAAATCATAATCGAAGATAAAGCACAACAAGATAACCATTAGGCAATGAAAACATGCCCCAGTGAGGAAATAGAAGAATAGAAATAGAAGACTAGAAATAGAGCAAATGAAAGACTAGAAATTTGAGAGACATGGAAGGAAGAAATTCCATCAAAGATCAAAGAATTATGCCTCAAAAGGTCAGTCAACTACGTAGAAGAATGAAAAAATTTGGAAACGCGACTCAGATTTTGATTTCAAGTCCGAAAATGGATAGAAAATGATGTGATATGAAAGATCAAAAATGAAAGATATGATTAAGAAGAATCAAAAAATGAGCACAGTTGACCAACTAGTCCATAGATGATAAAAAGGAGAGCTCTCTCCATATGCAAGATGCAAAAACTAAACTATGATGAACCTAAGAATGTAAGCTACTATGAAAGTGGTTGACTTGCAAGGTCACAAGGCCTATAGACATCTAATTATCATCATCGAGCATTATTGGTAGTGTCACAAGATCATACAATGCACACTAGCATAACTATGTGGATATGAATATGATCTTTATCAGATAGAAATGTGGAAATCTCACCTAGGCATCAAAGACATGGAGGTCAAGATGACTAATGCAGTGAGATTACCTAAATTTTGATATGGCGAGATTATGCTTGTATCAAGACACATGAAATTCAGGATAACTAGAAGCATGCACTCGCAAAACAGTCAAGGATAATACCTTGTCAATCCATAGTGTCAAGTAAGACCAGCATAAATGCTCATGACAATTAGGATCAACAAAATATACCCATAAGTAGATAAAGAAAGAAAACATGTTCTCATACCCTCAGTCTTCTAGCTATGCATCATCGAAAACTTCTCAGGGAGAGACAACTCATCAAAGAAATTCTCATAGACAGCACACAAAGAAAAGTAAAGTCACCATATCTCAAGCGAATTGATTTTTTAAGTGCGTGTGTGTTGGTCATAGAGTCAAACTCTGGTCATCACATCTACAAATGAGAAATATCACAGCAAACTTAGACTATTGGGAAAGACATCTGATAAGTATTAAGAAACACTTGACGCAAAGGTAGTGTTGAAAAACACTGTTTTGGGTGGTGTTAAAAAAAAAACACCTGTTTGTGAAATGCCCCAAGAGACAAACGCACCTAAAGGACCAATGCTAACAGTTATGCCCCCTAGACAAAGACAAAGACCAATTCCAGACTAAGCCAAATATGATGGAGAAAGGTTTAGTGTTGAGGACACATGCTAACAAATAGGGGTGCAAAGGCCTCAAGTAGCACCAGTTTCCAGGTTTTCACCACTTGGATTTTTATTGCAATTTTTCTCTTTTTTCATTTTTTTTGTTTTGAATTTTTGCTACCAAGGCGCCTGTTTCCAGGTTTTCACCAAGGTATTTTTTCTATTTTTTTTTTTTTTAATTTTTAAATTTTTTGATTTTTTTTGTATTTTTTCAAGACTTTTTATGCTTTTTAAGATTTTTTCAGCATCATATATCAATTTTTTTGGTATTTTTTTTCAGGATCATAAAATATGTACAAAGGATGCCCCCAGACAGAAATGGGCATCAAGGATAGAACTTCTTGAGGTGAAAAATGTTGATGGGATCAAGGAGCTATTCTCCATCTAGATCTGATAGTAAATATGCACCTGTACCAAAAGCAGCTGTGATGACATATGGTCCAAGCTAGTTAGGTTCAAACTTACCCTTTTGTTCTCTGTTCTGTTGGTTCTTAGGGTTCTCTCGCAAAACAAGATCACCTATTTGAAACTCTCTAGGGAGAACCTTCTTTTTGAATGCCTTGGACATACGCTTCTGATACACTCTCATATGATCAAAGGAAGCCTTACGCTTCTCATCTAAAAGTTCTAGTTCCTGTAACCTCATGGCGTGGTAATCCTCATATGTTATCAATCCTTTGAGTGAGACTCTAAGTGATGGTATCTCAACTTCTAAAGGCAATATCGCTTTAGCACCATACGTAAGAGAAAAAGGAGTAGCTCCTGTAGGTGTACGAATGCTAGTTCTGTAAGCCCATAGTGCGGGATTGATTTGCAAGTGTCAATCCCTACCATTCTTGTTCACTGTCTGATGAAGGATCTTAAGAATGGTTTTGTTGGAGGCTTCTGCCTATTCATTTCCCTATGGAAAGTAGATGGAGGACCAATGTTGCTTGATTTTAAACTTTTTTCATAAATGTTTTAGGTCCTTATTCTTGAATTGACCTTCGTTATCAGTGATAATCTCAGAAGGCACTCCAAATCGGCAAATAATATGATTCAAGATGAACAAAGAGATAGTCTTCCCTGAAGCAACAGAAAGTGGCATAGCTTCCACCCATTTTGTGAAGTAGTCAGTAGCAGTAATAATGAACTTATGTCCACCTGATGAGTTGGGGTGAATCTACCCAACTAGATCAAAGGCCCAGCGCTGAAATGGCCAATGAGAAATGGAAGGGATCAGCTCCCTACCTGGAGCATGAATCAGGTTCCCATGTTTCTGATATTTTTCACAAGACTTAGCAAAGGTTACTACATCTATCTTCATTGTGGGCCAATAATATCCCACCCTAAGCAACCTTCGGGCCATGGCAAGACCATTAGAATGTCCACCACAAATACCCTCATGGATGTCAACTAACGCTTGGTTGAATTCCTCCTTTTCCAAGCACCTAAGGAGTGTCCCATCTAAACCCCTCCTATATAAATCACCAGAGATAAGGGTGTGGTGACAAGTGTTACGGATGAGGTTTCAGCATTTAGAAAAGTTGAATGTGTCAGGGATGATGCCATCATGAAGATATGAATAGATAGCACCATATCAGGAAGACTCATGTGTGACAAGGGTACAAATGACATGGCTTTTAGATGAGTCAAAGATGGGATGGTGTAGCTCTTCCACCAGAAATTTGAATCTTGATTCATGTGTTTCCAACCGAAGGAGTGAAGCTAATGTGGCCATAGCATCTGCAGCTTTGTTCTTTGTCTTAGGGATCAGTTGAAATGTCACAAATGTAAAGTAACGTCTCAATGAGTCAACCATCTTTTTGTAGGGTATCAATTTATCATCCTTGGTGTGATACTCCTCATTGACTTGGTTGATGATTAACTAGGAATCCCCAAAGACATGTAACTCTGTTATGTTCCATTCTATAGCCATTCTCAATCCATTGGTTAAAGCTTCATATTCTGCAATATTATTCGTACATGGGAATAAAAGTTTGTAACACTTTGGAATATTGTACCCATGTGGAGAGACAAATGATACTCCAGCACCTAATCCATTTTTCATGTGGGAACCATCAAAGAACATTTTCCAAGTGCGAGTAGTCATATACAGGATATGTTCATCTGGAAATTCCACTTGAACATGCATACTATCCTTAATTGGGAAATCAGCTAATTGGTCAGCAATAGCTTGCCCTTTTATGGCCTTCCTTTCAACATACTCTATGTCAAATTCAGTTAAGACCATCATCCATTTAGCAAGTCTACCCGTGAGGGCAGCCTTACTAAGCAAGTACTTAAGAGGATCAATTTTTGCAACCAAATGTATAGTATGAGCAAGCATATAGTGTCACAACTTTTGAGAAGCAAACACCATTGCAAGACAAGACTTCTCAATGTTATTATAATTGATCTCATAGGAGACTAGAGTATGGCTAATATAGTATATGGCCCTTTCTTTCCCAGTATCATCTAATTGAGCCAACAATGCCCCCAAGGAAGACTCTGTTGCTGAAATGTATAAAATCAATGGTCTCCCAAGAATAGGCAGCATCAAAATTGGAGGATTAGCTAAATACTATTTTATTTGATCAAGGCTCTTTTGGAAATCCTCATTCCATACACAAGAAGCACCCTTATGCAGCATCTTATTAAAGGGTTGTGCTCTATCTACCAGCTATGAGATAAACCTCCTAATTGACTGGAGTCATCCCTGAAGACTTCTCATCTGACTAACGTTTCTTGGAGGTGGCATATCTAAAATTGCTTGGACCTTTTCAGGATCAACCTCTATACCTTTTGTTGATATTATAAATCCTAAAAGTTTGCCTGAGGTGACACCAAATGCGCACTTCCTTGGATTCAATCTGAGTTGAAACTGTTCCATGCGATCAAGAATTACTTCCAAATTGGGAAGGTGTGCATCCCTTTTTCTTGATTTAGCCAAGGTATCATCCACATAATCTTCCATGTTCTTATGCATCATATCATGAAAAATTGTGGTCATATCTTGTTGGTATGTTGCTCCTGCATTCTTTAACCCAAATGGAATGATGTTCTAGCAATAGGTTCCCCATGCACATGTGAACACTATTTTCTCTTGGTCTTTGGGAGCTATTTTAATTTGATTATATCCTGAGAAACCATCCATTAGAGAGTATATTTCATAGCTCGCTGTCATGTCCACTATCATGTCAATGTTTGGAAGTGGAAAATCATCCTTTGGGCATGCTTTGTTTAAATCTCTAAAATCTGTGCATACACAAATGGACCCATCATGTTTAGAAACTGGTACTATGTTTGAGATCCATTTTGCATAATCAATGGCTCTGATGAATCCAGCTCTCAAAAGTTTTTCTAATTCTACTTTGACAAGGAGAGCTACATGTGGATGCATTTTTCTGAGTCTTTATTTCACTGGTTTCACTCCTAGAGCTATGGATAAGTGATGCATTATAAGATTTGTGTCAAGCCCTAGCATGTCTAAATAGGTCCATGCAAAATTAATTTTCTTCTTTTGTAAGAATTATATATATGCCTTGGTTTCTTCTTCTGATAAAGACTGAGCAAGATGAATTATTTGAGGAGCTTCTTCTATGTTCAAATTAATTGGTTTTGCTGGCTCAATCAATACTGATGATCTTACCTGAAAATAACTTGGCAAGTTATTAAGTACCCCATCCTTAGGTGCCTCAAAGAGGTTTTCACCCTCAAATACGTCATCTCTTTTTACTATTTTTGGTTTTGATACCGCCACAAAGTGGTTTTCGCCATCAAACCTATTTTTCTTTCTTTCTTTTTCTTTTATTTTTAGACTGAGGTACTTAATATCAGGCTCCATCATACTTGTTGTCAGTTCATTGGTGGAAGAAGCCATGGGTTCAAGAGCATTCAAATAGCAGGCAAGTTCATAGTCATTCTGAAAAGTGAGGAATCTAGGCTCTTGATGGCGCTGAGACCAGTCAATTAGGTCATAGTGAACAAGGGGTAGGTCAATGATTGGTTCAATGTTATTTATGTGAAAGGTGTTATCTCTGGTGACCATACAATCGGGATTCATCAAGTCCCCTCTGAGGATACCCGATTCAAGATTTGTCCTACCAAATGATGCATCAGCCACTAAGGCAATTTGAGGAGTACAATCCTCTAGTCCTACACTAAGCTCATTGGTCACATCAGGTTGGGTACTATAAGTATGGACAACATCCATGTCCAAATCAACTGTTGCATCTAAAAGTGAGTCCCATTCGTACTCATGTGAGTCTATGTCTGAATCATCATTTGGGCCTCGTGATGTAGAAGCCTCAAGGTTGGGAAAGGTTTCCCCTTCTCTAATGCTAGCATTGTTACTATCCGTTGCAGCTAGGATAGTAACACTTTCCATTGTCAATCTAGCATTCATATAGTCACTATCCATCACAGCTGGGATAGTAGGACCATCAAGTATCAAATCTTTTGAATCTCCCCAAAGAAGATTTGTTGAAGGCACCCAATCATCAAACATGTCTTGTTGATTAGAAAGATCAGGTGTGTAGTCTGAATCACTGTCACTGTCCGTCACATCTGGGATAGGGACACCTTTCTTCTTCTTATTTTCAAAACCTAAGCCAACTGTTGACCTATTCTTTCATCCAAAAAGGGCATGGTTAAGAGGCTCAGCTTTAGCATCCAGCCTATGGCTAAGGGGACCATATCCTGGGTAACCCATATTCTTAACCAATGTATACCCTCTCCCATAAGCTTTAGGTGAAGGATCAAAGTTCTCATTGTGTTGGTATTTCTCCTCCTGATAGATCCAGTCTCTTACAGCAACTTCCTCTTTCTCTTCCTAAATAGGAACTGAAGACTCAACAAATTTTCCAAATAATGTCATTGCTGATGATGAAGGTTTCATATGTGGTGATGGTTTCCCATAAGACCTAGGAGAGATTGGCATTTTTGTAAAAGAATTAATTTTATAATCTCCCATCCCAAGATCTATGGTCTTAAAATTTTTCTTGCATTGTTCAAGTGAGATACTAGAACTATCAACTTCCCTATTCAAAGGTACATGTGATCCAGCAGAAATATTATTAACTGATAAAGCACTATCTCCAGGTATGCAAATTTCTACACCATTATGGGGAAACTTAACACACTGGTGATATGTTGATGGGACTACTTGCATTTCATGAATCCATGGCCTACCTAGCAAAATGTTGTAGGCTAAAGGTCCAACATCAACAATTTGAAATAAGATATCCTTTTCTACTGGACCAATGTGAATAGGCAAAATGGCCAATCCCTTAGAACTTCTTTCTGCTTCATCATATGCCTTAATTGTGATCTTTTTCCTTGTGCCAATGACTTCTTCAAAATATCCTAGAGCCTTCAACAAACTCATGGTACAAATATTGAGCCCTGCACCCCCATCTATTAATACACACCTGACACGGGTTTTATGAATCATGACTTTGATGTGTAAGGCCAAGTTATGTGGGTGACTGATGGATTTGTCATCTTCTTCTGAGAAAGCGAGGTAATAAGGGCTAGCCAAATGGTTGACCATATTTTGGAATTGATCAATATCTAAGTTGTTAGGGACACTGGCTGCTCGCAAAGCATCCTCAAGGACACGCTTGTGCTTAGGGGACAATTCTAAAAGTTCAAAAATAGATATCTGCACTGGTGTACATTGTAATTGGTCAATAAGGTTATAATTGGAATCAGGACCAATAGCAGATTTAGGAAGAACACCCTTGGACATGGGCTGTTTAGACTTGCTAGAGCTAGGACCTCTGATAATAATGGGAGCTTGAGCCTGACCCCTAGTGACAACATTGAGGGATTGGGGCATCCTTCATGAGTGAGGACCTCTTAGCACCACAACGGGTCCTTCATCAGACATTGGAGTTGAATCCACATCATATCCATAAGGATCTTGCCCTCTCATCATGTTGATATTATCATCAGCCACTTCAAGTATGTTAATAACATTTTCAGCATTTGTGTAGGTATAGTTGATAGCAGCCTTGCCATGCTTGCTATTAGAATTCTCCCCTTTCTCATATTTGGGCAAGGGTTCTTTAAAATCCTTATGATCCACATTATTAGTTAAACCATCAACTTGTAATCGCCCACTTTCAATGAGGTCTTGGACAAGATGTTTAAGCCTAAACAATTTTCTATATCATGTCCAATTCCATTATGGAAGACACAAAAGGCTTTCTCATCCCACCAATGAGGTTTAGGATTGGGTATGTAGTGCTTGGCAGGATCCTGAGGTTGCACCAAATTATGAGCAATTAGTGTCTTGAAAATGTCTGCATAGGAGTCCCCAAGTTTGGTGAATTGTCTCTTTTCCTTCTTAGGTTTCCCTTGATACTTGGGTTTGTTCTCTTGTTGTCCTGAGGACGCTTGCAGCTTCATGGCTTGTACCACATTGGAGAGATTAAGAACTCCTTCATTCTTAAGTTGTGGTGAGTCAACAACTCCATCATTGACCACCTATTTATTCTTGTTCCAATAGGAGTTCTTTTTGTCCTTATAACCATTATTGTTCTTGTTTTGGCCATTGTTGTTATTAGTTGATTTAGCCAAAATTCCTTGTTCTTTTAGGACATCCTCTATGTGACATGCCACTTCTACCATGGTATCAAAAGAATTAAATGGTATCTTTCTTACCTCATATCTTAATTATGGTACTAAGTTACTCACAATGATGTCTATTCTTTCCTCCTTAGGAATTGTCCTTGCATATTTTGAGCACAAACATCTCCATCTTTGTAGGAAAGTGACAAAAGGTTCTCCTTGATTTTGTTTAAGCTTGCACAAATCAAGCATTGTGACCGACCTTGATAGATTATAAGCAAAATGTTGAACAAATCTTTGGATGAGTTCTTTAAATGACTTTACTAGAGGAGTAAGGTTGGTGAACCACTCCATGGCTTGACTTTTGAGACTCCTTAGAAATAATCTCATCAAGTAGGAGTCTTCATGATGAAAAGAAAAGCTCATTATGTAGAACTTTCCAACATGGTCATGAGGGTCACCAACGCCATCATATTTGTCATAGGTTGGAAACTCAACTTTCTTAGGGAACTCAACCAACACCACACTCTTGTCAATCGGTTGGGACATATGGAGTCCAAATTAAATGTGCTCTTAGGAGCCCTCATCCTTTCTATATCCTTCTGCATTTGTATGATCACCTCATTGGTTGAAGGATTATGTTTCTTAATATTTTGGTGGACATCAAAATCATATGAAACTTTAGCACCTTTGTTGATAAGGCTTTCTAGGAATTTATACTTGTTTTGTTCCACATATCGTTCTACATATGCTTGAAAGGATGGTTCTTATTGCATAGTCATAAAATCCATATGATCAAATTTGGCATAACTTTCTCCATGTTGTGAGCCATGATGTGCTCATTGGGAGGGTTGCTTTGAATGTCTATGAGGTGATTGTCTCCTATGACGATCATATCTTGAAGCCCTTCTTCCTCTAGGGCTCGAGGATTGTGAGGGTGTCCTTGATCTTCTTCTAGGACCTGGCGAAGGGGTAGATGGGGGTGAGTTGGTCCCACTATTAGTTCCCATCCCATTGAATCGAGTTTGGAGTTATTGTGCATAGAGTCTATCTTCTTCTTCTTGGGTGACTCTCTTCCTTATGTCCAATAATGCACGTTCTTCTTCTTCTAGTTGTCTGTATTTCTCCTTTTTAGCAGCTTGTTCATCCAAATAGGCTTGCTTCTCCCTCTCAATGCTTTTCAATCTTGTATTTGCATATTGAGAGGTATCTTTAAGTGGAGAGGATGGTCTCGAATGCCTTATTGTATTGGCTACATTTATGTGGTGATCACTAGATTCATTATTCTGGTCCCCATGTTTTGACCCTGAATCTGAGTGAGTTTGCGTATGATGTCTCTCAGCTCATTGGTGAGCATCAAAATACCTCGCATTGTTGGGAGGTGACCCAGGTGGACTAGCATGAGAAGAACCACCGTACTCTCTCCTATGTCGTTGGAAGATATCCTCAAGAGTTTGATTCATGGCTTCTCTTTGTTGTCGAGTGAAAGTGTAACTCATGTCCATGCTTGATGAAAGTGGTACAAAAGAGGTGCTCACTTCACTAGGATTAGCTTTTGGATTAAAAACAACCTCAGATTCACTCTTAGGTGATTGATCAAAAAGGGGTCCTTTTCCCTTATGCTGTCGACGAGTCTTAACTGGTGGTAACTAGCTAAAGGCAACAGGGGGTCGCTTCCCTTGATTGACTTGGTACTTTGTTGTAACTGACATGAAAGAAAGATACTCTCAATGATAAGATGACCTCTCAAAGTGTCAGCACCAAACTAGGATAATCAAAGTCCTCTATTGTGCAAAGAGAAATGAAAAGATAGAAAAGGGGCTTTACCAACACTGTCAAAGAGGTGCTTCAAATCAAAGGGTGACTACCCTTGCACTTTTGAACCAGGAGGTTGGACTAGGCCAAAATATAATTGAAATCGAGATTTAAATGAAAGCGATTTGGACAATAAGAGCACTAAAATATCCAAGAATGTAGCTAACAATCCTAGAGATGAACCTTGGCACCAAGAATGGCCTTCTAATTTGACAATTATTCCCAAAGTGATTTCGTAAATCAGATGATGCTATCCCCGAGGACTAAAACCAAAAATTTAGAGTTAAGACAGGTCTCAAACGACAAAGCAAGAAGCCTACTCCAAGACCTAACCTGACTAATAGAAATTGAAATTGATCAAATTGCAAGCACGATAGAAATTAACTAGGTGATATACTCCATGCTACCGGGGTGATACACCTACAACCGGGTGATACTTCACCTTATACCAGGTGATAGACCTTACAATAGCCAAGTGATAAACACCAGGCAGGTCGAGCGATAGTCTATCCAGGGTGAACTATCACGTGATATTTCCTCTCAAAGTGGGTGATACTTTTTGGACCCACAAAGTATCGCGTGATATTTCACTCTAAAGGATGCGATACTATTGCAAAATTGCTTAACTCTTGACCAGAACTGTGTAAAATTTACATTTTTGGGTCTGTTTGGTCAAAATTTTTGGTCTGAGGGTTGATGTTTTCGATCTCAATCACAATATCAGCAGAATTTTGGCAGGTTTGCAAATAGTGAGGGATCAAACATGTCTCAAACACTTGAAACAAGGGAAAAAGCAACCTTGCCAAGACAAACACTTGTGATATCAGAATTGAAAAAGCACCTTATGAATGCTACTGATTGTTTGTATGTAAGAACATTTACACTGGCATCACACAACCGAAGACAATTCAAGCAAATCTATCCTAAAAAGGTCAAGGCTCAATACTTACCAACTTAGCCCACAACTTGATGCCCCCCTTGCCTCACACCAAGTGGTTACCCATGAGAGATATTGGCTTTGTCGTGGAAGTGTCAAATGACACAACCAAAGGGACACATATGGTGAGTATCTTAAGGTGATCCGGGTAAACCACTTGGATCAATCCTTGCACTAAGAAGATAAGCGGCTAAACAAGGTGGCTTCTATCTAATGGTTCTTAATAAGGGCTTTCGTTCACAACACCCCTCTTGCTCCTCATAAAGGACTAGAACCTCGCAGCTGCAAGAGTACCTTAAGCATTCTTGCTCAATGTTTTCCCCATGGTCGCAATCCCATGAGCTACTCACATCAAGCGAAGACAAGTGTTATGTCTACCAAGGTTTTGTGTCCTCGATAGCCTTGAGATTATAGTGAGTTGGAATCACTCACCACCAAGGAAAATGATGACAAGGTTGTCCCCACTTGGGTCATTCCTCTTGATTGCTCAAGAGCAGGCCCGCTAAAGGATCCTAAACTAAACAAAGAATGGATGATTTTTGAGGTTCAAGGTTTTTGTTTCACCACGAGGGTGAAGAGCATACTCCCCTATCTCAAAAACTTCTCCCAAACACCCCAAGAAAAATTTGATTACCCCCTTGCTTCCAAAACTTTAAGATGGGTCAGGATTTTCTGGTTCACCTATAGGTGAAGAGCATACTTCTCCTACCACCTCAAAATCTCTTTCACAAGGTATTAAAGTTCCTAATACAATTAGTGAATGCCACACTTGAAAGGAAATAAATCACAAGCAAAAAAAAAAAATTGTTTTTATGCTTTTTGGGCAGCCCTACAAAAACCGTTAGTAGCCCTCTTTGACATGCGATTTTTCACAAACTTCTTAAGCAAAGGCACCTACAACCACAACTAGTTAGGCCCACAAGGTTAGTAACATCCAAAATCTAAAAGAAAATATTTGCAAGAAACTGAATTACCTAAGCTAAGAGATGCAGGTTAGACCTATCTAAATATAGTAAAGTAAACTAGCAAACTAAACATGATCAGATTCGGATGATAAAACTTGAACCATAGGTCTCTGTCAGATCATGCAATATACCTCAAATGTCACCAGTATCGCGCGATACAGTTTCCTATATTCGCGTGATATACCTTAGTTTGGGCGATATACTTCTCTATACGCAGGTGATACTTCGCACGACACCAAGCGATATACCTCAAATGTCACCAGTATCACGCGATACAGTTTCCTATATTCGTGCGATATACCTCAATTCGGGCGATATACTTCTCTATACACGGGTGATACTTCGCACGACACCAAGTGATATACCTTAATACTGATAGGTGATTCTCCTCTAGGGTGAAGTGTCACACTAGTATAGTAAGGTATATCACGTGATATACCTGAGAAGTATCGCGTGATATTCTAAGACAAAAAACCAGAGACTGCAAAATTTTTGAAAAATAATCTGAAAAATGATGAAAATGCAAGAAACTAAAGGACAAAGCCTATCTACTCTGCCCCACGGTGGGTGCCAAAAATGTATACACTAAAATGGTGCACTTCTATGAATCATTATATGCAAAGTTGCTCAAGAATGAGGCCTCACAAAGCAGCTCATAGCTCTCTATGCATGGACTTGCAAGGGACTATGATGTATTTGCTCTTAGCTAGAGCTACAAGCTTGTGACCTTGATAGTCAACCACACAATGAGAGATTCAAATGAGGACAAGGACAAGAGTGCCAATATCCTCAAGAATCACTATGAAAATGCAATGCAAACTAGTCTAGAGAAATGAAAATGCAATGCAACTAAGCTATGAAATGGAAAGAACAAGTGTTACAAATCCCTTCTATTAAGCTATGTGAAGTTATGCTATTGCATGAAAGGAAATCTAAGCTATGAAAGTCATGAAAATGAAACTACTATGTAAGAATGTAAACTAAACTATGAAGCAAATGAAGAAATATAAAGTAGGATGCAACAATGATCTCTAAAAAGCTTCAAAGTCTTCAAGGATTCCTGCAGCATAAGGTTAGCATAAAAATGTGATATCCGAATGAAGGAGAGAGCTTTCCTTTTATAAGAAATGCAAAGGAGTGGACCATTGAGATTAAGAGGCAAAAGTCTTAATTGGTGGTGGAGCTTAAAAGAGGAGCGATCTGTGTGCACAAGTATCCTCCAATAGGAATTGACTTTGTGTCCATGTGAGACAAAAGTTCTTTTTTCCTTTTTGTAAAATAGGAATAATGCTTTATTTGTGCAACTTAGGACAAGAGGAAAGGTGGGGCTTTTTATTTAATCCAAAGGGGAGGAAATATTTATTTTAATCAAATAAAGACTTAGGATAAATGATTAGCCCATAGGATAAAAATCCAATATATGATCGAAATTAAGACTTGATCAAGAAATTGATAATGTTGAAAATATTGATTATTGAACAAAATGATTCAGGGTTGATAAATCAAATAAATGGGGCCCAAAGTCTAGGCGACCATTTTAGGGTGCATACACCAACAAGTTTTCCTTTATCATCAAATATTTTTACCTTTTTTCTCTCAAAAGCTACTCAATGACCTAAATCATTAAGATGTGCCACACTTAGCAAATTGTAGTTTAGTCCTTCTACCCAATAAGAATTATCACATCTTTTTCTATCATTTATCGGTAAAGTTCCTTTTCCTCTAACCATATAAGGTGTATCATTACCCATTTTCACAGATCCTCCATTATATTGCTCAAGATGATCAAATTTTTCTACATCATCAGTCATATGATGTGTATAGTCATTGTCAATAATCCATGTATCATTTTTATTATCCTTAGAGATAAGTGGTCTCTACATACCTTTCTTCTTCCTCAGAATCATCCTTCATTGCAACAAATACTACCTCCACATCTTCATCGATATCAGTATCAGTGTCATCTTCCTTAGCAATGTACCACACCTTGCCTTTATCATGGTTGTCTTGATTATCCTTGTAATGTCGGTAACTTCTATTACTTCTTCTCCCATAGCTTCCTTCACCAGATCGGTCCTTGTTTCTATCATCATCTTTCTTATTCGAACATTTAGCAGCAATATGACCAACTTCTTTACAGTTAAAACATGCTAAAAGTAACTTACCCTTATATCTACTTTTACCTTTAGGTAATCTTTTATCCATAAGAGCTTCAAGCTCATCAAGCTCATCATCAGTATTACTGTCATTATCATCTCTATTGCTTCTACTACTAGACTTACCAATCTTCAGTGAAGACATAAAAGAAGATTCAATAGATGGTACAACACTATTATCAAAGTTGTTCAGCTCAAAAGTTGTTAGTTTACCAATCAAATTGTCAAGAGTAAGAGTACTGCCAGGTGCAGACCTCATTTCATGTATAGAAAAAATTTTGATTGCATAAATAGAAAATAGGGTTCTCAAGATTTTTCTTACCACTGTATCTTCTTCAATAACTCCATTGAATCCTTTGATAGCATTAACTACTTCCTTTATTTGGTGTGTATACTACACAATGTTTTCTCCTTCTTCCATTTTCATATCATCAAATCTTCCTCTTAAACTTTCAGCTTTGGCTCTTTTCACATTTGCATCACCACTATAAACTTGAGCAAGTTTATCCGACATTTCCTTAGAAGTAGTGTATAGATTCCAGATCAATAAACAAGATCACAATCAAGTATAGGTTTCCATTGCTACGAATGGATGATATTATGGATTGTTTGAGTGGAGTTGTGTATTTCTCAAAGATAGATCTAAAAAGTGGATATCACCAGATTTAGATAAGAGAAGGAGATGAATGGAAGACTACCTTCAAGACAAAGGAAAGACTGTATGAGTGGTTAGTCATGCCTTTTAGGCTAACCAATGCACCGAGCACTTTCATGCTGCTCATGAATGAGG
Organism: Chamaecyparis obtusa; assembly: GCA_027943335.1. NCBI lineage: Eukaryota > Viridiplantae > Streptophyta > Pinopsida > Cupressales > Cupressaceae > Chamaecyparis > Chamaecyparis obtusa. The sequence continues at coordinate 1,965,267 of BSBK01000771.1, read as the reverse complement.
TTCTGAAAGAATTTCTATTTAAGTTTGTCCTTGTGTACCTAGATGATATTTTGATCTTTAGTAAGACATTGGAAGAGCATATGATGCATATTCGTATGGTTTTTGAGAAGTTAAGAGATGAGAAATTATTGATTAATTTGAACCAGTGCAGTTTTGTGAAGAAGGAATTAGTGTATTTGGAATTTGTAGTTTCAGCAGAAGGTCTGAAAATGGATCCAGAGAAACTACAAGCTATCCTTGAATGGCCTACTCCAAGGAGTGCTACTAAGATAAGATCTTTTCATGGTTTGGCTAGCTTTTACAGAAAGCTTATTAGAAATTTTAGCAGTATTTGTGGACCCTTGACTGAAACAGTGGGAGGGGATAGAAAAGACTTTAAGTGGACTAATGGGGCAAAAAAGAGTTTTCAATTGTTGAAAAAAAAAGTTACAGAACAACCTATTTTAGCACTTCTAAATTTTAATAAGGTGTTTCAAGTAGAATGTGATGCTACTGGTACTATAATAGGAGTTGTTATGAGCCAAGAAGGTAAACCTATTGCTTATTTCAGTGAGCAGTTAAATGATGCCAAGAGAAAATATTTTGTTTATGATCATGAATTTTATGCTATAGTTCACGCATTGAAGAAGTGGAGACACTATCTGCTTCCTAAGGAGTTTGTTTTGTATACTGATCATCAAGCTTTGCAATATTTGAATAGTCAAGGAAAGTTGAATCAAAGGCATTTGAAATGGGTTGAGTTTTTTCAGAGTTATACATTTGTTTTGAAACACAGAAGTGGAAAGTCTAATAGGGTTATAGATGCGCTTAGCAAAAGGCAACTATTGCTAATAGAGACGCAGATTGAGGTGGTTGGGTTTAAAGAGCTCAAGATTTTGTATCCAGAGGATCCTGATTTTGGTGAAGCTTCGAAAGCTTGTAAAGAACCTATTACTCTAGACAGAATGAAGTGGCTAGATTTTATCATCCAAGATGATATGCTATTCAGAGGGAGTCAACTATGCATTCCATAAAGTTCTATGAGGGAGAATCTCATCAAGGAGAAGCATAGCGGAGGATTGGCTGGACATTTTGGTCGTGATAAAACCCTTACTTTGGTTAGTGAGAATTATTATTGGCCACAGCTACAGAAAGATGTCAAAAAGTTTGTATAGAGTTGCAGAGTATGTCAAATGGTGAAAGGAGTGAAGCAGCATATAGGGTTGTATCAGCCATTACCTATACCAGAGAAGCCTTGGGAGGATATCAGTATGGACTTTGTTCTTGGTTTACCAAGGACACAGTGGGGACATGATTCAATTTTTGTGGTAGTTGATAGATTTTCAAAGATGGCACATTTTATTCCCTGCAAGAAGACTAATGATGTTGTTCATGTAGCAGAATTGTTTTCAGAGAAGTAGTGTGACTACATGGTTTGCCAAAGACCATAGTTTCAAATCAGGACACTAAGTTTGTTGGATATTTTTGGTGTACATTGTGGAAGAAGTTCAAGACATATTTAAAATTTAGTTCATCACATCATCCATAGACTGATGGACAGACAGAGGTGGTGAATAGGAGTTTGGGAAATTTGCTGAGATGTTTGGTTGGGGATAAGCCAACAGGATGGGATTTGATTTTACCAAAAGTAGAATTTGCATACAATAATTTTGTCAATAGGAGCACTGGTAAATCACCATTCTAGATTGTATATGGGAGTAGTCCAAGAAATGCATCTGAGTTGAGAAAGATAGATAAAGGAGAAATAAATAGTGTTGAAGCTAACGATTTTGCAGAACATTTGAAAAACATGCATGAGAAGGTGAGGAAGCACATTACCAAGATGAATGCACAGTATAAGGCTAAGGCAAATGAGAAAAAGAGGCATAAGTAATTTTAGGTTGGAGATGAAGTCATGGTTCATTTGCGGAAGGAAAGATTTTCAATTGGTACATATAACAAGTTGAAAATCAAGAAGTTTGGGCCATGCAGGATACTAAAGAAGCATGATTTGGGAAATGCATACGAGATAGAATTGCTTACTAAGCTAAATATTTCACTAGTATTTAATATTTTAGATCTGACAGAGTATCATGAAGGTGTTGAAGATGAGGTTACAGTATCACAATGGATTATTCCAGCAACTAGTTCAAATATCAAGGAGATTGAAGACATATTGGATAGTCGTGTTGCCAGAAGCACAAGGAACATGACATATGAAGAGTATTTAGTCAAATGAAAAGGATGACCTATTGAATATTCATCATGGCTAACAAAGGAGGAGGTTAACCATCTTAGTTTTCCTCTGCATACCTGAGTCATGATAGGGTCACTTCTCAAATTACCCCGGGTGTCTGATGCAGGAGCATCCTAGGTGTAAGAGCAGTCTTGCATCAGCCAAAAATATTTTTGGTTTCTTTCCAATAAGGGCTATCTTGTGTGGAGTTTCTATTTATGGAAACTTGCTATTTTTAGTAAGTTGGTCTTACGATCTCAGAATGTTTTGATTTCATAGTTGGAGGTTCATCTTAGTCATATCAGCCTGCCTGTAAATTTTCATTGCTAGATCAAGTTTGGTTTTGAAGATATTGAAACTTTTTGGTTTTGGAAATAGGGTATAGAAAATTTGAACTCAGTTTTGAAGGCTTTAGAGGCCTCAGATGAGGTCAAAAATTTGGGTGACAGGCACTTGCACAAGTCAAGCCTGTAGAACACTTTGTGGCCTTTCCGAAATGGGGTTATAATAGTCAATCGGGTTAACTGGTGATGACTTATGGTCTCTGGAAGATGGGCCACCTCAAATGGCGGAAAAATATTTTCTTTCAAAATTTATGTTCGGGTTTCAAAAGTTATTTTCAGCTAACTTTGATGTAATAAAATGAAAAATAAAATAATTCTATGTCTAGTCGGCCTAAAGGGCTAAATTTCTGGAACCTTCTCGGGTAGTGGAAATTGCCTATATAAAATGTCTATAGTGTTGTCTTAGGTAGTTCGGGGTAGTTCTGGGTAGTAGATCTGAGTATTGATTCGAAGCTTTATCCTACAAAATATTGTAAGGGAATGCCCATGTGGCTTTGCATATTGTAATTCTAAAAGTTTGTAATTCCACATTTGTGGAGATAATAAGAAGCCAATTTTCTGTTCTTGCATATTGTTGTTGTTTCTCTGTTTCTGTTATGTATTTGTGGTATTAAGGGGAGCACCGTTCATCAAGTGGTATTAGAGTAGGAGTTCCTAAGTGTGTGAATAAATCACCAACTATGAGGCAATTTTCACTAGGACCATGGTTAGGGTTTCAGTGCACATCATGAAAATGCCTCCACGAAGGGAACATGGCGGAAGAGCTAGTGTTGTAACACTTGAGGTTAGAGTGCTCGAGAGACAAGTGCGAGCATTGCAAGAAGAGATTCACACAGGAATGAATCTTAATGTCAGAGATGAAAGCAATGATGAAGTTGAAGAAGAAGATCAAGAAGGGGAAGTCGAAGTTGTGAACCAGGAGGAAGAAAGACTTTTTTAGGCCATTTCCAAGATTAGAAAAAGACCTAAGATTGAGGTTCCTACATTTTCAGGAAATCTTAACCCACAGGAGTTGATCGACTAGATCAATGAATGTGAAGAATATTTTGAGTATGAAGATATTGAGGATCCTGATAGGGTCAAGTTTGCGAAGGCCAGACTGAAAGGTCATGCGAAGATTTGGTGGCAAGAGATTCAATTGGAGTGAAATAGAAGAGGGAAAGATAAAATCACAAGATGGGATCGAATGGTAGATAAATTGAAGTGAAAATTCATCCCTATTGATTATGAGCTTGACCTACTGAAGAAACGCAAAGTTTGAAGCAAGCAGGAAGATCTATTCAGGAGTATACAGAGGAGTTCTATCGAATCCTCATCAAAATAGGCCATGCAGAAGCTGATAAGGAGAAAGTTGCTCATTACCTTAATGGGTTGAGGCCAAGTATTCAGGAGGAGCTGAATCTAGTTCGAATGAATAGTATTGAAGAGGCATACCAGTTTGCCCTAAAAGTAGAGGAAAAGTTGAACAAGAAGTTCGAGAGCAGACAAAATGGAAGAGGTCGCGGTGGATGATCTGGTGGACGGTCATATGGAGGCCAAAATGAAGATCTGAAAAAGAAGGATGAGGCCAATAGTAGTCCAAATCAGAGAGGAAACAACTCCAATCATTTCCAAGATCAGAACAATAGAGATCAGAGAGGAAGAGGAAGAGGACAAGGTTCAAGAAGAGGAGGCTTCCATGGAACATGTTTTCATTGTAGACAAGAAGGTCATAGGGCATTTGAATGTCCTCAACACCAAGGAAAGATGGATAGGAGGAATGAAGGCTAGGCCAGAGTGGCACATGTAGATGAAGATGTCAGATCCTCAAATTCTGAAGATGCTGAAAGAGGAGAAATGTTGATTAACAGAAAATTCCTGCTGAGTGGTGAGAATAAACCTGGTCAGCGGAGGAGCCTGTTTCACACTAGATGCAAGTGTGAGGGTAAATGTTGTGATGTGATTATTGATGGTGGAAGCACTAACAATTTAGTGTCAGAAGAGATGGTGACAAATTTGAAGCTCAAGAGACAGAAACACCCACATCCATATCGGATTGCCTGGGTGCAGGATGACCACAAGGTCATGGTCAGTGAACAGTGCCTGGTAAAATTCAAGATTGGCAAGTACCAAGATGAGGTACTATGTGATATCATATCTATGGATGCATGTCATATGTTGTTGGGTAGACCGTGGTAGTTTGATAGATGTGCTATACACGATGGTCATGCGAATACCTATTCCCTGACAAAGGATGGAGTGCGACATAAGCTAAATCCATTGAAGGAGACCGAAAAAAAAGTATGTGGTAATGCAAGAATAACTTTTGTTGATGGAAGAAAACTTCTAGATGGTATGAGGCATGAGCATGTGTGTTTTGCTTTAATTTCAAAAGCTGGTAAAGAGGAAGTAGAGGATGTACCTATAGAGGTTGCAAATTTGTTGAATGAGTTTCAAGATATTATATCTGATAATGTACCTAATGGATTACCACCGGTAAGGAAGATCAGTCATTAGATGGATTTGATTCTAGGAGCCAATTTTCCAAACAAGGCAGCACACATAATGACACTAGCAGAAAGTGAAGAGTTAAATAGACAAGTACATGAGTTATTACAAAAGGGGTTGATTCAAGAGAGTCTGAGTCCCTGTGCCGTACCAGCGGTATTAGCACCAAAGAAGAATGGAGAATGGAGGATGTGTACAGATTCCAGAGCAATAAACAGGATCACAATCAAGTATAGGTTTCCATTGCCATGAATGGATGATATTATAGATTGTTTGAGTGGAGCTGTGTATTTCTCAAAGATAGATCTAAAGAGTGGATATCACTAGATTCAGATCAGAGAAGGAGATGAATGGAACACTACCTTCAAGACAAAAGAAGGATTGTATGAGTGGTTAGTCATGCCTTTTGGGCTAACCAATGCACCGACCACTTTCATGCCGCTCATGAACAAGGTTTTCAAAGAATTTCTAGGTAAGTTTGTCATTGTGTACCTAGATGATATTTTGATCTTTAGTAATACATTGGAAGAGCATATGATGCATATTCATATAGTGTTTGAGAAGTTAAGAGATGAAAAATTGTTGATTAATTTGAAGAAATGCAGTTTTGTGAAGAAGGAATTAGTGTATTTGGGATTTGTAGTTTCAGCAAAAGGTCTGAAAATAGATCCAGAGAAAGTACAGGCTATCCTTGAATGGCCTACTCCAAGGAGTGCTACTGAGGTAAGATCTTTTCATGGCTTGGCTAGCTTTTATAGAAAGTTTATCATAAATTTTAGCAGTATTTGTGGACCCTTAATTGAAATAGTGAGAGGGGATAGAAAAGAGTTTAAGTGGACTAATGGGGCAGAAAAGAGTTTTCAATTGTTGAAACAAAAAGTTACAGAACAACCTATTTTAGCACTTTCAAATTTTAATAAGGTGTTTCGTAGACTATGATGCTAGTGGTACTGCAATAGGAGCTGTTATGAGCTAAGAAGGTAAACCTATTGCTTATTTCAGTGAGAAGTTAAATGATGCCAAGAGAAAATATTATGTTTATGATTAGGAATTTTATGCTATAGTTCACGCATTGAAGAAGTGGAGACACTATCTGCTTCCTAAGGAGTTTTTTTTGTATACTGATCATTAAGCTTTGCAATATTTGAATAGTCAAGGAAAGTTGAATCAAAGGCATTTGAAATGGGTTGAGTTTTTACAGAGTTATACATTTGTTTTGAAATAGAGAAGTGGAAAGTCTAACAGGGTTGCAGATGCACTTAGCAGAAGGAAACTATTGCTAACAGAGATGCAGATTGAGGTGGTTGGGTTTAAAGAACTCAAGAATTTGTATCCAGAGGATCCTGATTTTGGTGAAGCTTAGAAAGCTCGTAAAGAACCTATTACTCTAGACAGAATGAAGTAGCTAGATTTTATCATCCAGGATGATATGTTATTCAGAGGGAGTCAGCTATGCATTCCATAAAGTTCTATGAGGGAGAATCTCATCAAGGAGAAGCATAGCGGAGGATTGGCTGGACATTTTGGTCATGATAAAACCCTTGCTTTGGTTAGTGAGAATTATTATTGGCACAGCTACAGCAAGATGTCAAAAAATTTGTACAGAGTTGTAGAGTATGTCAGATGGAAAAAAGAGTGAAGTAGAATATAGGGTTGTATCAGCCATTACCTGTACCAGAGAAGCCTTGGGAGGATATCAGTATGGACTTTGTTCTTGGTTTACCAAGGACACAGTGGGGACATGATTCAATTTTTGTGGTAGTTGATAGATTTTCAAAGATGGCACATTTTATTCCCTACAAGAAGACTAATGATGTTGTTCATGTAGTAGAATTATTTTTCAGAGTAGTGCGACTACATGGTTTGCCAAAGACCATAGTTTCAGATTGGGACACTAAGTTTGTTGGATATTTCTAGCGTACATTGTGAAAGAAGTTGAAGACAAATTTGAGATTTAGTTCATCACATCATCCATAGACTGATGAACAGACAGAGGTGGTGAATAGGATTTTGGAAAATTTTCTGAGATGTTTGGTTGGGGATAAGCCAATAGGATGGGATTTGGTTTTACCACAGGCAGAATTTGCATACAATAATTTTGTCAATAGGAGCACTGGTAAATCACCATTCCAGATTGTATATGGGAGTAGTCCAAGAAATGCATCTGAGTTGAGAAAGATAGATAAATGAGAAATAAGTAGTGCTGAAGCTGAGGATTTTGCAGAACATTTGAAGAACATCCATGAGGAGGTGAGGAAGCACATTACCAAGATGAATGCGCAGTATAAGGCTAAGGCAGATGAGAAAAGGAGGCATAAAGAATTTTAAGTTGGAGATGAAGTCATGGTTCATTTGCGAAAGGAAAGATTTCTAGTTGGTACATATAACAAGTTGAAAATCAAGAAGTTTGGGCCATGCAGGATACTGAAGAAGCATGATTCAGGAAATGCATATGAGGTAGAATTGCCTACTAAGCTGAATATTTCACCAGTATTTAATATTTTAGATCTGACAGAGTATCATGAAGGAGGTGTTGAAGATGAGGTTACAATAGCATAGTGGAGTATTCCAGCAACCAGTTCAAATATCAAGGAGATTAAAGACATACTGGATAGTCGTGTTGGCAGAAGCACAAGGAACATGACATATGAAGAGTATTTGGTCAAATGGAAAGGATGACCTATTGAAGATTCATCATGGCTAACAAAGGAGGAGGTTAACCATCTTGGTTTTCCTCTGCATACTTGAGTCATGATAAGGTCACTTCTCAAATTACCTCGGGTGTCTGATGCAGGAGCATCCTGGGTGTAGGAGCAATCTTGCATCACCCAAAAATATTTTTGGTTTCTTTTCAATAAGGGCTATCTTGTGTGGAGTTGATATTTATGGAAACATGTTATTTTTATTAAGTTGGTCTTACAATCTTGGAATGTTCTGATTTCACAATTGGAGGTTCATCTTAGTCATATCAGCCTGCCTGTAAAGTTTCATTGCTAGATCAAGTCTGGTTTTGAAGATATTGAAACTTTTCAGTTTTGGAAATAGGGTACAGAAACTTTGAACTCAATTTTGAAGGCTTTAGAGGCTTTGGATGAGGTCAAAATTATGGGTGACAGGTGCTTGTGTGATTCAAGCCTGTAGAGCGCTTCGTGGTCTTTTTGAAATGGGGTTATAATAGTCAATCGGGTCAACTGGTGATGACTTATGGTCTCTGGAAGTCGGGCCACCTCAAATGGCAGAAAAATATTTTCCTTCAAAATTTCTGTTCAAGTTTCAAAAGTTATTTTGAGCCGACTTTGATGTAATAAAATCAAAAATAAAATAATTCTATGTCTAGTCGACCTAAAGGGCTAAATTTTTGGAACCTTCTCGGGCGGTGGAAATTGCCTATATAAGAAAGGTCTGTAGTGTTGTCTTAGGTAGTTCGGGGCAATTTTGGGTAGTAGATCTGAGTATTGATTCAAGGCTTTGTCCTACAGAATATTGTAAGGGAATGCCCATGTGGCTTTGCATATTGTAATTCTGAAAGTTTGTAATTCCACATTTGTGGAGATAATAAGAAGCCAATTTTCTGTTCTTGGATATTGTTGTTGTTTCTCTATTTTTGTTATGTAATTGTGGTATTAAGGGGATCACCCTTTATCAGTAGTGCTAAGTAGTCATTATCTAATAGAGTGAGGGCAGAATTTCCAATACCAAATATATGCAGTCTCATTCGACTTTTCCATATTGTTTAGCTTCGGCACTTCCCTCTTATACATTTTGTGATCTTTATGCTGAAGTCCTTAAAAGTCTGTTCCAAGCAACCAATATGCTCTAATACCAATTGTTAGAATAATTGAGAGGAGGGTGAATTGGTTATCCTCAGTCCCAAATACAAAATGTATAAATTCAAAACAAATTCAGCTAATTCTGCAGCTCAGTAAACATAGATATAACACTATCTGTGATATTACCAATTATTAGTTAATTGCTCATAGTGATTACTGACCAAATCAAATATGCAACATATAAATTATGATATCTAAACAATCACCACATAAATGCATAACATAATAGATTTAATGTGGAAACCCTGCAAAAGGAAAAACTACCTGGGACCGGTAACCCAAAATATTTTCACTATTTTGGAGTGAGCTAAGTGAAGAGCCAACTCTATTAAAGGTTACAAAACACATTGTAAGGTGTGACCTTTTTAGAGGATTTAACACTAACATGTATCATCCAACCAGCATTCACTATGGGGTTGATAGGATAACAATGTACATTCTATGAATGACATATAAGATTTTCAAGTCTACTCGGTTAAGAGATTTCGTGTTTACAATGGTTAAACTTTAACAGCAGTTGATCTGATTACAATATAACTTGATTTGTAGATGTTCAGATCTATTTTAAGTCCATACAAATCCTCTGATCAATATATCTATTCAGTTCTTTCAACATTAAATAACTTACTATCACTCAGTATAAGCTCTTTGAAGCTCGGTTAACTCTACAGTTTGGTTCTTCTTCAACTAGCCTGATCAAGCATGCATGAAGCTCTATTCACATGATATCTCTATAGTCTCCTTCCTCCTGCATCTCTTCCATAATGAAATCATTGTCTCTTAAATAGACAAGTAAATCATTTTCTTTTCATCCATCAAATTTTTTCGCTTCATCTCCTTCATTGATTTTGTCACTTAAACCTTCCTCGGTAGTTGTGTCAATAACTTGTTTTATTTCCATCCTTTAGATCTTCTTCAGATTTTGTTAGTCATAGATCTCAGTAAAAAACTTTATATTTTACCTCAAAATAATAAACTTTACAGCTCATTAATTTATGTCGGCTAAACTAGTCATATAGTTCTTTTGTCCATTCTCGGTTAATACATAAATGCATCAGTGAATACAAGCTCGGTTGTAACTGTGCTCATCAGTATACACTACACTGGCTCAGTGTACATTGTAATGCTTCATTAACTGGCCACACTGTATTATAACATTTTTTTTCTTTCTTCATAACTGATTAGTGCAACATAATCAAGTCAACAATATGAAGTCATAGACTCATCAATAAGTTACCCAAAGTATTCCTTATCCTCATCTGTCATATCCATCTTCCTCAATGTAGATATCTCGGTTCCTTATCTTTTCTCTCCACTTTACAAATGTGTAGATGTTTGTAACTATCATGATAAGTACTATCAAAACTAGTTGACATCAATGACAACATAACTACTGATTCAATTATCTTACATAACCATTTTGTACTTGGTAAGAGATCATCAATCAAGTCCTCAATTAGTTGTAGTTCATCACTCTTCTGCATCAATTTGTCACATATTCTTATTAGCACATTTGATGCAGTGCTCTTATATGCTTCTAGGTAGCCTCAGTTTAAAGGGGAATGACCCCTAATTTACCTCTTAGGTATTCATGAGCATCTTTAGGAAAAAAATTTGTGAATATATTTGCTAATTGTTCCTTTGTATTCACATATTATAGTCTCACTTCTTTGTCTTGAACCAACTCTCTCAAGTAATGATAATTGATAGCAATATGATTATTCTTAGTGTGCATAAGAGGATTCTTTGATATGTTAATAGCACTTGTGTTATCACATAAAATAACAATCAGCTCAGTGACTTCCTCCATACCTTTTAACAATTTCTTGATCCACACTAAATTTGAACAATTCACTGTTGTTGCTACATACTCATCTTCTACTGTAGATTGGGAAATGCAGTTCTATTTCTTTCTTGTCCAAGAGACTAATCTCTTTCCTAGAAAGAATGCTCCACCACTTGTACTCTTTATGTCATCAAAATTTCTAGCCCAATCTGCATTAGTGTAAACTTTTAGTTCAAACTTATCATTCTTCTTGTAATACAATCCATAGTCCTTTGTTCCTTTTAGATATCTCAGCAGTATCCTTTTTACTGCCATCATATGAATCTCTTGAGGATTTGTAGAAAATCTTGCAAGAATCCCAACTGCTAGGGAAATATCCAGTCTACTATGGACAACATATTGTATCTTTCCAATCATGGATCTATATAAGGTTTGATTCACTTTAGCTGTATCATCAGTTTTAAATAACTTTTTTCCAGTAGCCATAGGTGTACTTACTAGTCTAGAATCTTCTATACCAAAATTTTTCAGTATCTTCTTGACATATTTGGATTGAGTAATATAGATACCTATCTTCATCTGATAGACTTGCAAACCAACAAAGAATTTTATCTCACCAAACATAAACATTTCAAATTTAGTTTGCATCTCATTTGAAAAGTTTTAACATAGGGGATCTTGTCCTCCAAATATGATATCATCAACAAATATTTCAGGTAATAAAATCCCTTTGCCTTTTTCAATCTTCATATTTAGATTATTTTTGTCATTTGTCCTTACAAATCAAATCTTTATCAAATAGTTGTGCAGTCTCTCATACCATGCTCTGGGGGCTTGTTTCAATCCATATATTTCCTTGTGTAGCTTGCAAACCATATTCCTCTTTCTTCAGTCAACAAATCCTTCTATATGTTCAATGTATACTTCTTCTTCCAATATCCCATTTAGAAATGCAAACTTGACATCTATTTGATATACTTTGAATCTTTTATAAGTTGCATATGCAAGTAGAGTCCTCACTTCTTCCAATCTTGCAATAGGGGAAAATGTATCCCCATAGTCAATTACTTCCTCTTTTACATACTGCTTACATACTAATATGGCCTTATTTCTAGTGACTTCTCTATGTTCATTGAGCTTATTCCTGAATACCCATTTGGTTCTAATTACATTCTTGTCTTTTGATCTCAGTACTAGAGCCCAAGTTTTGTTCTTTTCTATCTTCTCTATTTGTTCATATATGGCTTGTATACATTCTTCATTTTCAAAAGCATATTTCACTGTCTTAGGCTCAAACTCACATAGTAAGCATGTATGATATTTCAACTTACTTCTTGTCATGACTCCAGATTCCTTATCTCCAATAATTTGTTCAGACTTATGGTGTCTTCTCACATACTTTGCCAATGTAGGTTCAGATTTAATTTCTCCTTGGTCTTGATCTTCAGGTTCATCTAGTAAATTAGTTGCCTCTTCTTCTGATTGTTCAACAACATCCTCCTAATACTCGACATCATCCTCTTGATACTTGGTAGCATCCACCTGATGCTCGACAATATCTTGTTGTGGATCAGTAGACTCATGCAGTTCATTACCATTTGGTTTAGGTGCACTACTATCCTCTCCTTCTTCCATGTATACTAAAGATATGTAATCTTCATGCTCTTTCTTGCACTACAATTCATTCTTTTCTGCATATTCATCAACTCTAACATTTGCACTTTCCACAACTTTTTTGGTGTTAGAATTCAAATACTTGTAAGCTTTTCTATTAGTGGAATATCCTAGGAATATGCCTTCATCACTTTTAACATCAAATTTTATATTTCTATTGTCTTTCAATATATAGCATTTACTCCCAAAGACTCTAAAATATTTCACATTAGGTGCATAACCATGCCATAACTCAAAAGGTGTAGCATTTGTACCTTTCTTGATTTTTACTCAGTTCAAGGTATTAACAACTATACTTACAACTTCTCTCCAGAATTATTGTGCAACATTCTTCTCAATCATTAGTGTTCTAGCACAAGAGTGAGCTCGGTAATGGTTGGCCTATTTTTGCTTGTGTCGAATGCCACACATGGCAGAGAACTAAGGGGTCACCAAAACATCAGGGATCCCATATGACTTCAAAGTGTGCTGAGATGGAGGAATAAGAGAAGTTGACTATACATCAAGGTATAAAATTTTGAATTTTGATGTCGTCCGCACATACAAATATGAAAATTGGATAAATTTGGAGGTTATGTATGCTCCATAATGTAGATAGTGTGTACTTTGCATTCACAAGACACATTTTGTATGTAAAACATTGATGTATCAATTTTTTTAATAAGCGACGATATCAGGTTTTCCTTCTAATTCTTTCCCGATTGAGCTTTTGAATCAATTTTTTAATATATAATATATTCAGTGGCTTGTCCACTTTTGCCTAAAAATAATAATAATATTTTTTTTGGCTAAATTTTTCATTTCTAATATTTTATAATAATAAAAAATAAGATAAGGGGGAGTGGATGGGGTAGATATGGAAGGGGGTTAATGGTTGGCTTAACAAAACTCACCTCATAAATTTTGACTAAAAATATTTTTTAATTTTTAGGTGGTAATAATTAAAAATTTATTTAATTAAAGTGGGAGTATATAGCTTTTTTAATAAAATGAGTCAGAAAAATTTTTAAGTTTTTATTTTAAAAACTTTATTTAAAATAAGTTCTCTGACTGCGATGGAGACCTCTTTGACCAAGGGCCTAGCCCAACTAGCACCCATCAAAGGGTGGTATTGGGAAAGAGATGCTAATAGATATTGATTGTATATTGTCATTGATGGAAACTCTGTCCATTCCATATGGTCTTGCAACATATTTTGTGTATACCGAAGGATAGGTTAGATATTTGGCTAAGTATAGTCAAGAAGGTAGCAATATACAAGTTCAACAATATGATTAGCATGGATATGTTCAATTTAATTATGAGTAGCAAATGTAACATAGGATTCTATACAGTATATATTTTTATATACTATGATCGTAGAAGTTGATGTGATGTTTTGGATATATTTTGATAATCTGAGTATCGGGTTCGTAGAGGAGCATGTGAGATAGAGTTAGTCAACAGATGGATTGATTAGTGATCCTGTTGGATTGATGATCTGATTTTTTTTATTGTATATTTGGGTTAAACTGACATGCTACACATTATCTACAGCTTGGTATAGGTTAGCATGATGATTTGATCGGTGTTTTTCTCAAGGATATACACGTTACCTATTTTATTTTGGAGCCAACAAAGGACCTATTATATTTGGGTATAGGTATATAAGATTAAGTTTATGTATTGACTATTATGATGATATTGATGTGATGGTTAGAGATTATTGTGTGAAGCTTAGAGATTAGATTGATGTACCTACATGGAACTGCACAGGCATATGTGATGCTAATTTTAGTTTAGCATGTTGGATTGTAGTCCAAACAGAGTTGTAAGTAGTGAGCTTTGTAAGGGTTGTAGCCCTATCTTTTGTATTAAGAAGTGAACTCCAAAAATGTGCCTAATGCTATAAGCATTCTCTATTGTACCATTTCTCCTAACAAGGTTATCTAAATTTTTGTAGAGATATTTGTGAGTTCCATCCTCACCATGGTTTTTCCCTTAATTGGGTTTCCATGGAAAAATCTTGGGTCGTGAGTTTGCGGATGTGTTCTCTATTTTATTCTTGTTTAATTTTAATTGTAATTGGATTATGGTTATGCAATTAGCTAATTAAGGTTAAAAAGAATCAAACATTGATTCATCCCCCCCCCCCCCCTCTTAGTGTTCCTCAATTCCAACAATTGCTATCAAAGCCTCGTGCCTCAGAAGAAGTCTAATAGCTTGAGGAAGGTCCTAATGGGTGAATTAGAGTTTCTAGAAAAGTTTATAAGCAGCTCATGGTTGCACTTAAAGATGTTGACAAAGTGAATGCTAATAACTTTTAATTAAAGAAAAAAATCAAATAATCTTAAAGATTTATAGAGATAATGAAAGAACAATTGAAAAATACGGAGACAAGAGGATGATGAACTACAACTGATTGAATACCTGAATGACTTGAAGATCGGTGATTAGAGATCACCAAGTTACTGAAATGACATGTAAGATAATTAAATTAGTCATTATGTTGTCATTGATGTCAAGTAGTTTTGACAATACTTATCATGTTAGTTACAAACATCTAAACATCTATAAAAAGAGAGAAAAGATGAAGAACTGAGATATCTACATGGAGAAAGATGGATATCACAAATGAGGATAAGGAATACTTTGGGTAACTTATTGATGAATTTATGATCTCATATTGTTGACTTGATTATGTTGCATTAAACTATTATGAAGAAGGAAGAAAAAATGTACAAGACAATGTGGTCGGTAAATAAAGACTTCAATATACACCGAGCCAGTGTTGTGTATACTGAGTGACAATATTAACCAAGCTTCTATTCACTGAGGCATTTATTTGTTAATCAAGTGTGGATGGAAGTATTAAATGCTTAGTTTAGCTGACAAAAAATGATTAGCTGGAAATTGTTATGATTGCAAGATTGAGGATAAAGTTTGTTATGAGATCAACGGCTGACAAAATTCAGAGAAGATCTAAAGGATGGAATTGAAATGTGTTATTCACACAACTACTGAGGAAGGTTTAAGAGGAAAAATCAATGAAGAAGAATAAGTGAAAAAATATGATGGTTGATATGAAAATGGTTTATCTGTCTATATAAGAGATATGAGTTTCTTTAATGAAACATGTCAGAAGAAAGAAGACTGTAGAGATTTCACATGAATACAATTTCATGCATGCCTGATTAGACTAGTTGAAGGAGAACCAAAATACATTACATTACCGAGTGTTAGAGAGCTATTAATGAGTGAAATTAAGTTGAGGAAGTGAATTGATATATTGATCAAAGGATTTGTATGGGCTTAGGATAGATCTAAATAGCTACAAATTGAGTTGTGTTGTAATCAGATCAACTAATGTTTTAGTTTAACCATTGATACAAAAAATATCCTAACCGAGTGGACTTAACCATCTTATGTTATGCCCCTATGTCATTCAAGGAATGTACATTGTTATCTTATTGACCCCATAGTGAATTCTGGTTGAAATATAATTGTTAGTCTTAAATCCTCTAGAAAGGTCACACCTAACAATGTGTTTGTAACCTTTAACAGGGTTGGCTCTTCACCGAGCTCATTTCAAAAGAGTAAAAATTATTTTGGGTTACCGGTCCCGGGTGGTTTTTCCCTTAGTAGAGTTTCCACGTTAAATCATTGTGTTATGTGTTTCTGTGATGATTATTTTATTATCATAATTTACATACTGCATATTTGATTTGGTCAGTAATCATAGTAAGTTAATTAACTGGTAATCGGTAAAAGGCACAAACAGTTTAATAGTTTATGTTACCGAGCTGCAAAATTTATTGAAATTGTTTTGAGAGTTATATCTTTGTATTTGGGACTGTGGGATAACTGATCTAATTGATTTGCCCCCCCCCTTTCTCAATTATTCTAACAATTAGTATTAGAGCTAACTGGTTGCTTTGATAGAAGTTTTAAGGACTTAAGCGAAAAGATTACAAGATGTATAAGAGGGAAGTGTCAAAGCTGAACAAGGATAACTTTAGTACATGGAAAAGTCGGATGAAACTTCATCTATCTGGAATTGGAGAATCTGCTATACCTTTACTGGAAAATGGCTATTTACAACCACCTAGTCCTTTGACTCTTGATTAGTTAAGAGATCGACATGAACATAACATCACTATGATAGAGATAGTTTTTTCTCTTACTGATGTTGAATTTCAAGACATCAAGGACTACACTACTTCAAAGAAAATGTGGGAGAAACTTCCCCTAGTACATGGTGGTGATGAAAATGTGATGAGAACCAGAGCTAAAAGATTGAGAGGCAGATTTGATGATATGAAAATGAAGGAAGGAGAAAACATAGTACGGTACTCAAATTGAATTATAGAGGTTGTCAATGCTATTCATGGAGCTAGTGGTACCATTGAGGAGGATATTGTGGTAAGTAAAATTTTGAGAACACTTTTGCCTATCTATGCAATCGGAATATCTGTAATTCATGAAATGAGGTCTGCACCTAATAGCACACTTACTCTTGATAGTCTGAATGGAAAGTTAACCACTTTTGAGATGAACAATTATGATAACAGTGTTGTACCAACTGTTGAGTCTTCTCTTATGTCTTCTCTTAAGATTGGTAAATCTAGTAGTAAACACACTATAAGCAATGAAAGTGATAGCAATACCGATGATGAGCTTGATGAACTAGAAGCTATTATGGATGAGAGACTGCCTAAAGGTAAAGGTAGATATAAGGGTAAATTACCTTTAGCTTGTTTTAATTGCAAAGAATTTGGTCATATTGATGCTAGATGCCCAAATAGGATAGAATATGAGAATGATAGAGACAGATCCAGAAGTGTTTGCTATGGTAGAAGGAACAACAAATATAATTGACAGTAGAACAAAAACAACTAAGATCACAAAGATAAAGGTAAAAAGGTAGGTTACATTGCTGAAGAGGATGACACCGACACCGACATAGATGATGATGTTGAGGTGGTGTTTTTTGTAATGAAAGATGATTTAGAGGAAGAGGAAAGGTATGTAGAAACAACACTCATTTCTAAAGTTAGTAAAAATGATACTTGGATCATTGATAGTGGTTGTACACATCACATGACTGGTGATGAAGATAAGTTTGATCATCTTGAGCATTATAATGGAGGATCAGTAAAAATGGGTAATGACACACCTTGCATGGTTAAAGGAAAAGGATCTTTATTGATAAATCAGATGTGATAGTGCTTATTGGGTAAAAGGATTGAATTACAATTTGCTAAGTGTAGCACAGCTTAACAACTCAGGTCACCGAGTGGCATTTGAAAGCAAGAAGGTAAAGATATATGATGAAAGTGGAAAGCTTGTCGGAATAGGAGGAAAATCAAGAGGTAACTTATTTTATCTTGACAATGCTGAGACTTCTTGTTTACTAGTGAAAAATGAGGATGCATGGTTATGGATTAAAAGGTTATGTCATGTAAATTTTGATAACATTATTAAGATCAGTAGAAAAAGAAAAGTTAGAGGATTGCCCAGCCTAACTAAACCTGATCCTGTTATGTGTCATCAATGTTAGAAAGGGAAGATGAAAAAATCTAGTTTTAAAAGTAAAGACTATTCAACAAAAAGAACCTTGGAGTTAGTTCACACCAACCTATGTGGTCCCATGAGAACTCAGAGCTACTATGGTGATAGATACTTTATTTTGTTTGTTGATGATTATACTAGATTGATGACTGTCATGTTTTTAAAGGAGAAATCTGAGGCATTTAAAATGTTTAAATGGTACAAGGCAAAAGTAGAAAAAGAAACCAGAAAAGAACTAAAATTCTTGAGGTCTGATAGAGGTGGTGATTTTATTGATGATGAATTCACTAACTATTATAATGATCATGGCATCAAAAGAGAGGTTTCTGCACCGAGAACACCATAGCAGAATGAGATTGTTGAAAAGAGAAATAGATCCATTGTTGATTGTGCTAGAATAGTGATGATAGAAAAGAATGTTGCATAAGTATAATGGAGAGAGGCAGTTAGCACAGTTGTATATGTCCTAAACCAAGTTCAACTAAAGAAGGATACAACCAAGACACCCTACGAGTTACAGTTTGGTCACACACCGAGTGTAAATTACTTTAGAATTTTTGGTAGCAAATTTTTTATTCTGAAAGAAGATAGGAATGGGAAATTTGACTCTAAAGGTGATGAGGGAATATTCTTTGGATATTCTACTAAAATTAAAGCTTACAAGTGTTTGAATAAGGTTACTAATAAGATGATTGAAAGTGCTAATGTTAGAGTTGATGAATTTGCTGATAAAAATAATGAAGAAAGCATTAAGGATCCGAAAGACTATGGTAGATTTGTTTATGTCAAACATCCAGAGTACCTACCAAAGCCATAGGCTGAGTCAACTAAGCATCAGGAAAATAAGATCGAGGAATAGCAAAGGGAAACCAAGGATTAGGAAGAAGTCACCGAGTAAGGAAATGAACCTAAACATAATGAAGAACAAAGAAGAGATCAAGTGCTAGCAAGATTTGTCATAAGACATCATCCTAAGAATCAAATCATTGGAGATAAGAAAGAAAGCATGATGACAAGAAGTAAGTTAAGACAAAATGAATGCTTAATTTGTGAATTTGAACCTAAGAATGTTAAGGTTGCACTTGAGAATGATGAATGGATAAATGCTATGAATGAAGAGATTGAACAAATTGAGAAAAATAAGACATGGACTTTAGTACCTAGGCCAAAAGATAAAAATGTTATTGGTACTAAATGGATTTTTAGAAAAAAGTTGAATGAGAATGGAGAGGTTACAAGGAATAAAGCTAGACTTGTTTGCAAGCGATATGCACAAGAAGAAGGTATTGATTATGGTGAAAATTTTTCACCTGTTGCTAGACTAGGATTCTACATGTTACTTGCATATCTTCCATATAATAAATTTAAGGTATATCAAATGGATGTTAAGTCAACTTTTCTTAATGGAATACTAGAAGAGGAGGTCTACATAGAACAACCAGAAGGATTTGTTGATTCGAATTAGAAAGACATAGTATGTAGACTTCATAAAGCTTTATATGGATTGAAGCAGGCACAAAGAGCATGGTATGAAAGGTTACATACTTATCTTTTAAGTATTGGTTTTGTAAGAACTAGTGATAACAACAACTTGTACATGAAAGGAGGTGATGATACTATTTTGATTTCTAAAATATTTGTGGATGATATAATCTTTGGAGGACAAGATCATATTTGTAAAAAATTTTCTGATGAGATGAAAAAGAAATTTGAAATGTCAATGTTTGGAGATATTAAATTATTTCTAGGCTTGCAGGTTATTCAGCAAAATGATGGAATTTTCATCACACAATCAAAGTACATTAAGGAAATATTGAGAACATTTGGTATGTAAGATGCTAAACCAGTAGGAACACTGATGGTTACAGGCTGCAAATTGACAAAAGATGATGAATCTACCAAGGTAAATCAAACTTTGTACCGATCTATGCTTGGTAAACTGATGTATGTAGTACACAGTAGGCCTGATATTGCACATGCAGTGGAGATTGTGGCTATATTTTTTGCCAATCCCAAGGATTCACATATGGTTGCAATGAAAAGAATCTTGAGATACCTAAAGAAAATAGAGGATTATGGTTTATGGTATCCTAAGGAAGGCAAATTTGAACTAAGAGTTTACACCGACACAGATTGGGCTGGAAATATAGATGACAAAAAAAGAACAACCGATGGAGCATTTTCTTTGGTGAAAGACTTGTAACTTGGACAAGTAAGAAACAACCTTGTATTTCTTAGTCTATTGTTGAAGTAGATTATGTTGTTGCTGCTAAAAACTGTTCAAACATTGCTTATATCAAACAAGTGTTGGAAGGGATGAATGAGGTAATCAATGAGCCAGTGATTATATATTGTGACAACACTAGTGCAATAAACATTTCTAAGAATCTTGTAATGCATTCAAAGACAAAGTGTATTTCAATTTAAGTATCATTACTTAAGAGAAAAAGTACATGAGAAGCAAGTCAAACGGGAATATGTTACATCAAAGGAGAAACTTGCTGATATTTTTACCAAGCCTCTACCAAAGGACACTTTTGAATACTTGAGAACTAGACTTGGGGTCCGTCCCCTATCTACCGATCACTAATGTGATCTGGAGGTTGCATCAGCCTTTTCTTATCAGAAGATCATTCATGTTGATGCAACATAGCTCACACTTTGGATTATGTCTAAGGTTGTGAAAGATTTAAAGAGAATTTTCATATCAGTATACAAAGATACATTGTCTACACTGAACATCAGAGAGTTACTTGGCTATTGCAAAGCTGTATGTTTTATGTTTTTCTTTGGCATTTTTGTCAAAGGGAGAGATAAACAGTGGAGAGATAGTGGAAAGAAAAATGGAGAGAAGGCTACAATATGAAAATTAGATTGGAGAGGAATCAAAGAAAGGGGGATATTGAATATCTATTGTTGAAGAACAAGACCTTGTGGATGTAGGGAGAGCTTGCATATAAATGTCTGTTATGTAACATAGTGATTAAACATATTAAATATCAAGTTAGGGAGAGCTTACCCTGAAAAACCAATTATACTAAGAGGGGGAGGGGGTGAATCAGTATAATCATAAACTTTTAATGCTCAAAACCAAAATAGAGAACATGAAACAAAGAGACAACACACGCAAATTATCTCATGGAAACCCAAAGTGGGAAAAACCATGGCATCACTATCCAAAGGGAAACAACCCAGTTACAATCTGAGAGCAACAACTCTCCTCAAATTCAATTAGAACTAGCGCTAACCAGTTTACAACAAGGCTACAACCTTTTTATAATAAAAATATTAGAATTTCAACTCAAAAGAGATTTCAATGTCTCCATAGAAATATGAAGACCCAGCTGTCTGAATTTAACTCCCCTCTTGCTGATCAATCCTCTCTGTGTGAGGTCTGAACCTGAATGAATCTATTCCAATTTGACCACCACTCATTGTAGGATAGAACTAGTTACACTAGTTTTCAAAAATATTTCCTGAACTATTTCAGTTCTTCAAAAACTCAACTTAGCACACGCTGAAAGTATTAAGAGCACACACACATACACAGTTATAACTGATGCTGAAAAAGATGTGACAAGAAGACTCTCTTTGGCTGTGACAAGAAGACTACCGAATGTATTTGCAACCAAAAAAAAAAAAAGTACCTTTTATGAGACTACTCGTATTTGCACACCAAAGGACTTGAATGCTCCTCACATTTTGTTACTTCCTCCTGGTTTGACTGCTGGATAGTAACACCTGTTATGTAACTAGTTTTGTTTTCAACTCCCACACAAAATTGCCTCTAATCCACACTCCACCTTCTTCATGGCAGTTTCACTAATTCCCTTTTAATACTTGATAAATAAACCTCAGAAACTGCTCTCCTCTTATTATTTTGTTCAACCGTTCAACACTCATATACATCTGCTCTCACTATTTTTGTTCTAACATTCATCAATCATATATACCTACTCTCGCTTCACAAATATCTACTCTCACATCACATATATCTGCTATCGCTTCATATACATCTGCTCTCGTGATTGATAACACTATCTCCATCTTAATGTCCACAGTTCTCTTTAATTTCTAATCACACAATCTATATTTCATACCAACAAATACAGTGTTTGTCCTTTATCACCTTTTGGCACCCACTTAATCACACACCCGCACTGAATGTAACTCTTCCTTTTTATTATACAAAACAAAAATGGTTCTTCCATTTTTAATACAGGCCGCACTACATACTGAATGTAACTCTGTGACTGCCAATCAAAACATTTTTTAATTTGCTTCCTTAATTAGAATGTTTTCCACTCAAACTGTATGTATCGAAGAAGAGTTTTTAATGCATTATCGATGACCAAAAAAATGACGCACACTCTGAAAACATTTTTTCGAAGAGAAAGAAAAAGTAACTGCCACTGCCTACACTCGACACCACATATAGAATATCCACTACCGTCATCAATACATTAACAAATGTTATATAAAACAACACCTATGCATCATTTTAAAACATGCTGGCATATCATTGTTTATGAAAGTTGTCCTTTTCTCAACACACCGAGCATGGGAAAGAAAGATGGTTTCTAATTGAAGACCTCATCATGTGCTACCACAACCAGTCACACAGAGTCGTTATGAGGTATGCTGAGAAAACATTCTCTACAGTCAAGATGGCACGCATTTTCAAAAACTCCAAAATACTCATACAGTGCAGACTGAGAATGGACACCTCACCAAGCAATTTGTCTTATGCGAATTATCTTATGCAGAGCTTACGATGAGAATGCAAACATAGGTAATTACTATTCAACTTCACTTTACAGCATAACACATCATCAAATGACAAAAATGCAACAATCTCCCCCTTTTTGTCATTGATGGAAAACCACTGAATCCAATATGCAAAATGAAAAACTCCCCCAAAGCAAATGAACTAATCTAAAAACTCTGCCAATCAAAATAACGCTGAAATAATTCTGAACCAGCTCCCCCATAATACTGAACCATCTAAAACCAACTGAACTCATGAAGCAACTTACACTGATAGTCTACTCCCCCTTTGTCATCAATGACCATAAAACTAAACCATAATCTGAAAGATATAGCAATGAAGCACTGAGACCAAACCTTTCATTGAGGAGGAAGAACACCAAGCTTGCTTCAAAGATATTTGAAGTGATCCTGAGGTAGAGACTTTGTAAACACATCTGCAATCTACTCTTGAGAGAAAACATAATTCATCTTAACAACATTGTTTGCAACTTGCTCCTTTAGATAATGGTACTTAATCGTAATGTGCTTTGTTCGAGAGTGCATAACTAGATTCTTCAAAATATCAATTGCACTAGTGTTGTCACAAAAGATGCAAATAGGATCAGCAATTACAAGCTTATAATCATTCAAAGTGTTTTTCATCCATATTACCTAAGTATAGCATGATACTGCTACAACGTATTCAGCTTTAGCTGTAGATAAAGAAGTGCAAGACTATTTCTTGCTCAACCATGACACCAAACAACCACCTAAAAAGAATGCACACCTACTAGTACTCTTATTGTCATCCACTGAACCACCCCAATCTGCATCTGTATATGATGTTAATACAAAATTAGAACTTTTAGGAAACCATAAACCATAAACAATTGTATGTTTCAGGTATTTAAAAATTATTTTCACTGCTGCAACATGTGTTTTCTTGGGAGAAGCTTGAAACCTAGCTACATAACCAACAGCCTACATAATATCCGGTCTAGTGGCTATCACAAATAGAAAACTCCCTACCATAGACCTATAAAAAGACTAATCAATGGAAGGAGACACATCTTCCTTGCTCAATTTACAACCGGTTTCCATTGGAGTGCTAATCGGATTACAATCCTTCATTTTAAATCTCTTAAGCAATTCTCTAACATATTTGACTTGGGAGATGAAAATACCTCTAGAAGTTTGATTAATTTGTAGCCCAAGGAAATATGTCAACTCACCCATCATGGACATTTCAAACTCATTCTTCATAGATGCAGCAAATTTTTTAGACAACCTGACACAGTCACTTCCAAAAATTAGATCATCAACGTAAATAACAACAATAAGAATTTTGTTACCTTCTTCCTTGACATACAAATTGCTATCCACATATCCTTTCTTGAATCTCTGCTGCTGCAAATAACAATCCAGCCTATCATACCAAGCTCTAGGAGCTTGTTTCAATCCATATAAAGCCTTTTTCAGCTTGCAAACATAGTCAACATTCTCAGAAATCAGACCTTCCGGTTGTTCAACATAAATCTTTTCAACTAAATCACCATTCAAGAAGGCTGATTTAACATCCATTTGAAAAACTTTAAATCCTTTGAAAGAGGCAAAGGCAAGAAAAATTCTGATTGCTTCTAGCCTAGCAACCGGTGCAAATGTTTCACTAAAATCTACACCTTCAATCTGAGAATAACCTTTACAAACTAACCGTGCCTTGTTTCAAATTATCTTACCATCCTCATTTACCTTATTCTAGAAGACCCATTTTGTACCAATCACGTTCTTGTTGAGTGGTCTTGGATCAAGTTCCCAAGTATTACTTTTCTTGATTTGATCCAACTCCTCTTTCATGGCAGCCACCCAATGTTTATCTACAGCTGCTTCTTCAAAACATTTAGACTCAATCATGGAGATTAGTGAGAAATCATCACCCTCAAAGTAATTGACATTTTTTCTAGCATTTCTAGTTTTCCTTTCACCTATAACCTGATCAATGGGATGATTCTTTTGCACAAACTTTGAAGGAGTTTTGAAGTTTGTGACTCCATGTTCATCTTGAGATTCATTATCAGAATTATCATGAACTTTTTCAGCATCAACAAAAATAGGAACTGATTCTTGATGAGTAGATTTTACTTTACCTTGATCATTGTCACCACTCTTACTAGCTGAACCAACACGAGTGTGTGTAGAAGAAGAGGGTATAGCAGTGCTGGAATTAACTTTAGGAGCCACTGTATTGCTGGTTTGAGCTTCACTTGCTTCAAGACTATCATCATCCTTATCAAACTGATTAGTATTTTCATGAACCTTTACATTTGCACTTTCAACTAGTTTATTCAGCCTCTTATTGAAGCATTTATAAGCCTTACTCTTAGAAGAATAACCAAGAAAAATGCCTTCATCAAATCTAGTTTCAAACTTACCCAAGTTATCTTCATCTCTTTTAATATAACATGGACTCCCAAAAATTTTAAAATACTTAACTGTTGCTGGTTTACCTTTCCAAAGTTCATAAGGAGTCTTTTTGAGCTTGGTTCTTAGCAAGGTTCTATTCTGAATATAAATAGCAGTATGGATAGCCACTCTCCAAAACATATATTTTACTTTTCTCTCATTCATCATCCAC